>CM049844.1:2300566-2403066 GCA_027422415.1 Schizothorax lantsangensis
TGTGATGCTATACACACACACACACACACACACACATTTACTTTAGATTATAGTTACACACACACACACACACACATACATATAAACGTATACATATACATATATATATATATATACAGTATATATATATATATATATATATATATAAAATATATTTTATGTGTTATATACTGTATATATAAACACACACATTTACTTTAGATTATAAAGTAAACACACACATATATATAAACTAAAGTTAAAAGTAAACATTAATCAAAATTACTAAATTAAAATGTTATTATATATAAAATAATATGCAATTAAAATGTGTATATTATGAAATTTTATAAGTATTATATAAATATGAAAGATCCAAAATATCAAATTAAAAATACATTTAAAAAATGTATATATGCATATACAGTATTAAGTTAAATAAACAAATAAATTTGTTTTATATGAGTAAAAGGTTCAAGCTAATTAAAATACTACATTAAAATGAAATATTAATATATTTTAAATAATATGCAATTAAATATGGATATATTATATTAAATATTATACATTTTATATAAATTTGAAAAATCTAAATAAAAAATGCAAAAGTGTGTGTGTTATATAAAATGCATTATATATGAAAAATCTAAAATATGAAAATAAAAATGTATTTAAATAAACATAAAACAAACAGGAAGTAATTTGTTCTACCTGCAGTACTTGACAAAAATTATAAACGCATTATAAACCAAACACAATAACTGTAGATATATATCTTAAAGTCATCATAGTTTTAAGATGTGATGCTTAGAGCAGCAGACGCGTGTCTTGAGGCAGGTCGAGTCTTTAACTCGCGTGTAGGGTTGGGTACCGAACTCGGTACTTTTAAGGGTACATACCGAATTGCGTCGGTACTACCGAGTATCGATTCACATTAAATCATTCGGTACCAAATTTCGGTACCTGAGAACGCATTTGGGCGCATACGAGAGAGAGAGAGAAATAGAGACAGAGACCCTGTGACATGATGTCACCCCTGCAACTCTTTAAAACACAACACACAGGGCAAACCGAAATGTTCTGAAGTGTGCTTACATTTCTAGGATCATATGTGGCTGTGTCTCATTTAGAAGGCTGCCTCCTCTGGAGGTCTCATTCGAAGGGTGCATACGTCATCGAGGCTGTCTCATTTCAGAAAAGCAAGTAGGACACTTCGAATGCGTCCTTCTTTCACAAGAATTCGGAGAATGCGTCAGGTGTATCCTTCGCTGCTACAGATAACCCACAATTCTTTGCGTCGCTGTAAACCGTCGTTAATTTGAAAAATGCCGGCACCGGCAGATGTACACACAAGCGCAGATGTGTCTTTTCAACTTAAAAGTGCCTCCAGTAAAAACGGATAAACTTTGTTCTTAATATCCTACTCCTTTTTTTCTCTAACAGATGTCTGTTGTATGTACGCTGGAGCTCCTCAAACACTGAGCAAAATAAAACAAGTAAAAGCATTTTTTTTTTCAAATTACTTTCCAAATTTAGAAATAATTTTCATTCATTTAAGTAGTGTGAGAGCACAACGATGCTCTAAATGTGTTGGCAAATCAACGCGATACTACCAGTTTCCTTTTCCGTCCGTCCTACAAAGGCCGTCTCGTTTAATTCTTGGTTGAGGACACTTCGTATACGTTACGCATTCTACAGAGGATGCGACCTACAGAGCATTCGACCTACAGAGGACGCAGTCTTCTAAATAAGACACAGCTAACGTTTCCACGAAAACGCAGACAGGATGCGGAGACCATTCATAAAAACTGAATTTACTCTAAAGAGCGGAATGCCACGGAATTCGTCAATTTTTGGATGAATAAAAGAAGGTCTGTCACTTAATTCGAATCGCGATATGAACTAGTGTATGCTGAATATTAAAACGCAAAAAGACGGTTTAAATATGAATCCTGCATGTTCCGTTAGCCTCGGTATGTATGAATGGCGGAGACGTGGTTTTGTTTTCGACACAAATACTGAAGCACACCTGAACTCACGCTGATTTTCGGCCTCTGCATCTCACTACATGAACTTACAGGCTGTGAGAGTCACTTCATGAGAATTTTACAGTTTCATTTGAGAAAACTAGCATCATATCATACTGTATACACACAGAAACTTCAAGGCAACCTGTCAAAATAAAAGTGCGGTTTAAGGTAAGAGAAATATATTACTCTTGTATTACTTTTGTATGTAGCTACGTCTTTATATATCCCATTTACTGTCAAATTTAAATAAAACAATTAAATGATACAAATAATTATTACAACTACATTAACCACTTAAGTGTAGAAAAAATACAATTATTATTAAAACTTTTTTAAAGGAATATTCACACAATTTTTCTACCATTGATTAATTTTAACCAAGGTTATTTTCGTAAATGAAAACTAAAACTAAGACGAAAACGATTGATGAAAAAACAATTTCGTAAACTGAAATAAAATAAAAATGTCAAAATATTTGATAACCTAAACGAAACGAAACTAACAACAGTTATTGAAAAACGAACTGAAATAAAATAATAATTAACAAAAATAAATAATCGTTTTCGTAATTATTACATTCTCACCCCTTGGCAGAAAAATATATGAGCTGTGTGGCGGATTGACGAAACACCTGGCGCATCAAGCGCATGGGGTTATCTGACAGAGAGACGCAAAGCAGTTTAAAGCAGAGTCCTGCACGGTCCTGTTTGATAAACGTGCACCAGCAGTACTTAACAGAACACCCGACCCGTTATCCCACAGCAGCACTAATTTATTTCTGTACCAGACCTGAACCTTTTGACATAAAGACCGCGAGCCGAACCGCACCCGCATTAATCTACAACATCAGGTGGGCAAAATTATTAATTTTCTCGTGTAACACAAGCAATCAAACCAACATTAGGCATTCTAAGTTGGTGCTTTGAAGAAAAACAGACATGCAGCGCAACGTGATAATTAACAGAAAAAAGATGAGAAGGCATCTTTCTGTAAACAATACAGAACTTCTAGCATCTTGTGATCACTCTGCCAGGCTTTCGAACAAACTATAATCACATCATGCACACGCTAATAATTTTTCATAAATAAAGAAAATAACATTCAAATATGAGCCTTTATTGTTAAATACGATTGCCGTTATTATTGAATTTCATTAGACCCAGTTATGTATTTTTACGCGGCGGAAAAGTGAGCAAGACACGACAGTTACAATATCATAAATATGGTAAAATAAGAAAAAAGACATCTAATATAACCAAATTAGGCTACATTTATTTTCATAAATATTTCAACACACCATTAGATATGACATTAAGCGCAACTTGTGTAGATTTATTTAGTAAAAAGGCCTGACTCCTTCCTTTGGTGTATATTTGTATACTTTTACCATCTAATCAATCTTAGCATGCGTTAATTTTGTGTAGCTAAATGTTTGCCTTACTAATTATGCCTAAGTCTTTCTTTGGCCTTTGCTCTGGAAGTGATCTGTTGATTCTGCTAAACTTTAATTAAAACTTAAACTAAAGCTGAAACTAAACTATATAAAAACTAAATAAAAATGTGTTCACAAAATAAAAACTAAACTAAAACTAACAAAAATATGAATGAAACTAATAAAAACTAAACTGAATTTTATAGCAAATTTGAAAACGATATTAAAATGAAACAAATTTAAAAATTCAAAACTATAATAACCTTAATTTTAACAGTAAACCTCTGTTTGTTTGCCAAAAAAATAAAAGGGTTTCATATTCATTTGATTAAAAATAAATAAATATTTCATGCCTTCATTTGATTATTAGAAAAAAATAAAACAAAAATTTCTGGAAGAAAAAAAATGGTAGGGCCCTATTGTTCAAAATGTTGAAATTGAGAGTTTTGGACTTATTTTTTCACTGAAATAAATGTTTTTGTTATTACACAGAGTAAAGTACCGAAAAAAGGTACCGTTGGGTACCGGTACCGAATTCCAGGTACCGATACCGGTACTGGTACCGGTTCAAATGTGAACGGTACCCAACCCTACTCGCGTGAGGAAACGTGTTTGGAAAAAGCAAAGCAAAAACAACTGTTCTGAAGTCAGTGTGTCTTTATTTAACTGTTTAAAAGGACTCAGTCATAAGCGCTGATACTGTAACCTTTCCATCACCTCTCTCTCACACACACACACACACACTCGCTCTCACACACACACACACACACACACACATGTTTGTTTTGCTATACTTGTGGGGACTTCCATAGGCATAATGGTTTTTGTACTGCACAGACCGTATATTCTATCGCCCTACACCAACCCTACACCTAAACTTAGCCCTCACAGGAGACTTTTTGCATTTTTACATTTTAAGATAAACTTCATTTAGTATTTTTAATAATTTATTTCCCTTGTGAGGACCGGCCAAATGTCCTCACAAAGTCAAAAATCTCAGGCTTTACTATCCTTGTGGGGACATCTGGTCCTCACAAGTATAGCAAAACACGCACACACACACACACTCACACACACACACTCGCTCTCGCTCTCACACACACACACACACATGTTTGTTTTGCTATACTTGTGGGGACTTCCATAGGCATAATGGTTTTTGTACTGTACAGACCGTATATTATATTGCCCTACACCAACCCTACACCTAAACTTAGCCTCACAGGAGACTTTTTGCATTTTTACATTTTAAGATAAACTTCATTTAGTATTTTTAATAATTTATTTCCCTTGTGAGGACCGGCCAAATGTCCTCACAAAGTCAAAAATCTCAAGCTTTACTATCCTTGTGGGGACATCTGGTCCTCACAAGTATAGCAAAACACGCACACACACACACACACACACACACACACACACTCACTCTCAAACAGGCTGTGTGTTATCTCAGAGGAGGTGTGTGTGTGTGTGTGTGTGTGTGTTTGGTGGAGTGCTGACACAAACAGGTGTGTTCCCTGTTCATATCCGTGAGGGGCCTGCAGTCGGGGCCACAGAGGGCCTTTACAGAGCACCTCATCTGAGGGACTTTATTAGTGCAGGAAGTCACATGTTGAACCTGATTACAAGCACACTATACACACTATATACTGCTCTCTTCTGCTCAACAAAGCTGCATTTATTTAATTAAAAATACAGTAAAAATTGTGAAATATCATTACAATTTAAAACAGCTGTTACTTATGTGAATCTATAGTCAAATGTAATTGATTGTTGTGATCAAAGCATCATTACTCCAGTCTTCAGTGTCACATGATCCTTCAGAAATCACTCTATGCAAGTAAGATTTTAAAAAAAAAAATTGATCAAAAGTGAAGATATTTATAATGTTACAAAATATTTCTATTTCAAATAAATGCTGTTCTTTTGAACTTTCTATTCATCTGTGAATCCTGAAAAATAAAATGTATCACAGTTTCCACAAAAATATTGTGCAGCACAACTGTTTTCAACATTGATCATAATCAGAAATGTTTCTTGAGCAGCAAATCAGCATATTAGAATGATTTCTGAAGATCATGTGACACTGAAGACTGGAGTAATGATGCTGAAAATACAGCTGCACATCACAGAAATAAATTACAGTTTACTTTTTTAATTTCACAATTTTTACTATATTTTTGATTTAAATAATTGAGCCTTGGTGAACAAAAGAGCCTCAAAAACATAAAGTAAAATTGAGTTTAAGTCTCTATCACCTTCTCCACAGACACCAATGATCTAGAACCGGACGTGGAGGCCAGTCTAGAACCCGAGGAGAAGGACGTAGAACCCAGAGAGGAAGTGGAGGAGATAAGTGCTGAACAGGAAGTGGGCGGAGCCGAGGAGCGGGCGGCAGAAGAAGAGGAAGAGGAGGGGTCTGAACGAGAAGCGCCGGATGGAGAGGCGGAGGACAGCGGGATCTTGAGTGATAAAGAACGACAGAATGAAGAAGTGAACGAGAAGGATAACTGCTCCGCCTCCAGTATATCCTCAGCCAGCAGCACACTAGAAAGGGAAGATCGACTCACTGCAGGCGGAGCGGAGACGGGTGAGAATAATGATTACTAAATAATATTATGGAAATGTGTCCATAAAAAAAACCCTATAAAAAATAACTATTGCTTCAACTATAAATAAACTAAATTTGGTTAAAAATAAACTAAAGTTGGTTAAAAATGTTAAATATTAAATATTATACTTATTAAAATACTTAATAAACGTATGTGTTGTATTGAATATAATGCAGAATAACTGTGTGTTTGTGTGTGTGTGTATAATATATATATATATATATATATATATATATATAACGAGATAAAATTAATTAAATTAAAAATTTGGGGGAAAAAATACATTTGGAAATGCTTAACTATAAAAATTGCTACAAGTAAAACTGGACTAAAATGTAAAGTTAATCTGAAAAATCTTATATTAAAATATTATGGTAAAATTAATAATAAATATTATTAAATGTAATATAATACATAATAAACATACACATGTACTGTATATAATTGTATGTATTAATTTATTATATAATTTATTATTAATTAATTATATTATAGTAATTATTATTAATTAATATAAATCCTTTAAGTAATGTAAAATTAAATATAGAAAATCTGAAATATTAAAATAAAACATTTAAACAGCTAAAAAGCTAACTGCTAAAATATTCCTATATCTAAAGCTGAACTAAAATGTAAAGCTAATTAAAATAAAACTAAAATAAGGAATATTATTAAATGTAATATATATTCATACATACCAATGTAAATTAGTTATATTATTATTTTGTTATTGTAATATTATAAATTAAATCTATATATAAAATAATACACAAATAAATATATTAAATAAAAAAATATATATTAAAAATAAAAATCAATTTTGAAATGCTAAACTATAATAATCAAAAAATAGACTTTTTATTTGTACATTTTCTACACTAATTTTAAGTAAAATATGTCTAAATGTATTTAAACATAGCAAAATGTGAGTACTGCACTCTTAATGGTAAAATCATGATCAAATTAAAATAAATATTTAACAAATCAGGGTCAGAGACCCATCTAACCTAACCATCAGTAAACTAGTGTATCTGAGGTCCTTCTGTCTGTGTGTCTGCTGCAGGTCAGTGGCCTCAGAGCATCACAGACGTGAATGAACAACAAAACAAGATCCTCGACAGCAAGCTCTTCATGCTGGACATGCTCTACTCACAGAGCAAGAAACCCTCGGAGGAAGAGGAGGACGAAGATGAGCTGGCCGAGGACAAAGAGCGAGACGCAAAAGAAAAGGCTGAGGATTCGTCACAGGACGCGACGCCTCGGGAAGAGAACGATGCTAGTCATGAAGAAGACAAGAAAGTCGCGAACCAGAGCAACGTGCGAGTGTTCGCCGAGCGCTTCGGAGACATCGTGAAGGGTCTCACCTCTCCACCAATAGAAACGCAGGAACCTCCTCCTCCGCCGCCGCCAGCTCCGAAGAAGGAGTCAGACTGCATCTGGGACCAGCTGATGGCGAGTCCGCGGGATCTGCGCATCGGTGACATCGACTTCACCGATCTGGGAGACGAGGATGACCAGGATGTCCTGGACTCTGGGAGTTTATACAGCTCCGGCGATCTGCTGGCTCTGCCCCCTCCACCTCCGCCCTGCCCCTTTAACCTCCCGCCCCCGCCCCCTATGTTCGGCTGTCCTCCGCCCCCTCCCATGTTCAGCATCCGCGTGCCTCCGCCCCCTCCCTGCTTCTCCAGCCAGGCTCCGCCCCCTCCTCAGCAGCAGGCGGAGCAAGCGCCGCTCTTCCAGAAGAGGAAGAAGACCATCCGCTTGTTCTGGAGTGAAGTCCGGCCCGCCGACTGGATCTACCGCAACCACAAACGCAGCCAAGAGTCGCTCTGGTCCAGACTTGAACCTGTCAAACTTGACACGGCTAAACTTGAACACCTGTTTGAGACCAAATCCAAAGAGATGCCCGTGACTAAGGTGAGCAGAATCACCGTCACAGTACAATCAAAACAAAGTTTTTGCTCAAGTCAAATGAAGTTTTGTTCTGGTGTCTTTTTTGACTGCACAAAAAACAAATGACTCTTATGAGTGATGCTTTAATGAATTGCTTAAAAAAGAAAGAATAAATTCATACGTTTTTGGTTTGAACCAACACAAATGGACTCACTGAATCCAGCTACTGAATTAATCTGACTCTTTTGAGCAATGCACTAATGAATATTAATGCATTGCTCAAAACATATATACTCACTGAATATGTATAATCACTGAATCCAGCTATTGGACAAACGTGTAACTCTTATGAGTCTTATGAGCGATGCTTAAACAATTTGCTCAAAAAATGAATGAATTCATGATTTATTGGTTTGAACCTATGACTCTTATGAGCAATTCATAAATGAATTGTTAAATAATATGCTTAAATAATTTGCTCAGAAAAATGAATGAAATGACAGACTGTCATTTGTTGCACTGATGATTGTATCTGTGTGTTGAACAGAAAACGGCATCCATTTTAGAATGTTACATTTTGCCATTTTAGAATGTTACAATTTGGCATTTTAGAATGCTACATTTTTGCCATCTTAATATGTTACATTTTGACATTTTAGAATGTAACACTTTGCCATAGAATGTTACATTTTGCATTAGAATGTTACAATTTGTGGAAAAAATACATTTGAAAATGCTTAACTATAAAAATTGCTACAAGTAAAATGCAAAAATTATTTATATTCTTAAATAATTTGCTCAGAAAAATGAATTGAATGACAGGCTGTCATTTGTTGCACTGATGATTGTATCTGTGTGTCGAACAGAAAACGGCAGCGGATGGGAAGCGGCAGGAGATCATCATTCTTGACTCCAAACGCAGCAACTCCATCAACATCGGTCTGACGGTTCTTCCTCCACCGCGCACCATTAAAACCGCCATACTGAACTTTGACGAGTATGCACTCAACAAAGAGGGCATTGAGGTGCAGAAAAACACACGTCTGTTACATTTCACCATTTTAGAATGTTACTTTTTGCCATTTTAGAATGTAACATTTTGCCATTATAGAATGTTACATTTTGCCTTAGAATGATACAATTTGACTTTTCAGAATGTTACATTTCACTATTTTAAAATGTTAAATTTTTGCCATTTTAGAATGTTACAATTTGGCATTTTAGAATGTTACAATTTGGCATTTTAGAATGTTACATTTTTTGCCTTCTTAGTATGTTACATTTTGCCGTTTTAGAATGTTACACTTCACCATTTCAGAATGCATTTTAGAATGTTACATTTTTTGCCTTCTTAGTATGTTACATTTTGCCGTTTTAGAATGTTACACTTCACCATTTCAGAATGTTACACTTCACCATTTCAGAATGTTACACTTCACCATTTTAGAATGTTACATTTTGCCTCATCCCTCTCTCATGCTGTAGAAAATCCTGACGATGATTCCCACAGAGGAAGAGACGCAGAAGATCCAGGAAGCTCAGCTGGTGAATCCTGACATTCCGCTGGGCAGCGCAGAGCAGTTCCTGCTGACACTGTCCTCCATCAGTGAGCTCTCAGCACGCCTGCAGCTCTGGGCCTTCAAACTCGACTATGAAGCCACCGAGAAGGTGAGCGAGTCTCATCTGCTCAGCAAGGCTGCATTTATTTGATCAAAAACACAGTAAAAACAGTGAAATATTATTACAGTTTCAAACAGCTGATTTCTATGTGAATATGTGTTAAACTGTAATTTATTTCTGTGATCAAAGCTGAAGTTTCAGCATCATTACTCCAGTCTTCAGTGTCACATGATCTTCAGAAATCATAATAATATGCTGATTTGCTGCTCAAGAAACATTTCTGATTATTATCAATGTTGAAAACAGTTGTGCTGCACAATATTTTTGTGGAAACTGATACATTTTATTTTTCAGGATTCACAGATGAATAGAAAGTTCAAAAGAAAAGCATTTATTTGAAATAGAACATTATAAATATCACTGTCACTTTTGATCAATTTAACGTGTCCTTAATGAAAGCATAAATTTATTTTATTTATTTTTTTAAACCTTTTGAATGATATTATATTTGTGAGAACATGCAACTGTTTTTTTTTCAATATATTTCAAAAATTGACAAAATTCTACAAAGATGAACCATTCTTTCTGAAGAATTGACAGAATTCTGATAAAATGGGACAGTTCGATCTAAAAACTAACAAAAGTGCTACTTAAATGCAACAGGTTAAACATAGGGTTATTACTGTGTAGTTAACTAAAACTAAAACAATTAAAAAACATTTTTTTATTCGGAATAAAATGAACTTTAATTGAAATAAAATGAAAAATAAATTCAACTTTTTAATTTTATTTTTAGGTAGTTGCCAAGATACATTTCTCAATTAGTTTACCTTGATGTACTAAAATAACCAAAACTAAAACTGAAATAAAAATGTATAAAAAATATATAGACATATTTAAAAAAAAAAAACTAATAAAAATAACAAAAATGTGCAACAAAATGACTAAAATTTTAACTACAATTTAAATTAAAACAGAAAATAAAAAAATAAAATAATAATAGAAACTATATTATTATAATAACACTGGTTAAACATGTTTTCAACTCACTTAAGATGTATGAAGAGCACAGTCTTAGTAATAAAATGATCAAACACTCAGATCAGTGTTTTGAAAGTGTCACAGTGTTAAGATCCTTGCACACTGAGTCAGAAATTTTTGTATGTGTTTTTTCATATTCGTCATCCTTTCCTATCAAAATGCTTGCTACGGATGCTAATGCAGAAAATCTAACCTGGTCCAAATTTTTTTAATTATGGACGAAAGTTTCGTAGGCAATGTGTAAACATGATTGACACACCATGAGGTTGTATTTATTTTTTAACGTGCGAAAATTTCGGACGATAATTTCAGACTCTCTTTACCCAGTGTGCACAAAACATTCCCATCTCTCTCTCTCAAAGACAGGTTGTGGTGTTTTATCTTTGACGCAGGAGACACTTAGATTACAAACAAAAGTAACCAGAAACACTGTTTTCTCCTCCATATTAGACAGGGAATGTGGTGTTTCCGCTGACGTCACGTCCTATAACTCATTTACAGACTCTCTTTACCTGTTAATTAATCATCAGTGTTATTGTAGCTAAAACTAAACCACCAAAAAAAGGTGAAATTATATAAAGACGTACACCCCCTCTAATACTTAACTCAGAGAGCACTTTGGAGATATAATGAAGCCTGCTTGACATTCAAAGAAGAATTTTTAAATTATTCCAAAATAAGATCTCTCAAAAATGAGTCTCTCTGTGAAGTTTCCAGCATTCCTCAGGTTGTGGTGTTTTATCGTTCTCTGACGCAGGCATCAACATTCAAAAACAAGATGTTTTCAGTCGTCATTTAGTGATGAGTGAATTTTTGCTAGAAAAAGAGCAGGAGATGGAGCTTTACATACAAGGAATCTCCTCAACCACCACCAAACATCATGCGACGGCAGTGCGCCAGAACGCCCACCACACACCAGCTACTGGTGGAGAAACAAAAGACAGTGTATGGGGATGATTCAATAACCAGAAACACATTTGTTTTCTCCTCCATCTCAGATCCTGAAGACACAGGCCCATATCTACAAAATAGAATGAATCCATACTCTGGTCAAGAGACCAAGTCAATCATTTTCCAAAAGCATCATGTTCTGGTGTTGCAGATCAGTGAGAAGTGTTTGGTGTACCTGCGTATAAAGTTGTGCTTTACACGTCCTGTGTAATGGAATATGAAACAGAAGAACTCATCTGCATTATTGGGATTTTTTCACGATGATGCTTCATCTTTCATGCGCTGTCAAAATGACCTGGCATTTAATAGGTTAATTAATCATCAGTGTTATTGTAGCTAACTAAAACTAAACTGTTAGTTAGTAAAGTTAACTGAAATAATATATATATACTTAAATAAAAAAATGTTAAAATATTATTTCAGCTTTCAACATTTTCTCATTTTCATTTAGTTTCACTAAAATAACTAGTTTATCTAAAATAGCTAAAACTGAAATAAAAATGATATATACATAAAAAAAAACATAAAACAATGCAAAACACACGCAACAAAATTCCTTTACTAAAGTTAAAATAAAAAACATAAAAACTTTTGTTGCTTGAAATAAAATAAACTTTATCTGAAAAAGAACATAATAAAAACGTTAAAACCTTTAATTTCAGCTAGTTGCCAAGGAAACATTTCTCAGTTTTGATGTACTACAAATAACTCAAAGTAAAACTAAAATAAAGTGATTAAAACTATGGGCATTGAAAAAAAAATACATAAATAATAAAAATGACAACTCACAACTAAAATGAAAATGAAACCTTTTAATAATAAATAATAAAAATATTAATCTGAAATAAAGTTTTAGATCATTTAGTTTAACTTGATTTACTAAAATAACTAAAAATGAAATAAAAATGAATAAATCTATATAGACCCTAGTAAAAAAAGTAATATTTAAAATACATTTATTTTATACTAAGTATTGTTCAAATCTATTAACATATTTACTGACAGATAACTCGAGACTTACTGATATACAAATTATAATTAAACTTTATTTGGCGTACTACTCGTGCACATTTCTTAATATTAAGTCTAAAATGTGTTTTAATGTCACTTTTAATGAGGATTGTATGATCTTTGAATAATATCTGTCTTTTATTGCAAAATATTTAAAGTTTATCTTAAGTATACTTGCAATAGTCCCACTTTATCACAATCAAATATACTAAGCATATCTTTAATCATACTTCAGCACTACTTCCACACACTTAAAGTGCATTAAGTACAAAATTAGTTGTTCCAATTTAGCAGACTTTAAGTATACCAGTTTAGTACTAAAATAACAATCGTAGGGCATTTTATTAAGTACATAAATATGAAAAGGTATTTGTAGTATACTTAGCATGAATTAAATGTACTTCAAATACATTTAAGTATTTATTTTTCACTAGGGGACATATTAAAACCTAATAAAACTGAAAAAACCCTACAAAATGAATACAACTTTAAAACGAAAACAGAAAATTTAAAATAAAAATTAATTCAAACTTTTAATAAAACTTTTAGTAACTTTTAATAAAACGTATTAATAAAAAACTTTTAATAAAACTTATAGTAGCTCTATTCATAGTAAATGACACTATTAATCATGCAATCATGATAATCATGTTTCTGTTTTGACAGGAAGTGTCCGAGCCGCTACAGGACCTGAAGGAGGGCATGGATCAGCTGGAGAAGAACAGAACGCTGCGCTTCATCTTATCGACTCTGCTGGCGATCGGAAACTTCCTAAACGGCTCCAGCGTGAGACTTTAGCGTGACACGCACTGAAACACTTTATTATCGTTATATTGATGTATCTGACTGATGATGATAATGTTTGCGCAGGCCAAAGGCTTCGATCTGACGTATCTGGAGAAGGTTCCTGAGGTGAAAGACACGGTTCATAAGCAATCGCTCCTGCATCACGTCTGCAGCATCGTGGTGGAGAACTTCCCCGACAGCACAGACCTGTACTCTGAGATCGGCGCCGTCACACGCTCCGCTAAAGTAATACACGCTCCTACAGTAACACACGCGCCTCTAAAGTAACACACGCTCCTCTAAAGTAATACACGCTCCTCTAAAGTAATACACGCTCCTACAGTAATACACGCTCCTACAGTAATACACGCTCCTACAGTAACACACGCGCCTCTAAAGTAATACACGCTCCTCTAAAGTAATACACGCTCCTACAGTAACACACGTGCCTCTAAATTAATACACGCTCCTACAGTAATACACGCTCCTACAGTAACACACGCTCCTCTAAAGTAACACACGCTCCTCTAAAGTAACACGCGCTCCTCTAAAGTAAGACGCTCCTCTAAAGTAAGACACGTTCCACTAAAGTAACATGCGCTCCGCTAAAGTAACGCGCTCCGCTACAGTAACACACACACCTCTAAAGTAACACACGCTCTTCTAAAGTAACACACACACTCCTCTAAAGTAACACACGCTCCTCTAAAGTAACACACGCTCTTCTAAAGTAACACACGCTCTTCTAAAGTAACACACGCTCCTCTAAAGTAACACACGCTCCGCTAAAGTAACACACGCTCCTCTAAAGTAACACACGCTCTTCTAAAGTAACACACGCTCCGCTAAAGTAACACACGCTCCTCTAAAGTAACACACGCTCCTCTAAAGTAACACACGCTCTTCTAAAGTAACACACACGCTCCTCTAAAGTAACACACGCTCCTCTAAAGTAACACACGCTCTTCTAAAGTAACACACGCTCCTCTAAAGTAACACACGCTCCGCTAAAGTAACACACGCTCCTCTAAAGTAACACACGCTCCTCTAAAGTAACACACGCTCCTCTAAAGTAACACACGCTCCGCTAAAGTAACACACGCTCCGCTAAAGTAACACACGCTCCTCTAAAGTAACACACGCTCCTCTAAAGTAACACACGCTCCGCTAAAGTAACACACGCTCCTCTAAAGTAACACACGCTCCTCTAAAGTAACACACGCTCCTCTAAAGTAACACACGCTCCGCTAAAGTAACACACGCTCCTCTAAAGTAACACACGCTCCTCTAAAGTAACACACGCTCCTCTAAAGTAACACACGCTCCTCTAAAGTAACACACGCTCCGCTAAAGTAACACACGCTCCTCTAAAGTAACACACGCTCCTCTAAAGTAACACACGCTCCTCTAAAGTAACACACGCTCCTCTAAAGTAACACACGCTCCTCTAAAGTAACACACGCTCCTCTAAAGTAACACACGCTCCTCTAAAGTAACACACGCTAAAGTCACGCTAAAGTAACACAAAGTCCTCTAAAGTAACACACGCTCCTCTAAAGTTCTAAAGTAACACACGCTCCTCTAAAGTAACACACTAAAGTAACACACGCGCTAAAGTAACACACGCTCCTCTAAAGTAACACACGCTCCTCTAAAGTAACACACGCTCCTCTAAAGTAACACACGCTAAAGTAACACACGCTCTAAAGTAACACACGCTCTTCTAAAGTAACACACGCTCCTCTAAAGTAACACACGCTCCTCTAAAGTAACACACGCTCCTCTAAAGTAACACACGCTAAAGTAACACAAAGTCCTCTAAAGTAACACACGCTCTTCTAAAGCTCCTCTAAAGTAACACACGCTAAAGTAACACACGCTAAAGTAACACACGCTCCTCTAAAGTAACACACGCTCCTCTAAAGTAACACACGCTCCGCTAAAGTAACACACGCTCCTCTAAAGTAACACACGCTCTGCTAAAGTAACACACGCTCCGCTAAAGTAACACACGCTCCTCTAAAGTAACACACGCTCCTCTAAAGTAACACACGCTCCTCTAAAGTAACACACGCTCCGCTAAAGTAACACACGCTCCTCTAAAGTAACACACGCTCCTCTAAAGTAACACACGCTCCTCTAAAGTAACACACGCTCCGCTAAAGTAACACACGCTCCTCTAAAGTAACACACGCTCCTCTAAAGTAACACACGCTCCGCTAAAGTAACACACGCTCCGCTAAAGTAACACACGCTCCTCTAAAGTAACACACGCTCCGCTAAAGTAACACACGCTCCTCTAAAGTAACACACGCTCCGCTAAAGTAACACACGCTCCTCTAAAGTAACACACGCTCTGCTAAAGTAACACACGCTCCTCTAAAGTAACACACGCTCCTCTAAAGTAACACACGCTCCTCTAAAGTAACACACGCTCCTCTAAAGTAACACACGCTCCGCTAAAGTAACACACGCTCCGCTAAAGTAACACACGCTCCGCTAAAGTAACACACGCTCCTCTAAAGTAACACACGCTCCTCTAAAGTAACACACGCTCCTCTAAAGTAACACACGCTCTTCTAAAGTAACACACGCTCCTCTAAAGTAACACACGCTCCTCTAAAGTAACACACGCTCTTCTAAAGTAACACACGCTCTTCTAAAGTAACACACGCTCCGCTAAAGTAACACACGCTCCTCTAAAGTAACACACGCTCCGCTAAAGTAACACACGCTCCGCTAAAGTAACACGCGCTCCTCTAAAGTAACATGTGCTCCGCTAAAGTAACACACGCTCTTCTAAAGTAACACACACTCCTCTAAAGTAACACACGCTCCTCTAAAGTAACACCTGCTCCGCTAAAGTAACACACGCTCCTCTAAAGTAACACACGCTCCTCTAAAGTAACACACGCTCCTCTAAAGTAACACACGCTCCTCTAAAGTAACACACGCTCCGCTAAAGTAACACACGCTCCGCTGAAGTAACACGCGCTCCTCTAAAGTAACACACGCTCCGCTAAAGTAACACACACTCCTCTAAAGTAACACACGCTCCTCTAAAGTAACACCTGCTCCGCTAAAGTAACACACGCTCCTCTAAAGTAACACACGCTCCGCTAAAGTAACACACGCTCCGCTGAAGTAACACGCGCTCTTCTAAAGTAACACACACACTCCTCTAAAGTAACACACGCTCTTCTAAAGTAACACACACTCCTCTAAAGTAAAACACGCTCCTCTAAAGTAACACACGCTCCTCTAAAGTAACACACGCTAAAGTAACTCCTCTAAAGTAACACGCGCTCCTCTAAAGTAACATGTGCTCCGCTAAAGTAACACACACTACGCTAAAGTAACACACACACTCCTCTAAAGTAACACACACACTCCTCTAAAGTAACACACGCTCCTCTAAAGTAACACACGCTCCGCTAAAGTAACACGCACTCCTCTAAAGTAACACGCGCTCTTCTAAAGTAACACACACACTCCTCTAAAGTAACACACGCTCTTCTAAAGTAACACACACTCCTCTAAAGTAACACACGCTCCTCTAAAGTAACACACACACTCCTCTAAAGTAACACATGCTCCTCTAAAGTAACACACGCTAAAGTAACACACGCTCTGTTCCTACTGATCCTGAGCAACATGTTTAGAGTAGTGCTGTCAAACGATTAATCGCTATTAATTGTTTACATACTATATGTATGTGTACTGTGTATATTTATTATGTATATATAAATACACACACACATGCATGTATATATTTTGAAAATATTTACATGTATATACATTTATATTATATATAAATATATTTAATATAGAAACATAGCATATTTTTCTTAAATATATGCATGAATGTGTTTGTATTTATATATACATAATAAATATACACAGTACAAACAGTTAAAAAAAATAATTAAAATGAGGAAAACTTGCAAATGAGAAGTAAAAATGTATTAAAATAAAAAGTAATAAAAACTATTTAGATATTTTAAAAAAAATGCAAATGAGGAAGATATTTGCAAATGAGGAATAAAAATGTATCAAATTAAATACAAATTAATAAAATTAAAATAAAAAGTAATACAAAAATGTATAAACATTAAAAACAACCAAATAAGAAGAACTTGTTTTTAAAATTAGTAAAACTTGCAAATGAGGAATAAAAATGTATTGTAATTAAATACAAATGAATAAAATAAAAAGTAATAAAACATTTTTATGAACATTAAAAACCACCAAATGAGAAGAACTTGCAAATAAGGAATACAAAATTATTAAATAAAATAAAAATTACTAAAACTGTATGGACATTAAAAAAAACTTTAAAAAATGACAAATACACACAAAAAAAACTAAAACTTGAACAAAAATTAAAATGAAAATATTAGAATAAAAACTACAATAATAAACTCTAATCGTAGATGACTGCTGCGGAAGTAACGTCTGCGTCTGTGTCTTCGGTCCGCAGGTGGACTTCGACCAGCTGCAGGAGACTCTGACTCAGATGGAGTGGCGCTGCAAAGCATCATGGGACCACCTGAAAGTCATCGCAAAGCACGAGATGAAGGCAGTGCTGAAGCAGAAGATGTCGGACTTCCTGAAGGACAGCGCCGAGAGAATCATCATCCTCAAAACTGTCCACCGCAGGATCATAAACAGGTGAAGAGTGAGCGCCAGAGGTCAGAGGTCATGCGGTCTGTTTGCTAAAGCTCCGGGTAAAATCTGGGTTATGTGACATTAATCAAGATTAGCTTTAACAGGTTACATTCGTTTCTGTAAAAATAAAAAAAATTACAAAACATTTTTTTAAATCATGAAAATATTAAATATTTTTATTATTTATATAAAATATAAAATATAAATAATTTATAAAAATAATCAAAATAAAACACTTGCTAAAAATTCATTAAAATAATAAAAATGTTTAATAATATTTAAAAAAACACTTAATTAATTAATTAAATTAAAAATGAATTAAAATAATCAAAATGTGAAATAAAAATAAATAATTTTTAAAAACAATCCAAATAAAACACTTACTGAAATTTTATTACAATCATAAAAATAAGAATAATTTTAAAATAAATAAAAATCTACAAAAAAGAAACAAAAAAACAAACCATTTAGTGAAGTCATAAAAATGTACAATAAAATAAACCTTTTTAACATAAAAAGCAACCAAGAACACTTAAAAAAGTTGAAATACTAAAAATGTAATAAAAATTAGAAAAATGTAAACTAAAAAATAAATCATTTAAAAATAAACAATCAAAATAAAACACTTACTAAAAATAAATAATATAAAATAATAAAACTGTAAAATAAAGACAATCAAATGCTTACTAAAAATGAATTAAAAATCATGACAATATACATTTCTTATTCATATTTTTTTTTATAAAAAAATTTAAATAAAATAAAAATGTATTAAAATCATTAAAATATAAATCACAAATCATTTAAAAATAAAAACAAATAAAATGAAATAATAAAAAAGGAATTAAAATGTAAAATAGAAACATAATCAAAATACAACAAGCACGAGAGGTCAGAGATCAAGATTTGATGTCCATTATAACCTCTTGATCTGAAGTCAGACTTGATGGGAGTGGGTTTAATATGAATGGTGTTGTGTGTGTGGCAGGTTTCACTCGTTTCTGCTGTTCCTGGGTCACCCGGCGTACAGCGTTCGAGAGATCAGCGTGACTCGGTTCAGTAAAATCCTCAGCGAGTTCGCTCTGGAGTACCGCACCACTCGTGAGCGCGTCCTCCAGCAGAAACAGAAGCGCGCCGATCACAGAGAGAGAAACAAGACCCGAGGAAAGATGATCACAGACCTCAACACACAGGTGAGATACACACACCTGCAAACAAGTCTTTTTATTGTACAATCATTTATTTTTATTTGACATTTTTATTATTTGTGTTCATTTTACTGTTTTATTTTAATTGTTTTTGTTTTTAAATTATTGATTTTTTTATTTGACATTTTTATCATTTTAATACATTTTTAGTATTTTATTTTAATTGTTTTATTTTTTAATTATTTATTTTAATTTTACATTTTAATTTTTTTTTTTTATAATTTATTTTATTTATTTGAATGAATTTTTAGTATGTGTTCTATTTTGATTTTTTTAATGATGTATTTTACTTCTTAGTATTTTATTTTATATAATAATAAATAATAAATATTTTATTTTATTTATTTTAAAATGTTTTATTTTAGCTTACATTTTAATGATTTCAATTTGTTCAATTTTCAATTTTGTTTTTGTTTTAAATTGTTTATTTTTATTTTACATTTTATGATTTTAATACATTTAATTGATTTCTGGTGGTTTTTATTGTTTTTATTTTAAAATGATTTCTTTTTCATTTTTATCATTTTAATAATTTATAATATATATTTTATGAATATGTTTAATAAATCATTCATTTTGATTGTTTTTCCAGGTATTTATTTATTTTATGATTTTAATTATTTTTAGTAAGTTTTTGTTTTACTTTAAAATAATTTATTTGTATGATTTTTTTTAGCATTTTGTTTCATATATATATATTTTTTATCATTTATTTAAATTTTTATTATTTTAATTAATGTTTAATAAATGTTCTTTTTGAATGTTTTTATTTAAAAATAATTGATCTTACTTGTACAGATTTTAACCCACCCTTTCACTTTTCAGATTAGAACAGATAAAAACCGTGTTTAATGTTCTCGGCTCGAGCAGCAATCCTGATGCGACAGTGTAAAGAGGAAGATGATCACTGTGTGTTTTTAAACTGTTAATGCCTGTTAGCTTAAATGTTCCCTGCAGGCCTGAGGAATAGAGAGAGGATTTGTGATTGTGTCTGAACGCTCTCCACATGCACAGCGGTTATTAGTTTATTCTGCATGGATTTTTGCCGATAACCGATAGTTCCACAAATCAACTATCGGTGGTGATTAATCGGCAAAACCGATGAATCGGTCGACCTCTACAAATGAGGGATTCTGATGAGAGGAGAAAAGATGATCATTCACTGATGTGGGCGGAGCTAGAGATTTTCATTAGTGATGTTGGCAGAGCTGGGGTTGTGATTATTCACTGATGTGGGCGGAGCTAGAGATTTTCATTAGTGATGTGGGTGGAGCTGGGGATGTGATTATTCACTGATGTGGGTGGAGCTAGAGATTTTCATTAGTGATGTTGGCGGAGCTGGGGATGTGATTATTCACTGATGTGGGTGGAGCTAGAGATTTTCATGAGTGATGTGGGCGGAGCTGGGGATGTGATTATTCACTGATGTGGGCGGAGCTAGAGATTTTCATTAGTGATGTTGGCAGAGCTGGGGTTGTGATTATTCACTGATGTGGGTGGAGCTAGAGATTTTCATGAGTGATGTGGGCGGAGCTGGGGATGTGATTATTCACAGATGTGGGTGGGACTATAGATATTATCTTGTGATGTGGGCAGAGCTAGAGATTTTCTTTAGTGATGTTGGCGGAGCTGGGGATGTGATTATTCACTGATGTGGGTGGAGCTAGAGATTTTCATGAGTGATGTGGGCGGAGCTGGGGATGTGATTATTCACAGATGTGGGTGGGACTATAGATATTATCTTGTGATGTGGGCAGAGCTAGAGATTTTCATTAGTGATGTGGGCAGAGCTATAGATATGAATATTTTGTGTTGTTGGCGGGGCTAGATTGATGAATATTCATAAATCTGCTTGTATGACAATCACTACCACACTACTTGAGACTGCAGACGGTTGATTGTTGATTTCTCTGTTTCTCACCCCAGACGGATGAAGAAGAGGACAATGAGGTATGAGGGCGTGCGTTTGTTCTGACGGATATTAACCGTTCATGTTTTAATGGCTTGTTAAAGCTGCCAGCGTCACTAATGGAGCGTCAGTGTATAACCCTGTTCAGATCTGCACATGTGTTGTTTCTAACCTGGAAGTGCTCGGCTGTGTTTTTGTCTTGATTTGGTCTGATGCATGTGTGTGTGTGTGTGTGTGTGTGTGTAATCTTGAGAGTTTGAGGTGTAAATGTGCAAGTGATTCTTTACATCAGGGATTCCCAAACTTTTTTGTCAGTCGAACCACTTTAACCTACAATACTTTTGTTATTTAACAACAAATTCACATGTTCATGGTTCTCTGATGTTGGTTAATAGTCAAAATACATGTAAGTAAACTACTAAAATATTTAATATTTTTTCATCTTTATTTTAATTGTTTTATTTTAAGAGTATTTATTTATTTTAATTTGACATTATGATTTATTTAATCTCTCGTATTTTATTTTGATTGTATTTTTTATATATATTTAAAGTAAAAAAAAAAGATTTTAGTAAAATTAAAAAATCAAAACACTAATATTTAAATAAGCAATAAAAGTTTTGTTTATTTTGCTGGTTTTTATTTTCAAATCATTTATTTTAATTTAACATTTATGTGTTAAATCTTAAGTGTTTTATTTTCAAATAATTTGTTTATGATTTATTAAAATTGTATTAAGTGTATAATTTTGATAAAAATACTTAATTTTACTTCAAATAAATAATCAAAATCTTAATTTATAAATAATTTACAATAAAATATTTGACTAAAAGCAATCAAAATAAAACATTTAACGTTTAAATAAATAAAAAAAAGTTTAATTTTGATTGTTTTTTTATTATTTATTTTAATTTAACATTTTGATGTTTATAAAATGTATAATTTATGATAATGTATAATCAGTATGTATTTTGTGATGTCTGTGTGTGTGTGTGTGTGTGTGCAGGCGGGTCGTGTGTGTGTGAGCAGCAGCAGCAGCAGCGCTCCTCCTGTCGGGCCGCAGACGGAGCCGCAGAGTTTGTGTCACACTGAAGATGCAGCCGAACATGAGCAGATGAAGGCCGTGCTGAAGAGCACCCTGCAGAGAGGAGACAACGACAGCACTGGAGCGACGGGCCTCAGGATGCGCACGCGCACACGTGCCAGCAGAGGTCACACACACACACTCACTCACACACACATGTCCATAGCGTAATGGTTTTTATACTGTACAAACCATATTTTCTATCGCCCTACACCAACCCTACACCTAAACCTACCCCTTACAGGAAACTTTGTGCATTTTTACTTTCTCAAAAAAACTCATTCTGTATGATTTATAAGCCTTTTGAAATATGGAGAGGAATGAGGAAATGTCCTCAGAAATCACCTTCTCCTTGTAATACCTATTTGTGTCCTCATATGTCACAAAAATGCGCACACTCTTACACACACTCACAGTTATTCACCAACCAACATTAAACCTCAGTCAAACATTCATATAGGGACTGAATGGCACATTTATGCCCATGTTTCAGTGGTAAATACATTTAATCCGCATACAAATGATAATGAATCCCAAATTTCTTAAGCATAGAACCTGAAGGGAGCATATAAAGGGAAAATAAAATTGGTCCCAAAATAGAACCCTGAGGAACGCCGCCACGCACAAGAGTAGAAGAATAATCCCCTAAACTGACTAAAAATGACCTATCTTTCAAATAAGAAGATAACCATTTCATGGCTAAGCCCTGAATACCAGCCTGGTTCCTAAAACAATCACTGAGAATGAGAATATTATGATCAACTGTATCAAATGCTGCAGTAAGATCTAACGGAAGTAAGACAACACAGCTTCCAGAATCAGCGCTTCGTAGGTAGTCATTAGAAACCCTCAAAAGAGCAGACTCTGTACTATGGCCAGCTCTAAAACCTGACAGGAATCTATCTAATATTTTATTCCTCATTAAAAATACCATTAAGCTCTGCACACAAACATGCACATACACACACGCACACACACACACACACACGCACACACACGATCAGTGTTCATGTGTAGAAACGCGTTCAGGTGAATCGGTGTAACATCCTCGTGTCTCTCTGTAGGCCGCACCGCATGTGCTGCAGTGAATGAAGAGTCTCCGTGCACGACGGACGATGCTGCAGACGAGATCATGGAGAGAATCGTACGATCAGCCACTCAGAGTCCCAGAGAACGAGCGCAACCCCGTGAACGACGCCGCTCACGCGTGAACCGCAAATCACGTACGTTTAGCTGCAGAGCTTGTCTCTTCACATTTGAAATGAAAAACTGAATTTTATCAAATGTAACAATTTACTGAACATTTAGACAAAATATAAAAGGAAATCATGTTTGATGCATCAGGCTTTTATGGCTCATATAGTCTGATATAGTGAGAATATGGAGGAAAAGAGGCTCAGTTTTATTCAGAGACTCAAAAACATGCAATTTGGTGCAGATGCTGATATTCATATTTACATTTAGTCATTTAGCAGACGCTTTTATCCAAAGCGACTTAGAAATGAGGACAATGGAAGCAATCAAAATCAACAAGAGAGCAATGATATGTGAGTGCTATTATATAATAAATATATATTATATGATGAAATTCTGATGCTTGTAATGTAAATTAATGAGATCTTTATAACAGTACAGCAGATACAGACATAAAATAATCTAAATAATAAGTAAAAAACTCAATAAAACCACAAACATGTTAAATAAAATAGACAAAAACTAATAAAATAAAACGCATCGTAAACATGTAAAATTTTTAATAATGGTAAAATAAAAACAATATAAAATAAAAACTACTTAGTAAAAATTAATAAAATCTTAAAATGTTTATTTAATTTTAAGTGTTTTATTCAGAGTTTGTTTTTCAAAATAATTTATTTATATTAATTGTTTGTTTTATGATTTTATTAATTTTACCAAGTGTTTATTAATTTTAACATTATTTTATTTTTAAATGTTTACGATTTATTTAAATGTGTTTTATTTTGATTGTTATTTTATTATTTAGTGTTCATCTTGAAATATTACTAGCAATATAAAAGGTGATGAAAATAAACAAAAAGACAAAAACTAAATAAAAATACATATCATAAAAATATACAAATAAAATAATGTTAAAATTAATAAACACTTTTATCAAACATATAATTAAAATAAATTAATTAATTATTTAAAAAAAATCTAAATAAAACACTGAAATAAAACATCAAAATGTAAAAAATCAATAATCTGACACAAAAAATAAAACATTTTAATTTAACAGTTTGATTATAGCAATATAAGAGTTACATTCACATTTATGCATTTAGCAATTCACAACAGAGGAACAAAACAGTGTTTCAAAGATCCAACAAAATTCATTATTATTCATAAGTTATGAATAATAGGGAATCCCAGGGAAAGCAAGAGCTGATAAAATGTAAAACTGTAACTTGAATGCAATGTAAGTCGCTTCGGATAAAAGCGTCTGCTAAATGCATAAATGTAAATGTAAATGTAAATGATATTCTGACGTTTACTTGATAAACATCAGTCAAGATTTGACAGCAGAAAGACTCTGAAGCAGCAGCTGAAGCTGGACGTTTGTACAATTACACTAAAAGAGCTTTTACTGGATAAAACACTAAATTATCAGTCAGAAGGCATGGAGCAGATTGTGAGTTTTGATCATGTTCATCATTTAGAAGCCTTATAAATTCACATATGAAAAATGATACAGATGTTCTTGTGTTCTTGAGTTAAGCAGAGACTAATGCTAACATTGTGTCTCAGTGAGGAGGACTCTGAAGGGCGGTCTGACCGCAGAAGAAGCTCAAGCGCTGGGACTGGACACGTCAGAGATGCCGGTGTAATGGGACGTCCCGTCCAAAGCACACTGACGCTGTTGCCTTCAGCAGAAGTCATCTCAAGACAACAGAAAATACAAGACACCACAGTAAAAACACGGTTTAATAATGAAACAGCTGCAGAATCTTTCACTGGTCATATATACAGCAAAGCTCCGCCTCCACACTGTGTGTTTGACTCTAAGCCACGCCCCCTCATTACATACACGCCTCACCAGCCAATCACAGGCCGTCACTGTGATGATGTAAGATCCCTTTACAGTTTAGTTCAATGAAAGGAAAGAATAAGATGTTTTTACCCCGACTGGACACTAACTCAGGGTTTGACCATCGTTTTATTTGAATTATTTCTATTTATAACTTTCAAAAATAGAGGAACGGTGAAATGTGGCTTTAAATGACCGGTCACTTGATTCACTTTATGTTTGCGTCGGTCAGATCAGTGAAACTGTGGTCTGATACTTTGGATTATTTATTGTTAAATGTACAATATGAAGGGACAACTTTGAACAGATATTAAATGTGTGTATTTTTTAAATCCTACAATCCTAGATGTGGTTTTCAGACAGTAAACACCTTTAAAACACGCACAGACTTTATGTGCGGTTCAGTTTTTTATCTTTAACCCTCATAATGCATTCAGGTCTGTTTTGACCCAGAAGAAATACAGAAACATTTCTAAACAATTCATAGTTTTTAGTAATGGAACCAAACTTTGCAGATGCTTTAAGATCCTCAAAATACACATCGATAATTTTTTTCAGATTTTTTACAGTTATTCTTTCAGAGATATAATGTGTTTTGTGTTCGGGTCTTTTTTGACCCGGGTTTGTATGGAGCACCATTAGTGTCACAAATTCATTCATTCATTCATTCAATGGGCTCTCGCCCGTTGGTGTCCAATGCCCGTCTGACTCTCCATTTCCACTGTGCACGGTCCTGTGCCCTGCTGCTGAGAGAGTGTATGTCCATCTGGCACCATTCTTTGATGTCATCCAACCACTCCCTACTCGGTCTTCCTCTCCGTGTCCGTCCCACCATGATCCCAAACACCACACCCTTCACCTGTCGCTTGTCCTCCATCCTGCAGATATGTCCAAACAGGCTGAGCTTCCTCTCCATGATGAGTTGTACAATGTTCCTCGTGTTTCCAACTCGTCTTCGCACCTCCACATTTGTGATTTTCTGATGCCAATGAATGTGCAAGATTCTCCTGTAGCACTTCATTTCAAACGCCAACAGTAAATCTTTGTCTTTCTTCCTCAATGTCCATGTCTCACAAGCATACAGCAACACACTCAGCACACATGTCCTAATTATGCTGATTTTGGTCTCTGTGCTGATATGCTTGCTATTCCATATTGTCTTAAACCCTGCCATTACTCCAGTTGCCCTCGCTATTCTCCTCTTGATCTCCTTATTGCAATCATTGTCCCAGGTCAGTAAACTACCCAGGTACACAAACTCCGTGACATTTTCGATACTTTTGCCCCTGATCTCCATCTCCTCTTCTATGTCCTCTTGTCCAAACACCATTGTCATTGTCTTTTCAATGTTAATCTGTAATGCTGCGGCCCCCCCTGCTTCATTGATCCGATCCAGATTTCCTTGTAATTCAACTCTATCCTCCTCCAGTAGAACAATGTCATCTGCAAATTTGAGGGTCTTGAGTGTCACAAATACCTTCTGTAAAATAATCTGTGAAGTTATATTAGTGTCAAAAACATTTGTAAAATGTTTGTAACCTTTTCCCCATATCTCACATACTTCTGGACTGAATTTTGTAGATGAACATGAATATGTGCGACTATTGATGTACCACTGCTGCATGAAAAGCTGACCATTTTAAATCTGAAAGTGAAGGTTTATGCAAGTAAAATGAATTGAATACATTAGAAAAATTCTCAGAGTAATATTTAGGTTGTTTTGATAGAAATAAATATGTCAGTTTTCATACATTTGGACTATTCACAAGATATAAATTCAAAGGAATTTAATTAAACTCTGTTCATTCCAAAGGGGTTAATACTGGTATTTCACAGATTATATTTTTTTCAATAAATTTCACACAATGATATTTTCCAATAAAATATCTCATCAATATTGAAAAAAATACATATACATATTTTGCATCTTAGTTTTTTGGTCTGGTCCATGTGTAATTTGAAATGACAAAGCATTTCTAATTAATAATAAAGGGTTAAATGCAGTAATAAGATGCGGTAAAATTCAAAACTTTTATGTTTTCCACATTCACGCATTCATGAGAAATTGCTGATGAGATACAATATGTTATTAGTTAAAAATATTAAGGTATGTCTTGTTTTATAAAATAATGATTCTTCGTGTCCAAACGGGCCCAGAATATGACAATAGTATCATATTTTGAATGCATTACGAGGGTTAAATGACGTGTATAAGTGATGCACGTGAGCTGGTTCTTGTTTTGGTCCTCTGGTTTCTATAAGCATCTTTTGTGTGATATGTGAGTGTTTTATAGCAGATTTCGATGTGCCTTTGACACAGAAGGAACTACAGTAACTCGCTCATTCATGTTTCTGAGATCTTCAACAGAAACCCAGAGGCCTTTAGGATCCTCGTACATTTATTTTCTATCTGTCCTCCTCCTCCAGGATCGTCTGAGAGTTGTGTGTCGGTTCATGTGTCACGAGAACCATCATGTTGCACCTTAACGTCCATTATTATTATTATATGGGAAAACAAGACTTTATAAGATTTGTATGAGCTCTACATCAGATGCATTCTGTCTCCAAAAATGATTCTAAATGTACAAAATGGTAAAGTGTTTTTGGCGATGAATGAGACTGTAAATGTTAATGCCCTTTTGTTATTCCTGTAGATCGTTTTTTCTGTACATGTTCATTTAAGGAAGACAACTGAAGCCATAAACGCCACGCTCAGCGCCAGCAGCTAAACTAGTTTACAGTGTTTGAACAGAGAACTGTTTGGTTTTATTTCAGAACAATGAACTCGCATGATCCACTCGTCTGTGTTTACCTGCTGAAGCATCAGTAATGTTTAGTTGTTTCTTGAGCACATGGAATCTGAACTCATTTTGCAGAATTGAAGGCCTTGTACTGTAATATTTTCACTTTGATCTGCATGCGTCACACCCTGCAATAAAACCCTTTCTGAAATAAGACAGCTGGCAGTGTTTGATTGGATCTGTGTTTCTGACACCCGTAGAGAGTAATACATGAACTGATCATGTTTGATCATATTTAGTTAATAGATCAACTAAACAGCCCCTCGAATTCAAAAGAACATTTTAATGCATGTTTTTATTTATTTTTTAATTCTTTAAAACGTCTTTTAAATTATTTTTTTATTTTATTTATCTTTATTTCTTTTTCAGCATTTTTTATTTATTTCTCATTTATTATAACATCATTTTTTGTTTATTTATTATGTTTTTTATTTTATATATATTTTTTATTATTTATTTTCTTTTTATTCATTATTATTTTGTGTATTTATTTGTTGTTTTTAATTATTTTTAATTTTTGTATTTTTTTTACTTTATTATTATTATTTCCTCTAAATGATATTTGTTCATTGAGATTATTAACACAAGAGCACTACTGTATTTCCATGTTCCGCAGTTCCATTTCCGGCCGGCAGGTGGCGAAGCCCCGCCCCTCAGTGAACGCGTCAGAGTCAGCGTGACGCAGTAAGATCTTTGGTCTTTTTCTGCACAGCAGCGCACATTAACAGTCTTATTTCTTAATTAAACGCGACATTAGCGGTCATGGCGCAGAGCATGATGCTGTACTGGTGCTCTGGTTCTCCTCCGTGCTGGAGAGTCATGATCTCGCTGGAGGAGAAGCTGCTGCAGGGATACAAACACAAACATTTGTCGTTTGACAAGAACGAACACAAGTGTGAAGAAGTGAAAGCTCTCAATCCCAGACTTCAGGTGCGTTCAGATGCGTTACAGACCTGTGCTGTTTATGATTTCTTATGATTGCATTGAGATTTTACTGTGTATGCAGCTTTACTTCAGCGACAGCACAGCTGCCAAACTTTTGTTTTAATATTGCACTTTTTTATTTGCAGGTTCCAGCTTTCAAGCACGGAGACATCGTCGTGAACGAGTCGTTTGCCGCGTGTCTGTATCTGGAGGTAAAACACTGAAGGGGCGTGTCATTACGTAATTCAAATATTTATAAACCGTTACGTTGCTTTAAATTATAAATCAGTGTCCAGTTGATCACACACAAGCCAAACGTGTTTTAATTCCTATAAATCAGAAAATAATATGGTCAGCAAAAACAGTCGATGCACCTGTAATCACCTGCCAAAGAGGGTCAAATTAAATTAACCGACTGTCAACTCTAGATATGATTGACTTTGTTTTACATCTGAATATTATGGAAGCACATTTCTGCCATGGAATAAACAAATAAATAAAATGGTAATTGCAATTTTTTATTCTCACAATTCAGTTCTGAGGGGAAAAAACTCTGAATTACGAGATATTTAAACTCAGAATTGCAAGATATAAACTCGTGAGATATAAATTTAGAATCGCAAGATATAAGCCCAGAATCACAAGATATTAATTTTGAATCGCGATATATAAACTCAGAATTGCCAGATATATAAGCTCAGAATGGAACCACAAGCAGTTCTGTCTTAGCTAGGTTGAGTTGAAGGTGATGGTCCTTCATCCAGCAAGAAATGTCTGTTAGACAAGCTGAGATGCGAGCAGCTATCGTCGGATCATCATGATGGAATGAGAGGTAGAGTTGAGTGTCATCAGCATAGCAGTGATATGAAAAGCCATGTTTCTGAATGACAGAACCTAGTGATGCCATGTAGACAGAGAAGAGAAGTGGTCCAAGAACTGAGCCCTGAGGCACCCCAGTAGCCAGATGTTGCAACTTGGACACCTCACCTCTCCAAGATACCTTTAATAATAATATATATTTAATAAAATATCATTAAAAAGGAAGTAAACACTTTAACCAACAGGGCACTCAGTATTCTGGGAAGTTTGTGTGCATTGGTAATCTTTATTTTTATTTTAACTAAAGCCAAGGTAACACTCATTTTACATTCAGCACACAGTGAAATTACATGAACATGGTTGGCTAATGGATAAAGCACAACATAGTTTAAAGTTTGTCGATCGGGCGTCTCCAGTGAAGCTGGACTCTCCCCCTGTCCATATTCAATTCGCAATTCGGTTCGAACACACAATCATGCAGGACACAAATGCACGCTTAACAAGATCTCACAGCTGGATTCGACTACATCTGCAAGGTTTGTGAAATTAAATATTTATTAGACATTCAAATACTTGTTTAAATTATTTGTATTTGCTGAATGCTGACGGTAAACGAGAAAGTATTATGTTTGCCTTTATATTACTAATAATATAAAAGCAGTCGCTATAATACTTTTTTGTATACATTTTAATTTCTTATTTTGACAGTTCTATCTGATTATTAGACAGACTTCTATCCGTTCAGAACTGTTAAACAATGACAGCGAACAAGAGGGAGAATGTGAGCACTGTGTGCTCAGTTGCTGCCATTTTCAGCACAGTCAAAATAAAAGTATGGCGCACCATCAAAATAACACCTAGTGTCTTGGCCGATGCCGATATTTGAAAAATGCCAAATATCGGCCGATATATCGCCCTTTGTGATATATTGGTCGACCGCTAAGTCAACCTAATCTACTGGTAAAGCATTGCATAACAATCAGTCAATCATCAGTCAAGATCTGCTTTACAGAAACACTGACCATCATTGAGAAAGCAGATGAGTCGCGTGTCAGCTGATTTGCATCATTCGAGAACAATAAAGGTAGAGTATCTTGAAGTGCACGTGTCTCCATACAAATTAGGTCACGTACCAATATTAGCTTGTGACGTGTTTAATAATAATTGTGATTATTTCCTTATTGCCGAAAAGTTTTATTTTGGGGAACAGTAATATTTCAGTGTTTTTGCATTTATTTGCAAGACTTTTGTGTTGCACAAGAAACTTATGCACATATTCGCTTGCGGAGAAAAAAAAAAAACGCTAAAGATTTGCAAGTGAATGCAAATTTTGTTGTGGAACCTGATTTGTGAAGGAACGTAAAGGCATTGAGATATATTTTTAACTCCCATCTCATATTTTTCCATTACTATGTCTGTGTAGGGTCTCTGTTATACAAAAAGATGACGAAAAAAATAGCGGTTAATTTGTTTCTCGTTTTTTGTTTCCACCACAGTGTTACGAACCCCTGTTTAAATTAGCCAGAATGGGGAACGCAGCATAAAGGTGGACACGAGAAACCAAGATATCATGCAAAAAAAACATTTATTTAGATAACAAAACAAAACATGACATAAAGGAAACACGTATCAAAACAAGAAAGGAAACAAAAGAAAAAGTTCCTAAAGCATCTAACGAAAAAGAATGAATACTCCAAAATATAAAGGCAACAAAAAAAAGTAATCAACCAAAATAAAGAAATAAAGATAATAAGTCTTGTTTGCTGGTGGCTCTCCTGCCATTCCTCCCAAGCTCCACTTCAGCGTCCTTAATATAGGTTATCAGCACTCATGCCATCACACGCAGGTGCGCAAAGGCGGACCTAAACAATCAGACTCCGAGAGAGAGATTACAAGAGACATGACGTCATGCGAAGAAGGATACACCCTCAAGGCATAAGCCGTAACAACAGTATTAAAAAACAAAAACAAAAAAATCGAATTGTGACAATTTCAATTCAGAGTTTTTTCACACAATTCAGATTTGTGAAATATAAACTCAGAATTGCAAGAAAAAGTCGTAATTGTGAGATTAAAAAGTCGCAATTACCTTTTTCATTTTTTAAAATCCATGTCAGAAACAAGTTTCCATAAATAACAATCCAGTGGATTATAGTGGAAATAAAAGAAGTATTGTCTATCAAACTGGAATAAGTGAGTTACAAATAATCACTTTGTACTAGTTTCCGATGTTCTCAGCATCAAATTAATAGTTTTTCTAGTTCAGAGTAGATACTATTTTTTTATTTTCCAAAGTAGATTTATATACATTTAGAGTTTATATTGCTTGATGTGGGAAGGTTTAGTTCAGTTACACATTGATATTTTTCTTGGTGTTTGAAGTAAATAATGTCTAAGTGACTCTGAAAACATGTTTAAGGAAGAGTAGTAATACTAATAGATTTTTGTAATAAAGTAATAGATCCAGACACTACAGATCCCAGACTGATGAGTAACGGATGTGTTTTTGGTTTCTAGAGCGCGTTTAAGTCTCAAGGCACCCGTCTGATCCCAGACGACCCGACTGAACAAGCGCTCGTCTACCAGCGAATGTTTGAGACCAACAACCTGCAGCAGAAAATGTGTAAGTGCCCTCAACAGTCAACATACTTCAACTCTAAACACATGCAAGCGTCCAGCTTCAGCTGCTGCTTCAGTGTCAAATCTTGACTGATTTTGATCAAGTAAACGTCAGAATAACTGCAGTCATATCTCCAGATGAACACTTACTGGACTGAAGCAGCTCAGCTTTACTTGATTCTCCATCAATCATGTTTTAGTCTCAAATCTGATCATCAGGATCTTTTGAGGAGCTTTACTTTCACTGTTCCTCAGCGGAGGAATGATCTTCTGAGGAGCCTTTATTATTCATCTCTCAATCAGCATTGCATTATATGTTTGGATCATTTACATCTCATCTTTCTAAGACATAATACTGGAGATATAGACCACTGATATTTAGATTAATTTATGTCAGTATCTGCTGTACTCTTATAAAGATCTCATTGATTTACATTACAAGCATCAGAATTTCATCATAGAAATATCAGCATATATAGAGTCTCTGAATAAAATTGAGCTGTTTTGTTCTCCATATTGTCATTATATCAAACTATATGATTCATAATAGCCTGATGGATCAAAATCGAAAACATATGCACTGTTTGTTGTTGTTGTTCAGATGACGTGGCTTTCTATGAGTGGTATGTTCCTGAAGGAGAGAGACATGAATCGACTCTGAAGAGGAATAAAGAGAATTTAATCACCGAGCTCAAACTGTGGGATGGGACGGATACTTGGAGAAGGTTGTGTTTTATTGATATTTATTGCTAATATAAATCATGCATTTATTACGTCAGATTGCCGGTCTCAGTGACTACGTTTACATGGACATCAGTAATCGAATTATTTACCTTATTCTGAATAAGACAATATTATGATTAAGGTGTTTACATGTTGCTTTTAGAATAATCCTTTCATGTTCCCGTTTTACATGTTATAGTACATAGATCGATTAATGGCATGCGTCATTACGTCACCACATGACGCCATCCGACGTCCCCTCAAGAATTTCACGTATAAACATATAGTTCATCTTCGTGATGATGCCATATACAGTTTTGGGTGTTTCATTTTTCATTTTATGAAAGTTTCAAGTGCAGTTAATTATTTTCGTTCATACAGACGACGTCGGTGTTGAAGCTCTTTTATTTGCCGTCAAACGGTTGATCACTGCCGTGTGTGTGTCTTGTCGCAAAATGCGGTGAAAAGTCCTACACGACGGTAATAGTTTGATTAAGGTGTTTACATGTCTATACTGCACTTCAATAATGCGACTAAAATAGGAATACTACACATGTCTTAATTCGATTTGTTTACTTCGATTATGACTTTAGCTGGATTAAGGTGATCAAAAATCTCTGTTTACATGGTAGACTCTTAATCAGAGTATTGTCTTAATCGTATTAAAATCGGATTATTGATGTCCATGTAAACGAAGTCATTGTGAATGATTAATCGATTATTCTCTTCATCTAAATGTAACGATTTTCAATTAGTCATTGTTTTAGGTGGCTGTTGCAATTAATTGCAACCTAATGTATTATCAGTAAGATTTTTAGAGTTATGGAGGGTGAAATTGAACTTTTGCCTCCTTTTTTTTTTAAATGTCTTTCTGAAATGAATCGCATTACAACATTGTAATGTATTCTGAATGCACGTGTTGATTGCAGCAGTTAGTAGAGGACTTTATTAGTAGAGGAGATGCTGTTACTGTATTTGTAGAGATAATAATGAACTTCTCTAATGAGTGATTTGTTCATCAGATGGGTAAAGGCTCGTACCTCGCTGGAAAGAGCTTCACCATGGCTGATGTGGTTTGTTTCCCCGTCATCGCGTATTTCCCACGACTTCAGTGAGTGAAGCGCTCTGGATATAAAGCATTTTTCACATTTTCTCATTAATGAAAAGTTGTTGATCAGATGCGTTATGTCATGAAGGCTTTATATAATAATGATTCTTTGAGTTTGAAAACAGTATCAGATATTGAGTGCATTATGAGTGTTAATGATTGATGCTGTCAGGTGAAGGTTCAGATGGGGCTGGTTTAATGTTTGATCTGGTTTCAGCTGTCCTCCAGAGCGTTGTCCCAGACTGATGGAGTACTACGAGATGTTAAAGGACCGTCCCAGTATTAAAGCCAGCTGGCCTCTTGAGTGGCTGGAGAAACCTGAGGGTCAAGACACGCTCAAGAACCTGTGAAGAACATCAGGACTTCCCAAACACCACAGCCGCAAAAAAACATCAATGAATTCAGTTTTATGTTCAACTTACTGTTAAATCACAACCCTTGACTGAGTTCAGTCTTGTTTACAGTGCAGCAGCTTCAATTTGTCTGACGTTTGATATTTAACCTCAATCATTAATCTTTAACCTGAATAATTAATTCATTTTTGAAGATAAAGCTCATTGTTATTGTGGCTGTAATGATTAATGTTAACAGCTTTAATTGTTATTGTTTGGGACTAATTAAGTTATCCTATTCAGTCAAAATAAAGAACATTTACCATCATTACTACAAAAATTAAAGAAATGTGGTTCAGTTTTAAATTATTAGCACTATACAAGTTAAGCTTTTCTCAACCGGCGGTACATGTACCCCTAGTGGTCTGTCACATAATTGCAGGGGGTCCGTAGAATCAGTAAAAAAGCTTAAAGCATTTTTTATCATAAATATTGTTACATGCCTTCCTAGTCTAGGGTCAGGAAGGGGATAACACAGATTTTTGTAACACTCAGGAAAAGTGGTTTATTTGACAAGCTCAAAAAAAGGTACAAAGAGGGGAGCAAATAAAGCTTCGGGAGGAGACCAGGCCAAAACTACAAACATAAAAGATCTAACTTAGGGAGGAGTACTTTCTAAACTCACAAAACAAACAACAGAAGTCTTGCTCCCTTTCTAACCCAAAACAGGAGAAAACATGGACATTAAACAAAAAGAGGTATCCACCTCCCTACTGCTCCAAAACAATGACAATTATACCCCCGGTTTCACAAACAAGGCTTAAGCCTAGTCCCAGACTAAAATGTAATTCTGAGCTGTTTCAACTGATAGAAACTTGCACTGACTGATCTTAAAACAAAGCAGTGCCTTTGTTTTGTCTCAAGATGCACACCAGTAATGTTTTTTTCTGAGACACGTTTATAAAAATGACTTGAATGTCCTAATTGAACTATGGCCTAATCCTGGTTTAGGCTAAGCCCTGTCTGTGAAATCAGGCCATAAAGTTTGAACTTAAATCTCAAGTTGTGAATTTACCCGAGTAAAACAGAGCAACAACATCTCTTCAAAGATTCAAAAGGTAAATACGTTGTACACTAACAACCAGAAGGCCAACAGACCAACTATAGCACACGTGATAATGTCTGGGACAGGAGAAAACAGTCTCAGGAGGCAAAGAAGAGGCATCTTCACAGGGAGTCTCCAGCTTTATCCACAAGCTCTCCCTCCAGCAGCCAATCAGAGCTAGCTAGTGGTTGATGACCATTAGGACCAGCTGCTCTTCATTAAGCTTTGCATGGAGTACAGGGAAGAGAGAGAGAGAGCGAAAACAAAACACTGCCAATATCAAATTCTGCACAAATATAACTAAATAAAAGTAATTACGTCTTGGGATGTAACAATATTTATTGACACTAATATAATACTTTAGGTTCAAGTTACTGTAGGTGTGTTCGGGGGGGTGTCTAGAGCATTATCAATGGGGACCAGAGACAAAAATAATACCTAAATCTGTGGTACAATATCAGAAAATGTTACCTCAAAATTCTGCTGCTGCTTGATTTAAGCTTCACATTAATTTAGTTTGTGTGACCTAATGTTTTTAAAGGGGTCATGACATGAGAAACCAAATTTGCCTCAATCTTTTGGCATATAAGAGGTCTTTATATCAGTAAAACCTCCCGCTCGTTTCATATCTTAAAACGTCCTCCTCGTTATAAACAAAGCATTTATTTAATCAAGCTCCAAAAACGGCAAGTTTGATTTCTCAAAGTTAGTGGATAGTTTATTTTGAATGGCATCCCGGATCGTGTCAGAGGATTTTGTTTCATAATCGAGGCAGTGTCGTCATGCAAAAAAAACTTTATTAACATTATAGGTAAACCTCAAGGAATATTAAAATAATAATAATAATAAATCCATGTCCGGACATCTTTAAAAATAAAAATTCCAATTATCTTTACTTTTCAAAATTTGTAAAAAATAATTGTTCCTATAAAGCATAACAGCTGCATGAGGGTTCAGCGTGTTAGCAGAGCACCAAAACCTGACAATTTATGAGATTAAAATCATGTTTTTGCTTTCAAGTGATTGAAGTAATCTGATGTGAATGAGCCAGAAAAAAAATATATATATATTATTTTAAAGGTGCCATAGAATGCATTGATAAATTGTTCTCTGATATCTACATATAAGGTATGTGGCTTATGTAAGGGCAAAAATTATCCAGAAACAGTTTTACATGTCCATTTACAACCTTAGGATTTGTACCTAGAATGAAATGGTCTGTTATTACCTTATCTGGAAGGGTCATGAATAATAATGTTGAGCTCTGCTCTGATTGGCTGTTTCACAGTGTGGCTCTGCTCTGATTGGCTGTTTCACAGTGTGGCTCTGCTCTGATTGGCTGTTTCACAGTGCGGCTCATTTCAGTAGCTCACACAGCAGGAAGGAAACACGGGGAAAATATATATTTCAATACTTTCTCGCGCAGTTATATCATTGGGTTATTATACTGTAAATAAAATGCAGACATCAGGGAGCCGCTATTAATATGCTGGGCATTGAAACTGCTTACAAATGCACAATTGCGTTTTACTTTCACTTTCACTTTGAGATTCGCAATCACACATACTCTGTTTATACTATGGAGCGGCAGTACTTACCACACATTTCACAAGATCAGATGCTTGTCAGTGGTGCTCAGGATCTGTAAATCATTCTCCATCATCCTCAGTCATCTCTCCTTACTCTGTTTATGTGGTAAGTGAAATCTTATGTACTGTAACAGGCTACAGCTAGCAAGGAGCTAATCATGTCCCTTTAGTGGCTCATGTTATTTGCTTTCCGTGCCTTTCTGAATACAGACACCAACCCATCCCTGCACTTCACATCCCCTGCACAGCCTGGAACAGAACATTTATTACCATGATCTGCCATTTTCTCTGTTGTCCTCGCTTGTTTCTTCACAATACCTGCAGAACTTCTGATGGTTCGGCTGGCGGCTGGCCTCGAACATGGGCGGGTTTATGGAAATGTTGGGGGCGTAACTATTAGTGACCCGGACAGTTACATCACAGTCGGTGTTATGTTCTGATTCGCCTATTTTTCAGTGGTATTTTTTATTCACGAGATTTACATAAGAAGGAGGAAACAATGGTGTTTGAGGCTCACTGTATGTCATTTCCATGAACAGAACTCTTATTATTCAACTATGCCAAGATAAATACAGTTTTCCATTCTATGGCACCTTTAATATTATATACAGTGAATGTCGATTAGCACTGTGTTAGAAATATACTTTATTCTTATGAAAATACCCGAGATTAATTTAAAAACACAGAAAGAAATATATATATAATCACTATCGTCGGTATATTTTCTCAATGTTTCATTAGTCAAAACGTCTCGATCTTTGTTATTCAGCTGCAGCAATCTCTGAAATGAGATTTTATGAATTAAAAGTCCAGAGGGACTTATTTTAGTCAATCACTATCATGATGACCATTCAGCAGCATATTAAACTAGTAACTTACTAATGTACTAATGTAAACAAAACAACGCTTTAGGGTGAGGATTACCCAGCAAACACAGAACGTTCCCCTAATGTTTTGGTTCCCGTTTGGTTATTTTTCTGGGAACCAGAAACTAACGTTCTGGAAACGTTATAATAACATTAGAATAACGTTCTACAAACCAAAAACTAACTTTCTGGGAATGTTAGAATAATGTTCTACAAACTAAAATCTAACTAACAGTTCTGCGAACCAAAAAACTAATGTTCCCCTGCTAAAAAAACAATAGAAGCCCAATAGAAACCATCACAGAAATTCCAATGGTTTCCATTAAAATACCATTATAAAATACCAAATTCCTTTTCTAGTGTGTTTTGGGCATTTTCCCAACAGGATTTAACATCCCACCAACAGAATCCATCACATACCAGTAGACACCATTATAGTTTCCATTAAAACCAGTACAATTCCCATTATAACCATTAAATCCATTACATTTTCTATTGTGTTTTGGGCAGAGTTCTATTGTTCTAAAACTTTCCTGGCTAACCAAAAACAAACCATAAAAAATAACATTCTGGGAACCAAAAACTAACTTTCTGGGAACGTTCTGGTAACCAATAATTGTTAGCTGGGTAGTACAACCCCAAATCAGAAAAAGTTGGGACAGTATGTAAAACGCAAATAAAAAAAGAAAGTAGTGATTTCTAAATTTACTTTGACTTGTATTTCATTGCAGACAATATGAACACAAAATATTTCATGTTTTGTCTGGTCAACTTCATGTCATTTGTAAATATACATCCTTTCCTGTCATTCAGACCTGCAACACATTCCAAAAAAAGTTGGGACAGGAGCACATTTGAAACAATGTCAACAGGTGATTGTAATTATGATTTTACAAAAGCAGCATCAAGAAAGGTCTAGTCCTTTAAATCGCCATACCATTGAAATGTTTAACAATGTTCCTCAATATTCCTTTTAACATAATTAGATTGTGGAGGAATTTTTGCCTAAGCTGAACAACCGTGATTTCCCTCAGGCCAACAAGGATCTTAAGCGATATCACCACACCACTACAAAGTCAAGTACCACAATACACATATGCCAGTTAAAAGTACTGTGCCAGCCCCAGTGTTCGATCGGAGGCATCTGGGATGGACCATCACACAGTGGAAACGTGTACCAGTATTTCATGGATTCATCCAGATTAGTAACCATTAAATGGCACCATGCTGAAAAGTACATTTTCAATATGCTGTGTTTTGACGGCAAGATGTTCTATTGTCCTTGCTAAAACCTGTCTCCTGTGTGGCCATTTTGCGCTAACCGTAAAAGACAAACCATAAAAAATAAACAGTGTTGTTCTGGGAACCAAAAACTGAATATGCTTTCTGGAACGTTCTGTCTGTAACAAGTCAAAGTAAATTTAGAAAACTAATTTGCGTTACTGTCCCAACTTTTTCTGATTTGGGGTTGTAGGATTACTGACTGTAATATCGTTTATGTTAGGCTACTGATGATAGTTTTGTACATGTTAATAGTGTAAACTTTTTTAAATGTGTTTTTAGCAGAATCAATACAATTTTAAGCAGATCAGATGAAATAATTTAAACTCATATTATTATTGTAATGTCATGGTATTTATTTGATGAGTAAAAATAACCGATGCAGTCACACGATTATTATAATTTTGATCTCCTTCAAAACCCCTTCATGGTTTTACAATCAGTGACCGGGTGATTGTGCTTTATCTTTTACATATTAAACCACACACACAGAGGCTACCTGTTCTTTGTTTTTGTTTCTCTAAGCTCTAATTTATATTATTTTTTTCATTCATTTTATTTGTTTAATGAATTCATTTTTAATTATTTATTTTATTTACTATTTTGTGTATTTGTTATTTTTAATTATTTATTTACATTTATTGTATTGTAATTTTTTGTTACTTTATAATAATATTAATTATTATTAATTATTAACACCACCTGAGCACCACAGTATTTCCATGTTCCGCAGTTCCATTTCCGGCCGGCAGGTGGCGAAGCCCCGCCCCTCAGTGAACGCGTCAGAGTCAGCGTGACGCAGTAAGATCTTTGGTCTTTTTCTGCACAGCAGCGCACATTAACAGTCTTATTTCTTAATTAAACGCGACATTAGCGGTCATGGCGCAGAGCATGATGCTGTACTGGGGCTCTGGTTCTCCTCCGTGCTGGAGAGTCATGATCACGCTGGAGGAGAAGCTGCTGCAGGGATACAAACACAAACATTCTGTCGTTTGACAAGAACGAACACAAGTGTGAAGAAGTGAAAGCTCTCAATCCCAGACTTCAGGTGCGTTCAGATGCGTTACAGACCTGTGCTGTTTATGATTTCTTATGATTGCATTGAGATTTTACTGTGTATGCAGCTTTACTTCAGCGACAGCACAGCTGCCAAACTTTTGTTTTAATATTGCATTTTTTTATTTTTTATTTGCAGCTTCCAGCTTTCAAGCACGGAGACATCGTCGTGAACGAGTCTTTTGCCGCGTGTCTGTATCTGGAGGTAAAACACTGAAGGGGCGTGTCAGTTGACAGAGGGGCGTGTCTTTACGTGATTCAAATATTTATAAACCATTACTGTTGCATTAAATAAGTCAGTGTCCAATTCACACAATCCAAGCATGATATAATTCTTATAAATCAGAAAATAAGATGGTAAGCAAAAACAGTCACTGCCAAAGAGGGTGAAATTAAGTGACTTGCTGCGTCCCAATTCATCTACTTATACTATGTACTAAAAATATGTACTCTTTTTGTGAAGAAAAAGTACATACTTTTGAGTATGTAGCAGAATAGTAGGCATGCTTTGGGACATACTACTGTGTCTTTAACGGACGCTCTGTTGCTTAGTTACGAGCATCCTGTATCTGTTTAAACTGCTGTCAATCATCGTATCACAGTTAACATCATCCACATTTCGTTTAATTTGATTTCCTACCGTATTGGAGAGAAATAAAGAAGCACATCGCGGGTCTTTCATGCCGAGAACTCTGCTCATGTGTTGCATAATGATGCATTTCAAAGTTAAACACCAAACGTATCATTATAAAAGTTCACAGTGTTGCTGCAGATGAAATATAACGTGGATAACATTAAATAAATATTTTTTAATCAGGTTAGACATTGATTATTTATCACTCAAATCCCTTTCTCTACCTGTCCGTTGGTCGCGCATATCTGCCATGTTTGTAGTTTTTAACACTTTTTATGCGTGTTTGTAGTTCTAATCGAATCCTCGTCCACGCGCAATGTGTTGTGGGTAATATTAGCCGTTAGAGCGTGCATCGATCTGCACTTCGAATTCTAACCGGAAGAAGTAGACCATCCGGGAATCTTTGGCATACTTTTTTAAACACACTATGATTTGGGACATACTAATTCTATTTTCGAATACTATTTAGGACGGATAGTATGTGAATTGGGACGCAGCAACTGTCAACTTACTAGTTAGTTTAGTTATGTTTCTGTTACATCAGCCCGTAAATAATTAAATAATGTAATTGCGATTTTTCTATCTCTCAATTTATAACTCACGATTCTGAATTGCGAGAAAAAAGTCAGAATTGTGAGAGAAAGTGTAACAATTAGCCTACTTTTTAAAGGTTTTTTTTTTACTCTGTGGTTAAAAACAAACAAAACAGAGACAAATGAATCACTGATTTTTTTCATCTTTGTGTAACAGAGACCCTGAACAGAGAGAAATATGAGATGAGGATTACAATTATTTTAATGTCAATGCTTTTACATTCTTTCTCAAACTGGTTTCATGAGAACATTTGCATTCGCTTGTAAATCGTTTGCTTTTTTGCTTAATCATCAGTCATGATCTGCTTTACAGTACTTTTACAGTACAGTACAGTACAGCGACTTTATTTTATTTCGACTTTATTCTCAAAATATTTGACTTCTCAAAATATTTCGACTTTATTCTCATAATTTCGACTTTACTTTATTCTCATAATTTCGACTTTATTCTCATAATTTCGACTTTATTCTCATAATTTCGACTTTATTCTCATAATTTCAATTTTATTCTCATAATTTCGACTTTATTCTCAAAATATTTCGACTTTATTCTCATAATATTTCGACTTTATTCTCATAATATTTCGACTTTATTCTCATAATTTCGACTTTATTCTCATAATTTCGACTTTATTCTCAAAATATTTAGACTTTATTCTCAAAAATTTGACTTTATTCTCAAAATATTTCGACTTTATTCTCAAAATATTTCGACTTTATTCTCAGAATATTTCGACTTTATTCTCAGAATATTTCGACTTTATTCTCAAAATATTTCGACTTTATTCTCAATATTTCGACTTTATTCTCAAAATATTTTGACTTTATTCTCAAAATATTTAGACTTTATTCTCATTATTTCGACTTTATTCTCAAAATATTTTGACTTTATTCTCAAAATATTTTGACTTTATTCTCATAATTTCGACTTTATTCTCATAATTTCGACTTTATTCTCATAATTTCGACTTTATTCTCAAAATATTTTGACTTTATTCTCAAAATATTTTGACTTTATTCTCAAAATATTTCGACTTTATTCTCATAATTTCGACTTTATTCTCAAAATATTTAGACTTTATTCTCATAATTTTGACTTTATTCTCATAATTTTGACTTTATTCTCATTTTGACTTTATTCTCAAAATATTTGACTTTATTTTTGTATTGCTACAACTTTAATCTTGTAATTTTAGATTTTTTTCATTTTTAACGTGGCATTGAAGTGCTGTAGTATTATAGAAACATTAACTATCTCTAGAAAAGCAGTTGATTTGCGTCATTCGAGAAGAGTAAAGCTGGAGATCTTGAAGTGCACGTTACACAAACACAAAGTATTGCGCATCTCGCAGCCATAAAATTAAAAATTAAAATAGGCCTTTTTATATCTCAAAATTCTTTTTATATCTCAATTTTTTTCCTTTTTCCCCAACCACACATAGAATAAAAAAATTACACAAAAAGTAGAATAAAGTAATTTGGCACTTTCTCTCACAATTCAGATTTTTTTTTCTTCTCTCAATTCAGAATCGTGAAATATAAACTCTGAACTGTGAGAAAAAAAGTCAGAATTATGAGATAAAAAGTCACAATTATCTTTTATAATTTTTTTTATAACATGTCAGAAATAAGATTTTATTAATAACAAGTAGAGGTAGACCGATTAATCGGCACCGATAGTTGATTTGCGGAACTATCGGTTATCGGCAAGAATCCATGCCGATAGTTTTCCGTGTTGCATCTGTTGCTGGAGTGGTTGAGAATGGTCTGCTATCATTATACAGTATGAGAGCGGCCTCTAGAGGCGGAAATCACTGACGGCACATGTTGTTTGTTTTGGCATGTGACACTGCGCGCTGCACAGAGAGGGAAACTCCAGATGCGCATTTAAATACAGCCGACAGAAAATCCTGCCGCGGAACAGAGCGCCGTTCACATAATTTTCTATTAAATTACATTATGTACATTAACAATGATGTGGGACAAATATAATGACTTCACCCTAGGCGATAAATTATGTATTGTGCATTTTTCAGCAAAACGTTTGTCTTTCCGTGGCTCTAATACAGTCTGTATGCTTCATATAGAGAGCTGTAATACAGATCGCGCTTTCTCTTTCCGTTTGCTCTGTTATTTAAACACCGAACTTCAAACTCATTTATGCCACATAGTTCATTCTTGAAGCAAACTTATGTCCATTTGGTGATTAAATAAACTGTTTTAGACCACTGCTTGAATTGAACGTGACGCGTCCGGTGTGTGTGATACCCGTGACTTCTCCAAGACACAGCGCTTCGCTTTTGCACAGTGTGTCACTTGCATTTATTTTATATTTTGATTAGATAATAATGCAGTGTTCTAAAATAGCAGCAAATAAAATGTGAGAGTACATATACAATATCAATAACCTGTGCATGTAATTATAATATGGCCTTGTGTAGGTATTTCAAGATGGCCATCTTTAAGCATGACTGTTGAAATGAAATGGTAATACTTAACAATAAGAGCATCTAACAAGATGTTCCTTGTTAGTGTGTTCATTTCATCTCAACATTTACTATTAGCTACTAATAGGCTTCATTTTTAAATTTTAAAGTTTCTTCTTTTAACATTAGTAAACTATGAAATAACTTTAATGATCAATATAATAATTAATATTAATACTAAATTTGTATTCATTTACAAAGTATGGTTCAGTACCGTTACTGCTTTTTAAACAATAGTAAAGCTCTATTTTAGTTTTCGTTCAGTATCTATTTTAAAAACTATCGGTTGATTAATCGGTATCGGCCAGTGTGGTCCAACCTAGCTATCGTATCGGTAAAATCCACTATCGGTCGACCTCTAATAACAAGCCAATGGATTACAGTGGAAATAAACAAAAACAAAGAAAGTATTGTCTATCAAACTTAGATATATGAGTTACAAATAATCACTTACTAGTACTAGTTTCCAATGTTTTCATCATCAAATAATTTTTTCTAGTTCAGAGTAGATACTTTTTTTATCTTCCAAGTTAGTCTTACTTTATTTGAGATTCTGACTGAGTTCTGATGTTATCAAGAAAAATATCAGTCACTCTGAAAACATGTTTATCCAGGAAGAGTAGTAATAATAATTGATTTTTGTAATAAAGCAATCAGACTGATGACTAACGGATGTGTTTTTGGTTTCTAGAGCGCGTTTAAGTCTCAAGGCACCCGTCTGATCCCAGACGACCCGACTGAACAAGCGCTCGTCTACCAGCGAATGTTTGAGACCAACAACCTGCAGCAGAAAATGTGTAAGTGCCCTCAACAGTCAACATACTTCAACTCTAAACACATGCAAGCGTCCAGCTTCAGCTGCTGCTTCAGTGTCAAATCTTGACTGATTTTGATCAAGTAAACGTCAGAATAACTGCAGTCATATCTCCAGATGAACACTTACTGGACTGAAGCAGCTCAGCTTTACTTGATTCTCCATCAATCATGTTTTAGTCTCAAATCTGATCATCAGGATCTTTTGAGGAGCTTTACTTTCACTGTTCCTCAGCGGAGGAATGATCTTCTGAGGAGCCTTTATTATTCATCTCTCAATCAGCATTGCATTATATGTTTGCATCATTTACATCTCATCTTAAGATATTATTGGAGATATAGAGTGATGACTAGAGTTAACGCGTTACACAGTCACTGTATTACGGTGGCCGCGAAGTGCAAAACAAATCACGATTCTGAAAACAAAATAACAAATTACAAATGCAAATATAAAAAACTAAATAACAATTCAGAAAACACAACAACAATCCCGAAAACATTATAACAAGTCAGAAAACACAACGACAAATCAGACAAACCGGAAGAGGTAGGTATAGTTTGAGACAGCACCATTGGTTTGGGAATAGATTACTCACTGCTGACTGGACGAGACATCTGTCAATCAAGGTACAGGAAGAACCACAAGAAGCACAGCAGAGTCAATTATATCATCAGCTCCAGTGGCACAGGTGGTAAATCACAAGTCATGTCTTTATGACGCGATCGACCAGTGGTTCGATCCCACCTTTGGCAGATTGGCCGAACTTTTTTTTTTCTCTCCCTTTTCAAATCTCAAATCGCATCGTAAAGGCATTTATTTTCAATAAAAATGAAGGAAATAATCAAAAAGTTGAAAATAAAGTATCGGGTAGGGTTAGGGTAGGTGCAGAGAGGGCTTTATATTGTACCAATAAGGCGGCATCCATTTAATAATTTGAATTAAAATGATAATTTACACTCAATACCTCATTATTGCATACAGTTTTATAATGTACTACAATACTGAAGTGCAGATAATTGCCACTATTTGCAACAAGTAACGTTAGTATACATAGCAGAACATCCTGCTATTTTAACATAGTGTAAAACCCTACCCGATACTTTATTTTCAACTTTTTGATTATTTTTTTATTGAAAATAAATGCCTTTACGATGCGATTTGAGATTTGAAAAGGGAGAGAAAAAAAAAAGTTCGGCCAAAGGTGGGATCGAACCACTGGTCGATCGCATCAAAAACACATGACTTGTGATTTACCACCTGTGCCACCGGAGCTGATGATATAATTGACTCTGCTGTGCTTCTTGTGGTTCTTCCTGTACCTTGATTGACAGATGTCTCGTCCAGTCAGCAGTGAGTAATCTATTCCCAAACCAATGGTGCTGTCTCAAACTATACCTACCTCTTCCGGTTTGTCTGATTTGTCGTTGTGTTTTCTGACTTGTTATAATGTTTTCGGAATTGTTGTTGTGTTTTCTTAATTGTTATTTTGTTTTTTATATTTGCATTTGCGTTTGTAATTTGTTATTTTGTTTTCTGAATCGTGATTTGTTTTGCACTTCTCGGCCACCGTACTGTATTCTAATAACTTTTTATATCTCAGTTATATCTACTTAAGTTACAAATGCAGTGTTAAGAAAAAATGTGAAGTAAAAATCATTTTTAAATCATGTTTTGCGCGTCAGTATGCCCTTTAATAAATCACCAGAGAATGTGAGCTAAAATGCAGATGAGTCTTACAACATTTAGATGCAATGAATGGTCACATTTCAAAATGTTGCACTCAATTTCACATATTTTAATCTGGCATTATAGTTTGGGAAAAGTTCAATGTGTACACGTTTATGGCACAATAACACTAATATAAGTAAAAATAAACGACTCTTCAGAGATCCTCCGCTGAATTGCATCGTGTTCTTCTTCTGAGGTAAATACCAAGTTGATTCCTCCAGCGCGTCTTCTTCCAAAAACCAAAGGTAGCCGATGATTATCGTATGAATAGTGCACGCTGCACGTGAGAGTGACCACGTTACAGATAATGAGCTCAGACGGGAAAAACTGGACGTCGCGTTGGTTTCACACGGATTACTTTATCACAGAAAATTAGTCTTCGACATGACTGACTTCATGTAAAAACAGACACTTCAAGCTTTCTTTAGATAATTCTCATGTCTGTGTGTCAAGTATTCTCTGATTTGTTTAGTGGCTTCAGAAGGATACTCGCTTCACTGACTGACGTGAATTTCATGCACGAATAAAAGTCTCGTTGTGAGTTGGACGCTGACATTCGAGACTTCACACAGCGTGAATTCACATGGAAACACTGGGGGGGGCGTGTATTGCAGGCGGCTCAGCCAGAAGTCTCGTTGTGATACGGCTGAATTTTGTTTCTTTATTTATCACTTTGTGCTATGGAAACACTGGACGCGTGTATTTCAACTCGTGTATATCGTCTAAAAACAGCACCTATGACATGAAAATGTGGCTTCGCCGATCGGAGCCGTTCTCCACGCGATGTGGCTCAGTTTTGTCCCAAAGAGAGGAGCGTAACCTCGGCAGGTAAGTCCTTCTGTCTATCATCTGCCGCTGGCTCTGATGTATCCACATACATCTGTAATCATAAACTAGTTTTGGTAAATCTAACATTGGTCATTCGCGCCGCGTCTTTCGCACGAACCGCGCCGCAGGAGGTCCGGTATCCACATACAGCCTCCGCTCGTAATCACGTCACTACAGCTTAAGCTCCTGATTGGTCATTCGCGCCGCGTCGCACGAACCGCGCCGGCAGGATGCACCCTATTTGTTTTTTTTATTTTACAAAAGCACAAAGTTTTCTTGATATTGCGAGTGCATACAAATGAAAGTAGATGTAAATGTATTGCTCTTATCTGTACTATCAAAAATGCAGAAATATTTTAAGTTCTTTTCGCTGTTATCAGGAAAAAATGCAAGTGATCGTTCAAGTTGCTGTTTTGATATTCATGTAATTTTTCAGTCAATATTAAAATAACGAAAGAACTGAGTTTCATTTTAATAACTTGAAAATTAAAGTAAACTTGATAGTAAAGTAATTAGTAATTGATTATTTTTTAAATGCAGTAATCAGTAATTTAATCCAATTAAAATGTTAAAATAATTACTAATTTGTAGCAGATTACTTTTTTGAGTAACTTACCCAACACTGGTGATGACTAATATTTATATAATTTTATGACCGTGTCTGATATGCTGTTCAAAAGATCTCATTGATTTCCATCACAAGCATCAGAATTTCATCATAGAAATATCATCTGCAGCAAACTGCATATTTTTGAGTCCCTGAATAAAACTGAGCTGTTTTCCTCCATATTCTCACCGTATCAGACTATATGAGCCATAAAAGCCTGATAGATCAAATATGATAAACACATATGCACTGTTTTTTGTTCAGATGACGTGGCTTTCTATGGGTGGCATGTTCCTGAAGAAGAGAAACATGAATCGACTCTGAAGAGGAATAAAGAGAGTTTAATCACCGAGCTCAAACTGTGGGACGGATACTTGGAGAAGGTCAGATTTTATTGATATTATAAATCATGCATTTATTACATCAGATTGCTGGTCTCATTGTGATTCATCAGTTATTCTCTTCATCTAAATGTAACGAGTCACTCCACCAATCATCAGATAGTCATTGTTTTAGGTGGCTGTTGCAATTAATTGCAACCTAATGTCTTATCAGTTCATGCAATAAAATGATTAGAGTTATGGATGGTGAACTTGACCTTTGGCCTCCATGCCTTTGTCCAATATTTTTATTTATTTATTTATTTCTGAAATGAATCGCATTACAACATTGTAATGTATTCTGAATGCACGTGTTGATTGCAGCAGTTGAATTCTTGACTTTATTAGTAGAGGAGATGCTGTTACTGTATTTGTAGAGATAATAATGAACTTCTCTAATGATGAGTGATTTGTTCATCAGATGGGTAAAGGCTCGTACCTCGCTGGAAAGAGCTTCACCATGGCTGATGTGGTTTGTTTCCCCGTCATCGCGTTTTTCCCACGACTTCAGTGAGTGAAGCGCTCTGGATATAAAGCGTTTTACAATGACTGTGTGTTTTAACTTTCATAATGCATTCAGGTCAGTTTTTACGTGGAAGAGATGCATAAAATAAAATAAAAAAGCATAGTTTTAGTAAAGGAACAAAACTTTGCAAATGCATTAAGACCTTCAAAATATACTTCATTTTATTTATATTTTATAATACAATTATATAATATATTGTTTTTTCCCATATCTCACACACTTTTGGGACTGAATTTTGCTGATAAATATGAATATGTGTGTTTAATGACAAACCATTGCAGCATGAAAAAAATTATGATTTAATTTATTTTGATTAAAAACTCTTCAGAGTTATAATTATGTTGCTTTGTTAGAAATAAATATGTAGGTTTCAGTTTCGATTGTTTTTGAGCAATCCTGAGTTATAAATTCAAATGAACTTAATTAAATCTATTCGTTCAATTGGGATTAATACTGATAATTCTCAGGTTATATGCTTTTATAAATTTCATACAGTGATGTATTCAAATAAAATTTCTCATCAATATTGAAAAAATAATGAAAGATTTTTTTATCATAGATTTAATTGTATAATTTGAAATTTCAAAGAATTTTTCACTTTTTTTAATTAATTATTTTAATTAATTTAAGGTAAGTGCAGTTATAACATGGTAACATTCAAAACTGATTTTTCTTCATGTTCTCTCATTGAGAAGTTGCTGATCAGATACAGTATGGTTTTAGTTGAAAAATGAGTGCTTTATAAAATGATTCTTTGAGTATGAAAACAGTATCAGATATTGAGTGCATTATGAGTGTTAATGATTGATGCTGTCAGGTGAAGGTTCAGATGGGGCTGGTTTAATGTTTGATCTGGTTTCAGATGTCCTCCAGAGCGTTGTCCCAGACTGATGGAGTACTACGAGATGTTAAAGGACCGTCCCAGTATTAAAGCCAGCTGGCCTCCTCACTGGCTGGAGAAACCTGAGGGTCAAGACACGCTCAAGAACCTGTGAAGAACATCCCGAACACACCAGCAGCATAAAACATCAGTGAATTCAGATTTACGTTTAGCTTACTGTGTTAAATCACAACCCTTGACTGTGTTCAGTCTCGTTTACTGTTTTGTCTGTAGTTGTCTGACATTTAACCTCAATCATTCATCTTTAACCCAGCGAGCCGCTTTATTTGTGAACTCATTTCTGAAGATAAAGATCATTGTTGTGTCTGTAATGATTAACGTTAACAATTTCTATTGTTGTTTGGGGCTAATAAAGTTGTATCCTGTTCAGTCCAAATAAAGAACATTTACCATCAGTTTTACCTCCATTTTTAAGTGATTAGCACTATGTATGTATATATGTATGTGTATATATATATATATATATACACACACATACACATATATACACACATATATATATATATACGTATATTATATATATACATATATATTGTATAACAAGCAAAATGTCAAATAATTGTGCTTGTTATACCAAGAAAAACGAATGCAATCATATGCTTATTGTGTTTGATTTCCAAATTACAATTTTATCTTTTAATATTTTGTCAAGTCATTGTGTGAAGTATTAATTAACAGAGACCAGCACAAAAAATGAGCATAAAAAAGAAATGGTAGGTTTGTTATTTTGTAATTAATGATTAACCAACATGAAGCACTTCTGTTTGGTGTTATAGATCTGAGCATCAGACCTTTTATTCTGCTTATGGTAACACTTTATTTTATGGTGTCCTTGTTACATGTGCTTTTATAATAATGAATTATGCATAATTACATTGAACTAACCCTAAGCCAAACCCTTAGCATAAAGTACATGTGATTAATATTACTCAGTATCTAAATGTATACTGTAACAAGGACATCTTAAATTAAAGTGTAACCCTCTTACAGGTCTGCTTTCTCATTTTTATTTGTTTGTTTGGGAAAGGTCATTATTTGCACTGTTAAAAGCATTATTGCTTTTAAGACAAACATTTCAAGACAAAATACAAAAAAAGCGAATATAGCGAAAAATATTAATAAAATATATCAGTTTAGAAAGAAGAGAGATCAAACGACAGTATAAGTAATATACGTTTTAACTAACATTTATTAAACTTTTCCCTTTTTTTTTTGCAAAGTAAAAAGACTTTCTGTTGACAAAATATCATCAACTTCTATAAATTCAATGTATTGTTAAAAAGATGCAGCTTAAATTTTGAATAAATACTAGTAGTCGACAAAAAAAAAAAAAATTATTAGCCGTTGAGAGAAGCTCTGATTAGACTAACGCTGAATATCACATGTTTTATTCTATTATTCACCAGTTCATCAGGGATAGCGCGAACGCAGTCCCCACTCTCAGAAATTGTGCAGTTGAGATTCTCACATGTGGAGAATTCATTAAGGTCAGAGAAGCCGGAGTGCAATGGCTAATCCTCGCTTAAGACGATCCACCTTCCTGATCATGGAGGCGCCCCTGCCAGGTAAGTATGACAGACAGCGGATCCGATCAGAGACTCACTCCGCTGCACAGCGATCACATCCACGGTGAGGAACAAACATCACCGCGCTCTTCACACACGACTCACCGTCAGCTCACACACACCTACATCTCAACCGAGTCACGAGTCAAACCGAGCGCGGGAACGAGCTGAGCTTCATAAAAACACTAACAACATTCGCGCTGCGCACTAGCGGAAACACGTCACGCGTGACGTCAGCGGCGCGGCTTCTTTTTCAGTTTCAGCTGTGTCTCATTTAGAAGGCTGCGTCCTCCGGAGGTCTCATATTGAGGCTGTCTCCTTTCAGAAAAGCAAGTAGGACACTCCGATGCTGCGTCCCAATTCGCCTACTTATACTATGTACTAAAAGTATGTACTCTTTTTGTGAAGAAAAAGTACATACTTTTGAGTATGTAGCAGAATAGTAGGCAAGCTTTGGGACACTACTTCGTCATAGCTGCTTCTTTAACGGACGCTCTGTTGCTTAGTTACGAGCATCCTGTATCTGTTTAAACTGTCAATCATCTTGTCACAGTTAACATCTGCATTCATCTTGCCCTCTGCATTCACATCATTATGCAAATGTGATGAGTTCACAGATAAAAGTTCACAGTGTTGCTGCAGATGAAATATAACGTGGATAACATTAAATAAATATTTTTTCATCCGGTTAGACTGATTATTTATCACTCAAATTCCTTTCTCTACCTGTCCGTTGGTCGCACATATCCGCCATGTTTGTAGTTTTTAAACACTTTTTATGCGTGTTTGTAGTTCTAATCGAATCCTCGTCCACGCGCAATGTGTTGTGGGTAATATTAGCCGTTAGAGTGTGCATGGATCTGCACTTCGAATTCTAACCGGAAGTAGTAGACCATCCGGGAATCTTTGGCATACTTTTTTAAACATACTATGATTTGGGACATACTAATTCTATTTTCGAATACTATTTAGGACGGATAGTGTGTGAATTGGGACGCAGTAGTGGCGTTTTCAACTTAACTTAAAGTGCCTCCAGTAAAAACGGATAAACTTTGTTCTTAATATCCTCCTCTTTTTTTCTCTAACAGATGTCTGTTGTACGTACGCTGCAGCTCCTCAAACATTGAGCAAAATAAAACACTTTTTTTTTCAAATTACTTTCCAAATTTAGAAATAATTTTCCTTCATGTAAGTAACGTAGTGTGAGAGCGCAACGATGCTCTAAATGTGTTTGCAAATCAACGTGATACTTCCTGATTCCTTTTCCGCCCGTCCTACGAAGGCCGTCTGGTTTAATTCTAGGTTGAGGACACTTCGTATAAACGGTTTCAACGGCAACAACATAAACAAACGTTACTGCGCATGCGCCCTTTTGTGGCCCTAACTTAACTTCCGGTAGACTTCCAAATAGAATCAATAACAACAGCAAAGTCCATCTAGAGTAGATTATTTTTGATAAACAAAATGTTTCCTGCGTAAATCAGACGGATTTATTAAAAATGCACATTGCTTCTCTGCCAGCAGGAGGCGCTATAAAGCAGGAGAACTGGAGGTTTCTCCGGTAACGGCTGTACACAAAGCAGCGCTGAGCTCACAAACGCTGCTTTATCAGGCATATAACATGCAAGATGACATCGAACATTTTCTAAAGACAGTCTTCCTTCAGAAATACAGTGATATAAAAACACCTGCGCCTCGTTTTGAGTTTTAAACATGCAGTGCGTGCTCATGTTTATTCATCGAAGCCTTTTGGAAAAACGGTCAGTTTTGATATCTTGGTTGGTCGCCACAAATAAATAAATGTATGGGAAACACATCCCACAGCACAACAACCTTTCATTAACTTCATTACACATCAGTTTAACTGCGTTTGTAGCCGGCGCCACTAACCAGACCGATAAACAAACAGACCGGAAGTTAACTTCGGGCCAGACGCGTGCGCCCGATGAGACCGTCTATAGGCATCCTACAGAGGATTCACCTCCGGAGGACGCGGCCTTCTAAATGAGACACAGCTTATATACACACAACAGGTGTTTTTATATCACTGTATTTCTGAAGGAAGACTGTCTTTAGAAAATGTTCGATGTCATTTTCGTCTGATTCAAGAATCTGTAAATGAGAGAACAGCACGTTCTTCAAAACAGTTGTTTTCGTTAAAGTCTGTGTAAACTACAAAGTGCCGTTTATAATATCATTAAATAACAAATGATAAATTATTAGCATGTAAGCAAATGATTACCGTGGTTACGAAGGAGCCTGCTTGTGGTCATCGGTGGAAACATCTGAAAAACTGTATTCTTAGTTGCATGAATGTTTCTTACGAAAATTAACCAAGGTTTTACTACAAACAAACAACAACAAAAAACAACATAAATACATGGTTAATATAGTTAAATCATGCAAATTAAGCAAATGATTACCGTGGTTACGAAGTGAGCCTGCTTGTGCTCATCGGTGGAAACATCTGAAAACTGTATGTCTTAGTTAGCATTTGACATGAAATTTCTTACGAAAATTACACTACAAGTATATTACAGACTTTTCATTACTAAAGAACAAACTTGTGGAAAATGGGCATTATATGACCCCAACAACATGAAAAAGAAAATGCAAACAGTACCTATGGGTAATACATGGTTAATATAGTTAAACCATTTATTGACTGAAATAACTGATTAATCAGTTATTCAACAAAACAGCAGTACTGATTGTTAGCAGTTACAGGTTTTTGGCCTACAGAAGCTTCGTCAGCTGGTGTCGGGGCATTCTGGGCTGGAGAATCAGGGTAGTGCTGTGATGAATAAAGAGACAGTTCCCTAATGCTCAGAGAAGGTATGTGAGGTTCAGACCTGTCCTTGATTGAACCTAGACACGTAGCTGTCTATCACTTCTAGTTTGTCTGGTTTCTCAAACTGGGATGTGAGATCCTCAGGTATGGAGATCTTCAGGATATCGTCCATATATGGGGTTGGGTCCACAACAACTTTCTCAAAGATAAGTTCCAACAGGTTGTCCACGTAGTCTGTACAAAAACAAATTTAATTAGTTTTTTATTTTCAGATTACTCTGAAGCAGTGTTGCTCACTTAAGCCAGGTTCACACTGCACGATTTTAGCCCGATTTTTCACTCGCCGACAGGTTGATAAATCGCCGACAAATGCCCGAAATCGGAGGCAAATCGGTGCTCGTTCCCACGAATGACAATCACGCAGTGTGAATTATCAAAAACGCGATCTGAGGGAATCACAGATGCGTCGCCCGTGAAATATTTGGCATGCTAAATATCTGGAGCTGTCAGCGATTCAAAATCCTGCTGTGTGAATGAATTCTGACTGAAAAATACATCGGCGATGACCTACAGCCAATGAGAGAGCAAGATAGGGCAGCCGGAAGTTCGGGAAGGACTTTTATTATTATTATTATTATTATTATTATTATTATACAAAGCGATTAGCCATTTACAAACAATGTGCCTACATTTTTGCATTAGAATATACAGAACAGGTAGGCTACATGAAGATGAAGAAGGGGCTTTTTCCTGTAAATAATATTCTTCTATAAAGGACAAAAGATTTATTGCATTTTTCTTTTTCATCACTTTGAGGGCTTTTATCGGCTATAAGAAATAAACTCATTATAAAATGCACAACACGTTGGTTTCACTTTCAATAGGCTACTATTTAGATTTGTGTATATAAAAATTTCCCAGCAGAAGTATGTTTGTTAACAAGTCATCTTCGTTAATTATTGTGTGTTCGGGGAGGACTTATAGAACATAATATCAGCGTGATCTTGCGTTATTACCTTATCACTTCTCGTGTGCGTTTGGCTGTAGTTTGCGGATCAGACACAATTCTTCCTATTGTAAAGTCATGCAGTGTGTAACCTCCTGTCGCCGATCTATCGTGCAATGTGAACACAGCAGCGACTGACTGCTACCCCAGATAGTCCTGCAGTGTGAAAACAACAGTGATCCGATGACTTTGAAAATCATGCAGTGTGAACTCGGCATTAGTGTTGTCACTTTATGGTTTTATATATACAATGGTTTATAAGGTTTATCGTTTCTAAAAAGTAATTTGATACAAAATGTATTTATGTTCTGCTTCTGATATCATGTCTGTACATACAATGTTTATTTTGCATTCAAATAAAAACTCACGGAAGGTTGGTTCTGCTTTCACTGGCTTTGCAGAGCATTGTCCTTTCTTGTATTTTGGAAAAACCACCTTAAAGAGTGTCTCCCCAGCTGCTGCTGTGGCTTGGGGACGCCCAGCATTCTCAGTAAAATGTAGGGCTGCCAGGTAGAGCCTTTAGAGGAGAAATAATGGTTAAACATAAGTTAGGTCACACTTGCGTGTTATTTTGTGTGTTTGGAAATGTGTATACATTCCAAATTATTATATTGAGTTACCTGCATAACCTTCCAAGAAAAGAAAAGACAACATTCTTGGGTGCAAAACGCAGAATTACGCTGTGAAACGCCTCCAGTGATGAGGTCTGATGGTGAGGGCTCAGTTTCTCAACATCCTTCAGAATCCTCTTGTTTCTGAGGATCTTCTCTAATCGACAGAAGGCAGGTGTCCCTGGTGGGAAAAGTGGAACTTATTAAACTTTATATTTAAAAACAAGTAAACACCCCAAAAAATAATAAAAACTAACATTATTAAAATTAAAGGGAAAAAAGTAATGTCTGTCGTATGCACATAGACACATGATTTACATTGACAATAGGGTAAACACACCAGCTCTCAACCACTTGCTCTTGTCCCTTGTAGTGCGTCACGGATGCAAACACCGTGGGAAAACTGGATCATGTGTGTGCATGTCTTGGACATGATTAAGAATTGAAGTCCACTTTGTGACTCGCTCTTGCCCTGAGGAAGAAGAAGCCGCTGTCCAATATATGTGTTTTTTTATACTGCGATACCACTTCTGCAGTTTTTCACTGTCTTTGCTCGGAGCAATCCTCAGCAGTTTCTTTGAGACTCCTAATAATACAAACAAACTGTATTTCAGACATGCACAAAGAAAGATGAACACACAAACAACTTGTAAAAGTGTGTATAAGAACAGAAACAAACATCAAAGAACAGAACACACTGAAAGTAAAACAGAGAACTTCCAAAGAGTAAAAGGATCAAATATATCAGTTTAGAAAGATGAGAGATGAAACGACAAAAATAGTTTTACATTTTAACCAACATAAACTTTTCTTTTTTGCAATGTAAAAAAAATGACTTTCTGTTGACAAAATATCAACTTCTATAAATTTATGTATATGACAAAATATTTAGTTCAAAAAATTTGACAACAGAATCTGCAGTCTATTATTCACCATATGTGGAGTTTATCAGGTTCATCAGGGATAGCGCGAACGCAGTCCCCACTCTCAGAAATTGTGCAGTTGAGATTCTCACATGTGGAGAATTCATTAAGGTCAGAGAAGCCGGAGTGCAATGGCTAATCCTCGCTTAAGGCGATCCACCTTCCTGATCATGGAGGCGCCCCTGCCAGGTAAGTATGACAGAGAGCGGATCCGATCAGAGACTCACTCCGCTGCACAGCGATCACATCCACGGTGAGGAACAAACATCACCGCGCTCTTCACACACGACTCACCGTCAGCTCACACACACCTACATCTCAACCGAGTCACGAGTCAAACCGAGCGCGGGAACGAGCTGAGCTTCATAAAAACACTAACAACATTCGCGCTGCGCACTAGCGGAAACACGTCACGCGTGACGTCATTTTCAGTTTCTCAGCCTCTCTACAGAAGCTCGTATCACGGTTAATATCATCCACATTTCGTTTAATTTACTTTCCTATCGACTTGGAAAGAAAGTAGCATGTTGATCTGTGGGTCTTAAGTTCACAACCAAGCGTGTATGTGACCCTGGACCACGAATCTAAATCCTTTCCATTGATGTATGGTTTGTTATGATAGGACAATATTTGGCTGAGATGCAACTATTTGTAAATCTGGAATCTGAGGGTGCAAAAAAATCAAAATATTGAGAAAATCGCCTTTAAAGTTGTTCAAATGAAGTTCTTAGCAATGCATATTACTAATCAATAATTAAGTTTTGCTAAATTTACGGTAAGAAAATTACTAAATATCTTCATGGACCATAATCAGTTACTTAATATTCTAATAATTTTTGGCATAAAAGAAAAAGAAAAAAAATTGACCCATACAATATATTGTTGGCTATTGCAACAAATATACCCCAGCGACTTATGACTGCTTTTGTGCTCCAGGGACACATATTGTTGTTGCACATGAAATATAACGCGGATAACATTAAATAAATATATTTCAGCAGGTTAGATTGATTAATAACCACGCAAACCCCTTTATTTTAACCTTTCCACTGAGCCGTTGTTCTCGCGTATCCGACATTTTTGTAGTTTTTTAACTCTTTTTATTCGTGTTTGTAGTTCTGATCGAATCCACTTCTAACACGCAATATAAGAGTGTGCATGGATGCTTTACACAGAGCCGGCCCTCCCTATAAGCAAACTAAGCTTAGGGCCCCTCTGACACTAGGGGGCCCCCTATTGGTCCGAGTCATTACGTTGCAAAGCGCGCTGCTGTAGCCAAGTTTCCATCCAGTTTTTGCCCTGTTTTATTATCGACAAAGAGAATATACGTAAAAAAACTTTTCGAAATTTGCCGTCTACAGCCTGTTTCCATCCAACTGGCCTTTAACCGATAAAATGGTGTGCGTGATGACGTCATCCCTAAAAAAACAATTGTTGCATAAGTTTTGGTGTATCGCAAAAATAAAAATTGCCCTTGAACTGTTTCCATACATAATTTCACCTATATTGCATAAATTATATAGACTAGTAGCCTGTTCTTTATCCATTTGAAACAAAACTTAATTATATAGCCTATTATTAAATTATTCAGAAAAAAATTATTCTTTGAATTTACTATTTTTTTCAAGGTAAGTGGTTGCAATCAATTTTTTTCAGTGTAGGCCTACATAAAATTATTTTTATTAACAAGTGTCGTGTTTTTTTTTTTTTTTTTTTGTACCTTGTTATAGACTATTTACTTGATCATCAAGCAATAATCATAAACAGGAGCAGTTGTATTATTATCATTTTTCTGATTAACTTTTATTTTATTTCTCCTATAGCCTAACCGACGGTCGTTACGCCATTATTAACCGTTAACCGACAAGATCATTTATGTTAAATTACAATTAAATTACATTTGAATTGATAAGTGGCTGTGACCCATTAAAAATACCTAAATTTGTTTTCCAGGGATTCATTTTATACACAACATAAACAACAGAATATGAGGATTCACATGATCACGCACCTGCAGCGCTTCTGTGAACGGAGAAAGATATTATAAACCTATATATAAAATAAATAAATAGCCTATATGCGAAATATATTTTTTAAAATAAATAATGAATTAACAAAACAAAAGAAAAAAACCTGAAACAATTAGCAGCCTATATGCAGAATTTTATTTCATTTTTCTGATGCGCTCTTGAGAAAGCAGCATCCTGTTAGTTTCCTTTATTTTACAAAAGCACAACGTTTGTTTTTATTGTGAATGTACACAAATAAAATAAATATTTAGAATAGTTTTGAATAATGTCTTGCTCTTATATGACCACAAATGAATGAGTAGGCTATTGTTTCCACTTTTATTAGGGGGGAGAAACAAAAATCAAGTGATCGTGCCGGCAGTTAAGCATTACTAACTTGTTCATTATCATAATTAAATACAGTCAGCCAAACATACTGAAAAAACATGCTATTTTATTTCCCCTCATTTCAGAACAAATCCTTTAAATACGCTAGAACAGTAGCTACTCAGTAGCTTCTTATATTTTTATTCTTGTTGTGTTCTAACAAGCCAAAACTAATTAATTTAAAATGTTACTTAAAAGGCTATTTATCGTTCCAATATCCACGTAAAACAAGATCTTCAGAACAAAATAAATCAACTTGCAATGTAGCCTACTAAAGGAACATCAAATTAAGATATGCACGTTTGAGAGGTAACTTGTCAATTTAATAATATGAATATGATTCATGCGCTTTTGAACTGGGCCCCAGCACTGTTTCTTTAATATAAGCAACATGAACACGGACGCTGCCTATAGGCTAATTCTGTCATGTGACACGTTTATTTGCGTTAAAGCCACTTTTCTCGACAAAAAGTGTGTTCAAACAGATTTTTGTGACATTTGAAGTATCGATATAGAATTTATGCGCTAAAGTTAAACGGAAAAAGATTGTGTCGACACATGAGAAACTGTATCGATAAAAGGCATTTCCATCAGCTACATCGGTAAAAAAAAATTGAAGCACTAAATTTTTATTTTTATTTGCTAAAAAATCCTTGGATGGAAAACCATGGCTACAGTATATTGCCTCATTGCTCGCTCCTCCACCTGACCCTTCCCTGGACTTTGATTTATTTTGGAAATTGGACCACGAAAATGAAACGAATCTATCCTTCAGATGCAGAAAAAAAGGGGAAAAAAAAGACGATGAGAAGAGACAAGCACAAGGTGATTTTTAGTAACATCATTTTTAAGTGGTAACGTTACGTTGACGTTAAAGACCTAATCTGGTCTTTATTGAAAATAGGTCATTAGATTAATAGTCATTGAATACTAATATGAAATATTTGATCTTTTTAAATCTCCTGGTTTTACAGACGAGGCTTAAGCTATAGTCCCAGTCTAAACTGCTTTATTGAGCTGCTTTAACTGAAAGCATCTTGCACTGATATATCTGTGTAAATGTGTTAGATTGTATACAGTTGCTGGTTTGTGATGGCAATACTCCACGATTCACTGCAAGGCAGGGCCCCAAAATTATCCTGCTTAGGGCCCCCAGATGTACTGTATTTATCATCGATTTGTGACGGTACATGCATATGTTTTATGTTTCTCATGAGTTGTCATATGGTTGTAAATATCAAATGTTATGAGTGTTTTTCTTAGACGGTCATCATGGGTTAAATTAAATCAGGGAAGTGAAAATGTGGACAATGTGTGTTTTAAAGCAAAACTAGCTTAGAATTGTATGGATGGTCAGTCTATCAGTGTTGATCACATCGGTCTCATTTATCATGCAAGAATTAGTCAACTGAGGTATAAAATGCAGATAATAAATTATTTAATATGTTTACTTATTAACAAAAGGCACTGTACTAAAAAAAAAAAAATCCAAAATTCGAGCACTTTTTACTGTACTTTTTTTTGGCCTTAGAACTTATAACATACGGGACAATGCACACCATTAGCACAATTCATGGTGCTGTTTCTCAGCCGGCACAGATGTGGTGTTAAAACAGACACTGCTTTGCTTTGTAAGTAATCTTCCTGATTTATCTCAATTCCTTAGCATATCCAACAGCTCAGAACAACTTGATGATGTAACAGAAACTATGAACTCTCTCTTTTCTAGCACTTTAGATACGGTTGCTCCTTTACGCTTAAGGAAGATTAAGGAAAAGAGTCCAACACCGTGGTATAATGAGCACACTCGCACTCTAAAGAGAGCAGCCCGGAAAATGGAGCGCAGCTGGAGGAAAACAAAACTAGAGGTATTTCGTTTAGCTTGGCGGGAAAGTACTCTATCCTACAGAAAAGCTTTAAAAACTGCTAGATCTGATTACTTTTCGTCTCTTTTAGAACAAAACAAACATAACCCCAGGTATTTATTCAATACAGTGGCAAAATTAACAAAAAATAAAGCATCAACAGGTGTTGACATTTCCCAACAGCACAGCAGTAATGACTTTATGAACTATTTTACTTCCAAAATTGATACTATTAGAGATCAAATTGTAACCATGCAGCCGTCAGCTATATTATCGCATCAAATAGTGTACTATAGATCCCCTGAGGAACAATTCCACTCATTCTCTACTATAGGAGAGGAAGAATTGTATAAACTTGTTAAATCATCTAAACCAACAACATGTATGTTAGACCCTATTCCATCTAAACTAATAAAAGAGGTGCTTCCAGAAGTCATAGATCCTCTTTTGGCTATTATTAATTCGTCATTGTCATTAGGATATGTCCCCAAAAACTTTAAATTGGCTGTTATTAAGCCTCTCATTAAAAAACCACAACTTGACCCCAAAGATCTAGTTAATTACAGACCGATCTCGAATCTCCCTTTTTTGTCAAAGATATTAGAAAAGGTTGTATCCTCACAATTACATTCCTTCTTAGAGAAAAATGATATCTGTGAGGATTTCCAGTCAGGATTTAGACCGTATCATAGTACTGAGACTGCTCTCATTAGAGTTACTAATGATCTGCTTCTATCATCTGATCGTGGTTGTATCTCTCTATTAGTTCTACTGGATCTTAGCGCTGCGTTCGACACTATCGATCACAACATTCTTTTGAATAGACTAGAAAACTTTGTTGGCATTAGTGGAAGTGCATTAGCATGGTTCAAATCGTACTTATCTGACCGCCATCAATTCGTAGCAGTGAATGACGAGGTATCATATCAATCACAAGTGCAGTATGGAGTTCCTCAAGGCTCAGTACTAGGGCCGTTACTTTTCACGCTTTATATGTTACCCTTGGGAAATATCATTAGGAAACACGGGGTTAGCTTTCACTGTTATGCTGATGATACTCAGCTCTATATTTCTTCACGGCCCGGTGAAACACACCAAATTGAGAAACTTAAATGAAATAAAAAACTGGATGACGAGTAATTTCTTACTGCTAAATTCTGAAAAAACAGAGGTGTTAATTATCGGACCCAAAACCCCCACAAGTAATAACCTAGAACACTGTCTAACACTTGATGGCTGCTCTGTAAATTCTTCGTCATCAGTCAGGAACCTAGGTGTGCTATTTAATAGTAATCTCTCCTTTGACAGCCACGTTTCTAGCATTTGTAAAACTGCATTTTTTCATCTTAAAAATATATCTAAACTGAGACCTATGCTCTCAATGTCAAATGCAGAAACATTAATTCATGCGTTTATGACCTCAAGGTTAGATTATTGTAATGCTTTATTGGGTGGTTGTTCTGCACGCTTAATAAACAAATTACAGATGGTTCAAAATGCAGCAGCTAGAGTTCTTACTAGAACCAGGAAGTATGACCACATTAGCCCGGTTCTGTCAACACTGCACTGGCTCCCTACTAAACATCGTATAGATTTTAAAATCTTGTTAATTACTTATAAAGCCCTAAATGGTTTAGCTCCTCAGTACTTGAGTGAGCTCTTATCGCATTATAGTCCTTCACGTCCGCTGCGTTCTCAAAACTCTGGCCATTTGATAATACCTAGAATATCAAAATCAACTGCGGGCGGCAGATCTTTTTCCTATTTAGCGCCCAAACTCTGGAACAATCTACCAAACACTGTTCGGGAGGCAGACACACTCTGTCAGTTTAAATCTAGATTAAAGACCCATCTCTTTAACCTGGCGTACACCTAACACACTACTACACTTCTATTATTCAAATCCGTTAAAGGATTGTTAGGCTGCATTAATTAGATCAACCGGAACCGGGAACACTTCCCATAACACACGATGTACTCGTTACATCGTAAGAAGATTGGCATCTACGCTAATAGTTGTTTCTTTCTTATTCTGTTTCTCAGTCCGTGTCCGGATCAGATGGTGGATCGGCGCCGGGAGATGATGTCTGCGGCCCTGATCGTCAGCGATGAGCCCCAGAGACATATCCCCAGTGAAGACCTCGACTAAAATACAATAAAACTAAAAATAAAACAAATAATTAAAAATATAATAATAAAATACCTAACTACATAATACTATTATTGTTAGAAATTGCAACAATATAAAAATAGAAATATAATACATTTATACATTTAAAAATGTAATTAAAACAATAAGTAAACAATGAATAAACAATAATATCCTGGCCAGAGGAGAACTGGCCCCCCGACTGAGCCTGGTTTCTCCCAAGGTTTTTTTCTCCATTCTGTCACAGAGGGAGTTTTGGTTCCTTGCCGCTGTCGCCTCTGGCTTGCTCAGTTGGGGACACTTAATTTCTAGCGATTATAGTAAATTTGATTTCACAGTTACTATTTAACCTAAACTTAGCTAGACAATGACATCTCCGAATTCAATAATGAAACGCCCTTAACTGAAAATTGAGTGTTTAATCTTATTATTATACATTACTGACACTCTATCCTCCAACTTGATACTGTTAAGTGCTTTGACACAATCTGTATTGTTAAAAGCGCTATATAAATAAAGGTGACTTGACTTGACTTGACATAAGCAGAGCTGGGATCAAGTCATTGTTCTGTAAGTCACAAGTCTTGAGTCTTTGCTTCAAGTCTCGAGTCAAGACGAGCAAGTCCTCAACTTTAAGCTTCAAGTCCTAAACAAGTCATTAGTTCTGGTTGCCCAAATGAGTGTCTCTGTATTAATTACTGAAGTAAATTTAAAGTCATTAATAGCCTAAAATAAGCATAATTATAAAGATATAAGAATTAGTGGTGTTTCATTGAGGAATGAATCATTGATTCAGTGATTTTAATGAATCAATTGAGTCAAATATTTAATAACTTGCTAATATGTAATACAGATGCTCATTTATCACCACCTGCTGATGTAGGTCTACAGAAATAGACATGGCTTTATTGACATGATTGTCAGAACTATTATTTATAGTATTTACAAAACATTTATGGTACTAAGTCCTAAACTGATATGTTGATACAGAACGTTAATTACTGGGCAAAGAGAAACATGAAATGAAGTAGGCTATATAACAATAGTTATATACACTGTAACAGTAACAATGTAACAGTTTTGTTTAATTGGCCTGAGACGATGTACACGGAGTCATATTGTGTCATGAGCCCAATTTACAGCACTGTTTCTCATCCACCACAGAGCGTGCTTTAAAGTGGACGAAAGACTTTATACTAGAGGTACAACTAACAAAATCCAAATTGAGCACTTTTCAATTTTCCAAAAAAAAATGTATTGGCCTTTGAACTTGTCATACAGGACAATGCACACAGCCATATTGTGGCATCAGCACAATTCACAGTGCTGTTTCTCAGCCAACATAGATGACACTTTAAAACGGACATAAGATCTTCATAATAGACATACTGCTTTAACAAACCCCACATTTTTAGTACTTTCCAATTTTCCACGTTTTTAAAATTGGCTTTTGAACTTGGCATGTGGGACAATGTGCACTCTTCCATATTGCACCATGAGCCCATTTTGCAGCTCTGTTTCTCGAGCACCACAGATGATTTGTTAAAGTGGACAAAAGGCTTCCATAATAAATATACTGTTCTAACAAAATTCAAATTTAGAGCACTTTTTACTAAACCAATTTTTATAAATTGGCTATTGAATTTGGCATGTGGGACAACTTACACTGTGCCATATTCGCATCATCCGCCCATTTCACAATGCTATCTCTCGGCCGACATAGAAATTATGTTAAATTGTACAAATCATCTTCCTACTACTAAAACAACCTTAAAACTCACACGATTCTCTACTCAACAACATATATCTCTATTTTTTTAACCAATATAGTTCCCCCAAAAGGGGATGCACCATTCCTGGAAATACTGCAATACCAGATCGATGCGTGGAGTGGACGGAGCAAGCTCCTATTCCATCTCCCTGCTCCAAAAATCAATTTAATATATGGTCCCCGGATAGAGGACGTATCAGATATTAAACTGATAAGAACAGATTTTTTTTTATTAATACAAAAACCATACTTTACAACACATTCACTTTACATCAAATTCACTGATGTACAATGGTACAACATAGTTCTTCTTTTAGCATTCCATCATACCGTTCTCTGAACCTTCAAAATTAAAAAAAAGCATCAAGTTTCAAAACCAAACACCCACATTGTACAGAAACAAAGACAAAAACATAGTCACTCCCTCTATCCCACCCCAACCTTCTGCAGCCCCCTCCACACCCTTCTGGTTACCTCCTCCCCGAAACACATTTTAAACCCTTTAACCTCTGCACACATTTTCCCCAGCAATTGTGAAAATAATCTTTCAGGTTCCAAACGAGGAATCTGTTTCCTCAAACACATTGTTCTCCATTCCCATAGAACATGCTTCCCCTCTGAAATCGTACCCGATATTACTCTCCTTCGTTCTGCATCAAAAACTTCTAAACCCAGCCCGTACAATACTAATTCCCTTGTAATAATTGGCCCCCTCCACCTCTCCCACCACTGCATGACTGACCTCCAGAGCGATGCGGCTCCCGGACACGACCACAAGGCATGCTCTATTGTCTCCTCTTTGCCACAACCTGTCGGGCACCTTGGAGACCTGCCAGAGCCATGTCTATACAACCGCTCTCTCACTGGTAACCGACCTAGGGCAGCTAACCAGTTGAGATCTTTGCAAAAGCCTGTTAAATACGATGGCTGCAACCTTATCCAACTCACTTTATATGGCAATACTACTTTTTCTACCCCGTCCACTAGCTCCTCACTCAGTTTATGATACAGTTTCCTTTGCTCTAAAACCAGGGACTGCTCTAAACACCAAGGCTTCCGTGCAATGAAGTCCGCCGCCCTGCGATAATGCTCTGGCCTATTTGCCGACCAGGGCATTGTTCCCCTCCAATTGCCCAAAGACCTCAAAGGAAAAGCCAGCCAAAACTGGGCTAAAAACCTAGCCTTGTGCTCCCTCTCTTGGGATGCTAAGCGAGCTGCCCAAGAGCAAAAAATAGCCTCCATCTTCAAAGGAATGCATGGGACTCCCCTCCCGCCATCCCTCATCAGCCTGTACATCTGCCCCCTAGCAACCATTTCGGTGCTATTCTTCCACAAAAAAGAAAAAACTAGCTTTTCTAACTTTCTCCCAAACCAAAAAGGGACTGGAAACACATAAGCTAAGTAATTTAGGCTTGGGAGAAGATCAGCCTTTACCACCTCCAACCTTCCCCACAAAGACAACCCTCTAGAATTCCACCTTACTATCTTCCCCCGCACTACCTTCAACCTTGCCTCCCAATTCTCCTTAGCGCTGTCTCCTCTAAAAAATCTGACTCCCAGAATTTTCAACCCATCGACACAAATACTAAACCCTCCTCTTGCCTCTGCTCTTTCAGCCCACTGACCAAAAAACATGACTGATGACTTACCCACATTCACTCGTGCCCCAGACAGCTGGCAAAACTCCTCCAAGATTCTACCAACCACCTCAAAGTCACGCTCGGAGGTTACAAACAAGGTTGTGTCATCTGCATAAGCAGCCACTTTGGCACATACGCCTCCCCCTCCAGGCAAGTGAACGCCGCTAAGAGAAGGCGCCGCCCTCAAAGCCCCCAACAGAGGTTCCAAAGACAAAACATAAAGAAGGGGGGACAAAGGACACCCCTGCCGTACTCCCCCCAACTGTTCCACCTTTCCTGTAAAGTGGCCATTTATCCCTATTCTACTGAAAACCTTCCTATAGAGCAGTCTAACCCACGCTCTGAACACTGGACCAAACCCCATGCGCCTCAAAGTTGCCTCCAGAAAGGAATGGCTGACCCTGTCAAAGGCCTTCTCCTGATCTAAGCTCAAGATGGCTAAAGGAAGCTGCCTTTGCTCTGCCCAGCTGATTATATCTCTCACTAGAGCCAAGTTCATAGAGACTGACCTGCCAGGCACCCCACATGTCTGGTCTGACTGGACAACTGCTCCTATGACCTTCTTAAGTCTTTCTGTCAAGACTTTTGCCAACACTTTGTAATCCGTGGTCAGCAAAGTAATAGGCCTCCAATTCCCTAACTCTTCCTTCGCCCCTTTCTTATACAATAATGTAACCAACCCTGTTCTCATTGTCTCTACCAACTCCCCCCTCCTAAAGCATTCCTGGTAGACTCCCACCAGTTCCCTTCCTACCCACGGAAAAACCACCTCATAAAAGGCGGCTGGAAGGCCATCACATCCTGGAGCTGTGCCTTTTTTCAAAGAAGCCACTGCAGAACTAACTTCTTGCAAGGTCAAGGGCCCTTCTAGTGCTTTCCTTTCCTTATCCTCTAAAACCCCCTCCAGACCCTCCAAAACCTTCCCATATGCTGTAACTGAAGGAGTTCTATCACTGAATAAGTCTTTATAAAACCCCTCAGCCACCTCCAGCATCCCCTTCACCGAGGTCTGTACCCCCCCTTCACTCCTCAAACCCTCTATATAACTTTTCCTTTGCCTACCCCGCACTGTTGCAAAGAAAAAGCTGGTTGGCTTTTCATCATAGAGCCGCTTCCGGACGCTTGAACCTTGCAAAAATGACTTGGCTTCCTCACAGTAATGATCCTTCATTGCATCCTGCAGACACCTAGCCCTAGACCATCCCTCAGCTGTCCCCAAAGCACCACCTGTCCATAGAGCCTGCAGCTCCTCTGACCACTTACAAACTTTTTCCCGCTTATTTCTTGCCTTCTCCCTGCCCCAATTACGGCAAAAAAACGCTACCCTCTCCTTGAATCCCTCCCACCACTCCCCTCTTGACTGAAACAAACCTTGCAGATTTTTCCAACCGGCTACCAAATTAAAGAGCGCTATACAAAAAACCTTGTCCTCCAGAAAGGAAGTATTGAACCTCCACACCCCCCTCCCCCGCCTCTCACCTCCCACATCCACCCATACCCCCACCAGACAGTGGTCTGAACACCACATAGGAACCTGAGTATAATTAAACATCTTCACATATGACGGCAAAAAAAGATAGTCCAAACGTGCCGCCTCCTGCCTACTGTTTCGCCAAGTGGAGGTGGGTACCCTCCCTCCCGCCCCCCGAAAGGAATCACAGAGCGAGAAACTTGTCACTAGTTGAGCCAGTGCACTGCCAGAAGCATTGTCCAAAGACACATTAAAATCCCCTCCCAGCACTAGCAGTCTATTTGTGTACAGAATTGCATTCAAACTTTCCAAAAACCCCTCTCTATCACCCAATTTACTTGGGGCGTAAACATTTACAAAGCGAAAAGCTATCCCCCTCCATTTCACGTCCACAACCATTGCCCTCCCTGGGATGATAACAATAGCAGACTCAATAACAAAGTCCCATGAATAAAATAAAATACCCACCCCGTCTGCATTGACATTCCCAACACCCCAAAAGGAAGGCCCCATTTCCCACCCCGCAGAAAAAACAGAGACATCTTTTTTATCCTTCAAATGGCATTCCTGCAAAAAACATACATCCAAAGGTGACATTTTTAAAGACAGAAATAATGCAGTCCTTCTTTGTATCATTTTTAGTCCTCTTGCATTCAATGTGGCCACCTTTAAACACACCATTTAAACAAAAAAACTTTTAAAAGAAAAAAGGAAAACCCAAAGAAGCCCACAAAAACTTCACATGCTCCCTTTTCGCTGTAAACATTTTTTCCCCTTCCCTTTCCCCATTACTTCAGTCCATTCACCCACATCCCATCCTTCCCCTCCTTCAATCCCCTTCTCACCTCCCCCCTCATCCTCCCGCAGAACTGACTTGACCTTTTGCAAAACCCCTCCACCCACACCTCTCCCATTTCCCCCACTTTCCCCCACCACCCTCTCCCCAGTGTCCAGCTCACCCACAGCCTCCTTGCTCTGGATCTGTCTGAGTGCAGGTTCTTGGACTTGGACTTTACTGCACTTCCTTTCCCGATCTCCAGTCACATCTTCACAAAGCTTCCTTCTCCTTAAGCCTTGACCCTTATCAGACCCCATTGTGTCCTGCTCCGTTTCCATTGGCGGGGGGAACTCCCCTTCGCCTCCTGTAAACTGTGCCGTCCCCAGCTCCGTCTCCCCATAAATGCCACACAGTACCTCTGCAACATCGAACTCCGACCATACTTGCGAAGGACTCATCTGAAGCTCCTCTACACCACCTCCCTTTTCCACCACATCTCCATTCCTTGTTTTTCCGCCATCTGCCCTCTCACTGCTCCACCACCTGCACCCACTCCTGAAGGGCCTGCCACTTGACTCTCCCCTCTGTCCGGAACACTCATCAATAGTCCTTCAAAATCAGTCTGCTGACCTTGTCCCTCCTTAAACAGGCTGGCATAAGTTTTCTGCCTGCTAGGACATACCCGGAACAGATGATCTCTTTCTCCACATAAACTGCAAGTTTTTGGTTCTGGGCAGGCTGAGGCCATGTGCTCTGCAGATCCACAGAAGCGGCATCTCTGTCCTGTGCAGTCTGCTTTCACGTGCCCCTGCACACCGCACCTCCTGCAGTACACTGGTTGACCTGGATAGTGCAAAAATCCCCTGTTTGAGCCAATGAAAAAAGACCCAGGTGGATGTACTAAACCACCTGATGGTGATGATGATATGTCTGTACGCAACTTGACCAGGTATCTTCTCTTTCCAGTCCAAATACCAAAACGGTCCTTCAAACGCTCACCTCCTTTCACAGTCTCACAATACCTGGCCAAGAAAGTTAAGACGTCTCCATCTTCCACAAAAGGGTTGTACAGGTGGATCGTTAGTGGCAAAAAATCCTGAACATAGGCAGGGTAGAGATGCAGGCCCGTTAACCGCTGGTGTTCTTTTTTCTTCTCCCATGCCGTATGAAACGCAACACAGTCACTTAGTTGAAAAAAAGTCAAATCCATAAATCCAGAGGTAGAAAAGTCTTGTAAACAGAAAATTAAGGAAGCTGAAACACCGAACATTCCTCTCAACACCTCAGTCACCACAAAGTCTCTTCCGAATCTTCTCTTAACTTCAGCAGTTGCATCCATCTTCACTTGTAAACGAACTGTATTCTTCAGCCGCACCACCATGGTCGGCAAAGGTGCATCCTCTCTCGTTGCTTCCATTTGGATCGATCAAACTTGATCTTAGCCAAAAGGCCGAGAAGCGATAAACCCCATTACTCTCCGCGCTGATGACGTCATTCAGCGCGCTACACATCTCAGTGACGGTGACACGATCTGATCACATTACACACACTTCAAACTACAACCACACACTCACACACTGATCAAACTCTGAGAAGAATAACAAACTCTCAGATTCTCTCTCATAAGAACCTGAAAACCTTCTCAAGACACGCGGATTCTTCTACTTCCGGTACGCTGCGTTCCCGTCGTCCAATCAAACACGAGAACAGAGTTCAACTGGTTTAAAACTCTTCATAGTCTCTGAATCAGAAAATCACTATTATTTTACACTCAAGTCGTTCTACACGAGTTCATACACCTGACTGAGAAAATAATGAAAAAAATCAAGCTTTCTCAGACTTGAAGCGCCTCGTGTGGTTAAAGGCGGAACTGCTTGATCCATCTGTAAAGATCAATATTAAACTAGATAAAAAAGCAATTTGTGAAACAAACTTTGAAGTTGGCTTGAGAAAGCCATATTGAGGACCAGAAAGTTCAGTTAAAAAGTTTTAAAAGTTTAAAAAAGTTTGGAAAGTTTAAAAAAAAGTTAAAAAAGTTTAAGTTTTACAAGTTTTAAAAGTTTTTAAAAGTTTAAGTTTTAAAAGTTTAAGTTTTATAAGTTTTATAAGTTTTAAAAGTTTAAGTTTTATAAGTTTTAAAAGTTTAAGTTTTATAAGTTTTAAAAGTTTTAAGTTTGAAGCTTTTCAGTCTGAAATAGTTTGAAGTTTAACATAGAAATTTAAAAGCTATAGAAGTCTAGATAGAGTCAGATTATAGATAGATAGATAGATAGTCAGATATAGATAGATAGATAGATAGGGTCAGATTATAGATAGATAGATAGATAGGGTCAGATTATAGATAGATAGATAGACAGATGCTACGGACCACAGAGTGGTTGCTAGGGTATTCTAGGTGGTTGCTAAGATGTTTCTATGCGGTTGCTAGGGTACCCGGGGTGGTTGCTAGGGTGTTCCTAAGTGGTTGCTAAGGTACCCAGGTCGGTTGCTAGGGCTCTTGATATGCAGTTGCTAGGGTTCCCAGGCTGGTCACTAAGGTGTTGCTATGTGGTTGCTAGGGTAGTCAGGGTGGTTGCTAGGTTGGTTTAACCAGTGACTAGCATGTTGCTAGCATGATTAGCAAGTGACTAGCATGTTGCTAGCATGACTCGCAAGTGACTAGCATGTTCGCTAGCATGTTTCTAGCATGATTAGCATGTTACTAGCATGTCGCTAGCATATTTCTAGCATGATTAGCATGTCGTTAGCATGATTAGCAAGTTACTAGCATGTCGCTAGCATGTTTCTAGCATGATTAACATGCTACTAGCATGTCGCTAGCATGTTTCTAGCATGATTAGCATGTCGACTAGCATGATTATCATGTGACTAACATGTCACTAGCATGTTTCTAGCATGATTAGCATGCTACTAGCATGTTGTTAGCAAGACTAGCAAGTGACTAGCATGTCGCTAGCATGTTTCTATCATGATTAGCATGTTTAGCATGTCGCTAGCATGATTGTTACTAGCATGTCGCTAGCATGATTAGCATGTTACTAGCATGTCGCTAGCATGTTTCTAACATGATTAGCATGCTATTAGCATGTCTCTAGCATGATTAGCATGTTACTAGCATGTCGCTAGCATGTTTCTAGCATGATTATCATGTTACTAGCATGTCGCTAGCATGTTGTTAGCATGATTAGCAAGTTATTAGCATGTCACTAGCGTGTTTCTAGCAAGATTAGCATGTAGTTAGCATGATTAGCAAGTTACTAGCATGTCGCTAGCATGTTTCTAGCATGATTAGCAAGTTACTAGCATGTCGCTAGCATGTTGTTAGCATGATTAGCAAGTTATTAGCATGTCGCTAGCATGTTTCTAGCATGATTAGCATGTCGCTAGCATGATTAGCAAGTTACTAGCATGTTGTTAGCATGCTTTGCAAGTTACTAGCATGTTGCTAGCATGATTAGCATGTTACTAGCATGTTTAAAGCATGATTAGCATGTTGCTAGCATGATTTAGATAGATTAGAAATAGAATTAGATAGAGTGGAAGCTTAAATTAGTTTGAATTGGATAGAAATAGTACATAGAAGGGAAGTCTGATTGAGTCTAATGGGCTTCAGTGTGTTTAGATTTGAATTTTGACAGTTGGAGTTTGAATAGTCTTGGCTCATCTGAACATTCCGTCAATGTAAGTCTATGGGATTTTTATGAGTTTTTAATCTTCCGTTTTATGAAAATCATAAGTCTGATCAGTTAGAAAAGATATAGCAACTCGAGTCAGAACAGTCTGAAGATCTGGGCTGAGTTTGGAGTTTGTAGAGTTAAAGCTCTAGGAGGAGTAGCAGTCAGAAATTTAGTCTCAGAAGAATAATAATAACTAGATAGAAAAGTAGACAAACTTTAAGTTGGCTTGAGAAAGCCGGACCAGAAAGTTTGAAAGAGTTTGAAAAGTTAAAAAAGTTTAAGAAGTTTAAAAAAGTTTTAAGTTTGATGGTTTGCAGTCTGAAATAGTTTGAAGTTTAAAGTAGTTTTAAAAGCTTAAAGTTTGAATGTTTTAAAAGGCATAAAAGGTTACTAGCATGATTAGCAAGTTACTAGCATGTCGCTAGCATGTTTCTAGCATGATTAGCATGTCGCTAGCATGTCGCTAGCATGTTTCTAGCATGATTAGAAGTTACAAGCATGTCGCTAGCATGTTTCTAGCATGATTAGCATGTTACAAGCATGTCGCTAGCATGTTTCTAACATGATTAGCATGCTATTAGCATGTCTCTAGCATGATTAGCATGATACTAGCATGTCGCTAGCATGTTTCTAGCATGATTAGCATGTTACTAGCATGTCGCTAGCATGTTTCTAGCATGATTAGCAAGTTATTAGCATGTCGCTAGCATGATTAGCATGTTACTAGCATGTCGCTAGCATGTTTCTAACATGATTAGCATTTCGCTAGCATGATTAGCATGTTACTAGCATGTTGTTAGCATGATTAGCATGTGACTAGCATGTCACTAGCATGTTTCTAGCATGATTAGCATGTTACTAGCATGTCGCTAGCATGTTTCTAGCATGATTAGCAAGTTATTAGCATGTCGCTAGCATGATTAGCATGTTACTAGCATGTCGCTAGCATGTTTCTAACATGATTAGCATGTTACTAGCATGTCGCTAGCATGATTAGCATTTTACTAGCATGTTGTTACCATGATTAGCATGTGACTAGCATGTCACTAGCATGTTTGCTAGCATGATTAACAAGTTACTAGCATGTCGCTAGCATGATTAGCATGTTACTAGCATGTCGCTAGCATGTTTCTAGCATAATTAGCATGTCGTTAGCATGATTAGCAAGTTACTAGCATGTCGCTAGCATGATTAGCAAGTTATTAGCATGTCGCTAGCATGTTTCTAGCATGATTAGCATGTCACTAGCATGATTAGCATGCAAATTAGCATGTTGTTAGCATGATTAGCTAGTTATTAGCATGTCGCTAGCATGATTAGCATGTTACTAGCATGTTGCTAGCATGATTCTAGCATGATTAGCATTTTACTAGCATGTTTAAAGCATGATTAGCATGTTACTAGCATGTCGCTAGCATGATTAGCATTTTACTAGCATGTTGTTACCATGATTAGCATGTGACTAGCATGTCACTAGCATGTTTGCTAGCATGATTAACAAGTTACTAGCATGTCGCTAGCATGATTAGCATGTTACTAGCATGTCGCTAGCATGTTTCTAGCATAATTAGCATGTCGTTAGCATGATTAGCAAGTTACTAGCATGTCGCTAGCATGATTAGCAAGTTATTAGCATGTCGCTAGCATGTTTCTAGCATGATTAGCATGTCACTAGCATGATTAGCATGCAAATTAGCATGTTGTTAGCATGATTAGCTAGTTATTAGCATGTCGCTAGCATGATTAGCATGTTACTAGCATGTTAGCAAAGTTACTAGCATGTTGTTGATTCTAGCATGATTAGCATTTTACTAGCATGTTTAAAGCATGATTAGCATGTTACTAGCATGTCGCTAGCATGATTTAGATAGATTAGAAATAGAATTAGATAGAGTGGAAGCTTAAATTAGTTTGAATGGGATAGAAATAGTACATAGAAGGGAAGTCTGATTGAGTCTAATGGGCTTCAGTTTGTTTAGATTTTGAATTTTGACAGTTGGAGTTTGAATTTTGACAGTTGGAGTTTGAATAGTCTTGGCTCATCTGAACATTCCGTCAATGTAAGTCTATGGTATTTTTATGATTTTTAATCTTCAGTTTTATGAAAATCATAAGTCTGATCAGTTAGAAAAGATATAGCACACTCGAGTCAGAACAGTCTGAAGATCTGGGCTGAGTTTGGAGTTTGTAGAGTTAAAGCTCTAGGAGGAGTAGCAGTCAGAAATTTAGTCTCATAAATAAGAATAATAATAAGAAGTTTAAATAGTAGATCAGTAAGTTGGCTTTCTCAAGCCAACTTAACTAGAAGGTAAAGTTCGTAAACTAACTTTGATGTTGGCTTGGCAAAAAGCAGCTTCATCAGCCTTGGGGCAAAAGAGCCAGAGTACTTGTGCGTTCAGCGTTCTTGAGCTGCCCCGCTGCAAAAAAAAACGTAGATGATGTAATTACACAATGGACATGTCTCTTTTCAAGTAAATTATGAGTCATTATAAGAGTACTATTATATGCACAATATGAAAATAGATAACTAATATAGTGTCCCTTCTTCAGTTGGACGTATTAAGTTATGTGTGACAACTTCAGAAATATACTGTCAATAGTAATGATTAAAATAAGATAAAAGTAATGGTATGTAGGAGATTACAGTTTTTGCATACTCACTATATTGGGCTTTATTAAAGTTTATGAAAATGTAATGAATTTATATGCAGTTTTTAATGTAGTCACTTAAATGAAACATAAATGAAACATTTTCACAGTCTTTGAGGAGATCTTGAAGTATTTGTTATCCTGTGGCTCCCTCGTGTGGACAACATTAGCATTATGGCCTTCATTTCTGAACTACATAAAGATGAAATGACAATTTTTGTAATGATTACAAATGTTTAATGATTAGTTTACTTATAATAATATAATATAATATAATATAATAAGTGTAAAAGTGAAACTAAGCAAGTGTCCTCCCTCCATTAGAGGGAATTGCTCCTCTAGGGGCGCAATTTTTCTCAGGGTCTATGGGAAATGTTTCATTTTTAATAATTACAGCTCTATGAACGAAATTTTTCGATCTGATGGACGGAATATGGTCAATTTGGTCTCTTTTAAATCGGGAGAATTTTCTGAAAATAATGCTGTTTAGTATTTCAAGATCTATGCATGTTTCTTGAAGTTATGAGCTAAAACGTAACAGGACTGCAACCTCTGTATTTATTTATTTATTTATTTTGCTGTTTTTTAGTTTTATAAACGAAATGTTTAGATGTCATGTATTTTGAGTTAATCTTGTCTGTGTTTGTCCAAGAGAAGTGAGGATGAATGCGGTCTGGAGCGAGCATCAGAGAGTGTCGTTGCTCTGCAGTTAGAGAGAAAAAACATCTCATAAGCACTCATGTTATTATGTCTTCTATATGTACTGTGTTCGATGCTGGAATGTTTTGATTTATAAAGCTGTAAACACATGGAACTTATGTAATTTGTTGTGTGTATTTCTCCTTTCAAACGCGGACGGCAGCTGCCACGATTACAGCTGTCAGTCAAACATTAAAAAACAGCTCACATGCACCCAATTTAGCTTTCCTCTATGCTCATCTACATGTTTTATGATCAGATGCTGGTGTGCTTTGACTTAAAAGGCAGAAAGAAGAGCAAATAAACAAGTTACGAGGACACTGCAGCGAGCTCGTGATGTCCAAAGCTCCGGGAGCGAGCGATACACACTGACTTCAGTCTCACACTAAAACAGATCACAAACACCTGCATTTAGCTCTTGTTTTGTTCTTATTATTGTAATGCATGCAATCGCTGGAATATTTTATTTTTAAAGGCTCTAAAACACTTATAAATTGTGTTGCTGTGAGCAGGTTCGGACTGCCGTGCTTGATCGATGCGGTGAGAGTTCTGTCGTGTTTCACACTGTTCTCTGGCCAGAGAATCATTATTAATGGGCCCTGATCAGATAAGTTGGTTTAGCTTGTCAGTTTGAATGAAATCGATGTATTTATTTGTATTTCTAACCGATCTAAAAGTGAAACTGATCGAGTCATTCAGCTCCGCCCGAGGGGAATTGCTCCTCTAGGGGCGCAATTTTTCTCAGCCAATGTAAGTCTATGGGAGAATTTTCATTTTTAATAATTAATAACAAAAAAAATATAAGTCTGATCAGTCTGAAAAGATATAGCATAACACTACACACCAGGGCCCATATCTCTGCTGAATTGTGGGGTCGTGGCTTTAAAGCCCTTGGAGGAGTAGTGTTTTGTAATATTTTCTCAATTTCAATGTAAGTCAATGGGAATTTGGTCACATTAAATAATTCATTATAAAAAAACTGTAAGTCTGATCAGTCTGAAAAGATAACTCCTCAAATTGAACGTCAGGCCCCAGGTCTCTGCCGAGTTTGGTGCTTGTAGCTTGAAAGCCCTCGGAGTAGCGAGGCCCCAAAGTTCTCAGAAGAAAATATAATAATAAGAAGTTTAAATAGCATAACAGTATGTTGGCTTGTGCCAAGCCAACATAATAACTAGATAAAAAAGTTTGTGAACAAACTTTGAAGTTGGCTTGAGAAAGTCTGACCTATTAGAAGTTTTAAAAAGTTTGAAGGTGTTAAAAAAATTTGAAGTTAAAAAAAAGTTAAAAAAGTTTAAGTTTTAAAAGTTTTAAAAGTTTTAAAAGTTTGAAGCTCTTCAGTCTGAAATAGTTTGAAGTTTAACATAGTTTTAAAGTTGCTTAAAATTTGAGTTTTGATAGATAGATAGATAGATAGATAGATAGATAGATAGATAGATAGTCAGATTATAGATAGATAGATAGTCAGATTATAGATAGATAGATAGATAGAGTCAGATTATAGATAGATAGATAGATAGTCAGATTATAGATAGATAGATAGATAGAGTCAGATTATAGATAGATAGATAGTCAGATTATAGATAGATAGATAGATAGATAGATAGATAGATAGTCAGATTATAGATAGATAGATAGATAGAGTCAGATTATAGATAGATAGATAGTCAGATTATAGATAGATAGATAGATAGATAGAGTCAGATTATAGATAATAGATAGATAGTCAGATTATAGATAGATAGATAGATAGAGTCAGATTATAGATAGATAGATAGATAGGAATATTAGATAGATAGAAATATTAGATAGATAGATAGATAGATAGGAATATTAAATAGATAGATAGATAGATAGAGTAGATATAAGGTGTTGCTATGCAGTTGCTAAGGAACCCGGGTTGGTTGCTAGGGTGTTGCTATGCGGTTGCTAGGGTACCCGGGGTGGTTGCTATGGTACTCAGGGTGGTTGCTAAGGTGTTGCTACGCGGTTGCTAAGGTACCCGGGTTGGTTGCTAGGGTGTTACTACGCAGTTACTAAGGTACCCAGGGTGGTTGCTAGGGTGTTGCTACGCGGTTGCTAGGGGATCTTGGTCGGTTGCTAGGGTGGCTATGCGGTTGCTACCTGGGGTGGTTGCTAGGTGTTGCTATGCGGTTGCTAGGGAACCTGGGGTGGTTGCTAGGGTGTTGCTAGGGTAGTGGTTGCTAAGGTGTTGCTATGGAGTTGCTAAGGTACCGGGTGGTTGCTAGGGTATTGCTAGGTGGTTGCTAAGATGTTTGCTATGCGGTTGCTAGGGTACCCGGGGTGGTTGCTAGGGTGTTCCTAATGTGGTTGCTAGGTACCCAGGTGGTTGCTAGGGTCTTGATATGCAGTTGCTAGTAGGGTCCCAGGCTGGTCACTAAGGTGTTGCTATGTGGTTGCTAGGGCTGACTGGTTGCTAGGTTGGTTGCTAGTTGCTAGGGATGGTTGCTAGCTAGCATGTTGCTAGCATGTTTCTAGCATGATTAGCATGTTACTAGCATGTCGCTAGCATGTTTCTAGCATGATTAGCATGTCGTTAGCATGATTAGCAAGTTACTAGCATGTCGCTAGCATGTTTCTAGCAGATTAGCATGCTGCTGATGTCTTAGCATAATGCATGTGACTAGCATGTCGCTAAGCATGTTTCTAGCATGATTAGCATGTTTCTAGCATGTGAACATTTCACTAGCATGATTAACATGTTTAGCATGTTAGCATGTCTCTAGCATAATTAACATGTCATGTCGCTAGCATGTTTCTAGCATGATTAGCATGCTACTAGAATGTCTCTAGCATGATTAGCATGTTACTAGCATGTTTCTAGCATGATTAGCATGTTCATCTAGCATGATTAGCAAGTTACTAGCATGTCTCTAGCATGTCTCTAGCATAATTAGCATGTGACTAGCATGTCGCTAGCATGTTTCTAGCATGATTAGCATGTTACTAGCATGTACTAGCATGTTTCTAGCATGATTAGCATGTCACTAGCATGATTAGCAAGTTACTAGCATGTCGCTAGCATGTTTCTAGCATGTAGCATAGCATAATTAGCATGTCGTACTAGCATGTCGCTAGCATGTTAGCATTTCGCTAGCATGATTAGCATGTTACTAGCATGTCGCTAGCATGTTTCTAGCATGATTAGCATGTACTAGCATGTCTCTAGCATGTCGCTAGCATGTTTCTTCTAGCATTAGCATGCTACTAGCATGTCGCTAGCATGTTTCTAGCATGATTAACATGTGACTAGCATGTAGCTAGCATGTTTCTAGCATAGCATGCTACTAGCATGTAGCAAGTACTAGCATGTCGCTAGCATGTTAGCATGCTAGCATGATTAGCATGTTACTAGCATGTTTGCTAGCATAGCATGTCGCTAGCAAGTTACTAGCATGCTAGCATGCTAGCATGATTAGCATAGCATTAGCTAGCATGTTTCTAGCATGTGACTAGCATGTTTAGCATGACTAGCATAGCATGTTTCTAGCATGTTACTAGCATGTAGCATGTTTACTAGCATGATGTTTTAGCATGCTACTAGCATGTCATGCTAGCATGATTAGCATGTACTACTAGCATGATTAGCATGCTGACTAGCATGTCTGTTTCTAGCATGATTAGCAAGTTACTAGCATGTCGCTAGCATAGCATGTTTAGCATGTCGCTACATGTTGTTAGCATGTTATTAGCATGTCACTAGCATGTTTCTAGCATGATTAGCATGTAGCATGTTAGCATGATTAGCAAGTTACTAGCATGTCGCTAGCATGTTTATAGCATGATTAGCAGCATGTAGCAAGTTACTAGCATGTCGCTAGCATGTTTCTAGCATGATTAGCATGTTATTAGCACTAGCATGTTTCTAGCATGATTAGCATGTCGTTAGCATGATTAGCAAGTTACTAGCATGTGCTAGCATGTTTATAGCATGATTAGCAAGTTATTAGCATGTCGCTAGCATGTTTCTAGCATGATTAGCATGTTACTAGCATGTCGCTAGCATGTTGTTAGCATGATTAGCAAGTTATTAGCATGTCGCTAGCATGTTTCTAGCATGATTAGCATTTTGCTAGCATGATTAGCAAAGTTACTAGCATGTTGTTAGCATTCTTAGCATGTTACTAGCATGTTTAAAGCATGATTAGCATGTTGCTAGCATGATTTAGATTAGAAATAGAATTAGATAGAGTGGAAGCTTAAATTAGTTTGAATGGGATAGAAATAGTACATAGAAGGGAAGTCTGATCGAGTCTAATGGGCTTCAGTTTGTTTAGATTTTGAATTTTGACAGTTGGAGTTTGAATTTTGACAGTTGGAGTTTGAATAGTCTTGGCTCATCTGAACATTCCGTCAATGTAAGTCTATGGTATTTTTATGATTTTTAATCTTCAGTTTTATGAAAATCATAAGTCTGATCAGTTAGAAAAGATATAGCACACCCGGCGAGATCAGTCTGAAGATCTGGACTGAGTTTGGAGTCTGTAGAGTTAAAGCTCTAGGAGGAGTAGCAGTCAGAAATTTTAGTCTCATAAAAAGAATAATAATAAGAAGTTTAAATAGTAGATCAGTAAGTTGGCTTTCTCAAGCCAACTTAATTACATCAAACACCTGGGTCACCTGAAAAAAACACATTTACTGCTGCAATCCAAGACTGGCAGAGATCGCCAAAACACACGTGAAATCAATTATGAACGTTGTGTTCCTAAACGTTGTTTTTCATGAGACACAATAAAAATAACCCACAAACGATATCGCCATACAGTTTCATATTGAGTATTTTGTTATTGTTTTTTTCCTCCAGTCTCTGTCGTGTCATTATAACTTAAATGTGGGACATTGACATCAGTATAAAAATGGCTGAAGTAGCTCATTTTTGACCCAAATTCTCATAAGAAAACACATCAAATAGACCAAATCTGGAGTTTCGTATGAAAATAACTCCTGAACACAAAATACACAACTACCTCTCGTTATTTAGAATTATAGGAATAAACACGACAATAGTTTAAGCAAATATAAGCATGAAAACTTGTGAGTTTTACTCGGAGCAACATTTCGTTTCTTCGGTGGATTTAATCAGTTTTTAAGAGGTGTTAGGTGCAACACATCGAGGTATAAAACACAGAGTCGAATTAAAGTTCAATTTAAAAAATACTTACAGGCTCGAACAGTGTTGCCAACTCATTTTCAGAGAACGTTGCTAAAGGAAGGTCAATTTGTTGCTAAATGACGTTGTGATGTCATTGCGCGATGACGTCATTGAGTAATCACGGCGCAAAATTGTCACATCAAATCTCAGCAAAAATATATATTTTATATTTGTTAATTTAGATTTGTTTGTAAAATAATATGCATAATATAATATTAAAATATAAATAACTGTATTTTTAAATTAATTGAATTATTGAACACAAACATATAACATATAAGAGAAGAAAAAAACAAACAAACAAAACAAAACCACTAACAATATTTACATGTGCCAACATGACAAGTCCGTTCTGATTAACTGCTGTATTTGCATTCATATGTGTGTGTGTGTGTGTGTGTGTGTGCGCGTGTGTGCGTGTGTGCGTGCGTGTGCGTGTGTGTACGTGTGTGTGTGTGTGTTTGTGTGTGTGTGTGTGCGTGCGTGTGTGTGCGTGCGTGTGCGTGCGTGTGTGCGTGTGTGCGTGCGTGTGAGTGTGCGTGCGTGTGTGTGTGTGTGTGTGTGTGTGCGTGTGTGTGTGCGTGTGCGTGCGTGTGTGTGTGTGTGCGTGTGCGTGTGTGTGTGTGCGTGCGTGCGTGTGCGTGCGTGTGTGTGTGTACGTGTGTGTGCGTGTGTGTGTGTGTGCGTGCGTGCGTGTGTGTGTGTGTGTGCGCGTGTGTGTGTGTGTGTTTGTGTGTGTGTTTGTGTGTGTGTGTGTGTGTGTGTGCGTGCGTGTGTGTGTGTGTGTGTGTGTGTGTACGTGTGTGTGTGTGTGTTTGTCATCGTGTCTAGGGTTGGGGAAGGAAGCATACAACTGAAATAGCATCATAATAGATTGATAACAGATATAAGTAGTGTAAAAAAATAAATAAATACAAATAAATAAATGAAGACGAATAATAATAATAGTAATAATAAAGACAACAAATGTTATTAGCAACAATAATAACCATAATAATGGTAATCATAATGATGATAATAATAATAATGATAATGATTTCATCAAAACTGTGAAAGGGTGGAGGACAATGAAGAGGGCAAGTAAAAATAATAATATTAATAATATTAGTATTGAATTATAAATTAATAAATGTTTAATTGCCTCCGATCCCACCGTGGCTACGACATATCAGAACTTAACTCAGTCCATGTCACGGGCCAGGGACGGATGATGATGTCCCTGGCCCATGATGATGTCCCCCCCCCCATCTCCCCAAACATCAGCCATCCCCGGCCACTACCTACATGCCACACTTATATATTTATTTATTATCTAATTAATTATGTTTTTAATGTGTAGATGTGTATATGTCTCAGCTAGTTTGTGATGCATTAAAATAGTGAGACGTGTAGTGCAGCCCAGGTCAGGGACCCGTCCCACCCACACGACACACTTACCCTGTATAAATGAATGAGTATTTTTTTTTTTCATCATTTTCCTATCGCTTCCTTATATATACATGCACAGGTTCGTAACAGGTGTGCATGTATTTCAGCTGATATGTGATGCATTAAAAAAAGTGAGGCATGCAAGTCAGAACCAGCCAGGGCAAGTGTCAGAGGAAGAGATAGCTCAGGGAGACACAAGCCCCACCTTACATCCACCCACCTACAACTCCACCACACCAGATACAGACCTGGATGTCACAGCCTACTGGGGACCGGAGGCCAGACAAAAAAGATGATGAAGAAGAGGAGAGGAGAAAGGAAGAGGAGAAAAAAAGAAAAAATGCACACATATATATATATACACATATATATATATATATACGTATATATAAAATATAAAACATATAAAAAATATATATACCATATTGGTATATATTTATATATACCATATATATACTGTTGAAGAGGAGAGGAGAAAGGAACAGAGAAAAAAAAGAAAAAAGCACACACACATATATATATATATAGGTGTTAGTGAGGCCAGTATATATTTATATATACCATATATATATAGGGGGTGCTCACCCTGTGGTCTGTGTGGGTCCTACTGTTGACGCTCCAGTATAGTGACGGGGACACTATACCCTGTGGTCTGTGTGTCAAAAGAGCACCGTCTTTCAGATGAGACGTTAAACCGAGGTCCTGACTCTCTGTGGTCATTAAAAATCCCATGACACTCATCGTAAAGAGTAGGGGTGTAACCCCGGTGTCCTGGCCAAATTCCCTCCACTGGCCCTTGTCAATCATGGCCTCCAAATAATCCCCATCCACTTGATTGGCTCTATCTCTCTCTCCTCTCCACCTGTAGCTGGTGTGTGGTGAGCGCACTGGCGCTGTTGTCCTGTGGCTGCCGTCGCATCATCCAAGTGGATGCTGCACACTGGTGGTGGTTGAGGAGAGACCCCCCCCCCCCCACATGATTGTAAAGCGCTTTGGGTGTACAGCAATACACAATAATGCTTCATTCATTCATTCATTCATTCATATACATGTAAGTAGGTTAACCTTTTCTTAAACCCTTTCTCAACAGTGTTTTCTTATCAATGTTGTCCTCCACCCCTTCCCAAAACTCAAAGATTAACATTCAAATTGAGTTCAAATAGTAGTTTAGGTGGATGTGTTGTTGTGATTGGTCTCAGACAAAGAAGGTCAACAGATCTATGACTGCTGGGGGGTAATGAGAGATGACCAGAAGGGGTGTAATTCTACTGTATTACGAGATGAACTGGATAGACTTTCCATCGAGATATAATCAATTAGTAGATTTTTCCAGGATGCAATATGTCTGGATTTTCTTGATTTCCAGTTCATGAGGATAGTTTTCTTGGCGATAGCTAGCGCTACCAGGAGTAACTGACTGTTTGTATTGTCTAAACTGATTATGGATATATCACCTAGTAAACAAAGTGATGGAGAATTTGGGATGTGACATCCCATAGTGACGGATAGTGATTCAGTGACTTTTCCCCCAAAATGTTTAACTGGGGTACAATACCAAAGGGAGTGAACATATGTATCTGTTTCATTTTGGGTTCAATGTGAACATGTTTCTGAAGTGAATCCCATTTTAAACAATTTCTGTCCAGTTAAGTGAAATCTGTGAAGTACCTTATACTGTATAAATTGGCATTTTTTGTCATAAAGTAGATATTTTTGCAGATTTGTGTCCAGAAATCAGCATCAGGATCAATAGATATGTCTGATTCCCATTTAGCATGTGGTACACTTAATGTGTTGTCTGATTTTAATATTATTCTGTATATTTTGGAGAGTAGTTTTTTTTGAGGATGATATATTAATTAACTCTGAGATTAAAGGTGAAAGTTCTAGATTAACGGTTCGAATGTTGATTTTTGATTAGATAGATGATTTGATTTGTAGATATTCCAAAAAACTATTACTTCTGATGCCGTATTCCTGGACCAAATATGAAAAGGAGGCCAGATTATTGCTATGAAAGATGTGTTGGAGTTGTGTGATGCCCTTTTCTGCCCATGTGTGTAAATTAAGTGGCTTTTTATTAACTGTATAAATGTCCTTACAAATTGTTTGCTCAATATCTAGCCATGTGTTTTCTGATGAGTTTGGGTGAATCCATTTGTATATCTGTTGAAGCTGATTAGCCAGAGAGTAGTGCTAGAAATGTGGTGCTTCCAATCCTCCTTGTGTTTTTGGTTTCTGTAGATCGTTTAATTCTTGGGGTCTTATTTCTCCAGTAAAAAATTTTAATAATTGAGTCTAAAGATTTAAACCAGGTGAGGGTGGGTTGTGTTGAGATCATTGAGAATAAATAGTTTAGTTTAGGGAGTATAGTGATTTTGATTACTGATATTCTGCCCATAATGGATAATGGTAAATTCATCCAGCGTTGAAGATCATAATTTATTGTTTTGAGTAATGGGGTGAAATTAAGACTAACCAGCTCTGACAGCCTGGGGGAAATATTAATGCCTAAATATGTGATGTGATTGGTGCATAGAGGGATAGGTGATGTCTGGGATGTCACGTCCAAGCTATTGTGATTTAATGAAAGAATAGAAGATTTACTCCAGTTGACTGAATATTCAGAAATGTGAGAAAATGAATCAAGTTTAATAGTTTCTTGTAATGATGATGAGGGATCTTGTAAATATAGTAATATGTCATCTGCGTAAAGACTGATTTTGTGCTGTATGTTTAATGTTTGAACTCCTTTAATATAGCTGTTTTGGTGGATGGCTGCTGCTAACGGTTTGATAAAAATGATGAATAATGAGGGAGCGAGTGGGCATCCTTGTCTAGTCCCGCGGTGCAGTGTGAAGCTACGTGATGTTAGTCCGTTAGTGATGACAGTGGCTGAAGGTGATGTATATAGAATTTTAATCCAATTAATGAATGGCTTCCCAAAACCAAACCTCTCTAATGTGGAAAACAGGAATTTCCAGTTGACCCTGTCAAAAGCTTTTTCTGCATCCAGAGTGACTATGATGGCTTTACATTAAGTTGAATAGTCTGCGTGTATTGGTGGATGCTATTCTACCTTTAATGAAACCAGTTTGATCTGGGTGTATTATAGATGGTGTGACCGTTTCTATTCTATGGGATAATACTTTGGCGATGATTTTAATGTCAGCATTGATCAGAGAAATGGGACGGTAGCTTGATGGTAATTTTGGATCTTTATTGGGTTTGAGAAGAAGTGAAATTGTGGCAGTATTCATATTAGTTTTCATTTTTGTTGTGACTCAATTAACGTTCTGATGAAGAGTGGTGATAAAGTGGACCAAAAGTGTTTGTAAAACTCAGCAGGGAATCCATCAGGACCTGGTGCTTTATTAATTATTATTATTGTAAGAAGTTCAGGTTGTGTGATGGGTGATTCTAGGCTGTTTCTTTGGTGTTCATTCAGTTGTGGCAGATTGATACAGTTGAGAAATGAGTTGAAGTCATTTTGATTTGGGTCTTTTTCTGATGAGTATTATTTGCTATAAGAATTTGGTTAATTTCTTCCGGTGAGTCGGTGGATTTTCCTGCTGGGTCTGTAATAACTGAAATTATTGCTTTTTCCTTGTTTCGTTTGATTTGATTTGCCAAGTATTTACCAGATTTATTACTATAATGAAATTCTTCTTGTCTGAGCCTATGAATCAAGAATTGAGTATGTTTATTGATTATTCTCTTAATTTATTTTGTGTTTCTTCTGTTGGGTTATTTATATTGATGTCTTGAAGTTGTTTAATTAAAAGAGTATGAGATTCTTCTCCCTCGTAGTACTGCTTTTCCTGAAGAGAGGGAGACGATCCAGGGACGTCATTCATTTCTAGAAAGAATGCTCACTCTCTTTTAAAATAGTTGTCAAAATCTGGGTCTTTCAAAAGAGATATGTTAAAACACCATCTGGTAGCAGGTTTATGAGGTTCACTTCTATTCCATTTCAATGTTACTGGAGCATGGTCGCTAATGACAATTGGATGAATCTTTGATTCGGAAATGTTTGATATGATAGAATTACTGATGAGAAAGAAATCAATGAGGGAATATGAGTGATGGACTGGTGAGAAAAACGAGTATTCTTTAGCATTTGTGTGTTGTAATCGCCAGCCATCGCCAAGACCAAAATCACTCATGAACGGTTTTATGGTTTCTGCAACAATCTACTATGTTAATATGAAAGAATTTTCCGTATTGGTTTTTTACCTGCATATTAAATTACGCTTTGTGTTTTCAGATTACAGGGTTACAATGGATAATGGGTAATATCTTGGAAAATTACTAGTATCTTTTCCATTTTTCTTACAGCTTACTAACTGATCAACAATCGCAAGTACAAGCTACTAACAAAGTGTATCATAAATGAACAATTATTAAATTATTCAGTTATTATTATTATTAAATTGAAGAATTGCAAATAGCAGCTTACTCAATTCACGTGATGCGTGTACTGCTAGGCATCTTTGGTTTTCTTTTTGTGTAATTTGGATGGAAAATGTGTGTCTTTTTTTGTCCGAGTCACTTGAACTTGGACCTGGAGACACCTGCTGCCCTACACTCCTCTTATGATCAGTGGGACCCCTGTGGAGAGAGTAAGCAGCTTCAAGTACCTCAGTGTAAACATCTCCGAGGACCTGACTTGGACTACACACATCCAAACACAGGTTAAGAAAGCCAGGCAAAGACTGTACCATCTGCGACAGCTGAGGAAATTCAGGGTCTCTCCAACAATCCTGAAAACTTTCTATTCAGGGACCATAGAAAGTGTATTGACTCAGTTCATCTCAGTGTGGTATGGAAACAGCTCCAGCCAAGATTGCAAGGCCTTGCAGAGAGTTGTGCGCTTAGCTGGGTCTGCTCTCCCCTCTCTGCAGGACATCTACCTCAAACGCTGCAGAAGCAGAGCTGTCAAAATCACCAAAGACTCAAATCACCCTGGAAACTGTCTATTCACTCTGCTGCCATCTGGTAAGCGCTTCCGCAGCCTGATGGCAAAAACTGAGAGACTGAGGATTTTCTTCCCCCAGGCCATCAGGCTCCTTAACTCAAACTCAGCCTCTTAACATCATCATGACTTCACTTATTAATCACTCACAATCAGTAAGATATCTTATTTTTTTGAGATTGCTGCTACGTCAACCATGTACAACCTATTTGCACATTCCTCTCTTGTACAGTCATGCTTAACTTAATATTTAAGTCTACAGTATACTGTTATGCACATTCTTTTATATTTTGTTCTTTATATCTTATTTTTTATTCATTTCATTTTATGTATACTTCTTTGTGTTGTATTCTATAATATTTGGACTGTCCATGGAGCGGACCTGACTCACATTTCACTGCTGGTTATATACTCTCTGTATAATCGTGTATGTGACAAATAAATCTTGAACTTGAACTTATCAAAAGTTGCCAAATAAATAAAAAAAAATTGCTAAATTTGTTGCTAGGTGCTTTTGGAAGAAAAAGTTGCTAGGGTAGTCTGAAAAGTTGCTAAATTTAGCAACAAAATTGCTAAGTTGGAAACACTGGGCTCAAAATGAAAAAAAACCCTCACAACCCTATCTGAACTCCGCCAAAATTAGATCGCACTTAAAGGGACAGCTCACCTAAAATTCAGTCATCACTCACTTACTCAAGTTGTTCTGAATCCAAACATGCACTGTATAACTTTATTTCTTCTGTTGATATTAGAAGTAGATATTTTGAAGAATGTTGGTTGTCGAGCAGTTGCTGGTCATTGACTTCCATTGTTTTTTTTCTCCTCCATACTATTTTCAGCATAAGTAAATGATGACAGAATTCTGAATTTTCATTTTTGAATCAACTACTCCTTTAAGTTCCTTAGTAAGACGGCAAAGGCGTTCTTATTTTTTAACAGCGCGATCTATGAAAAAATAAGAAATGAGATTTCAAGAAATCAAGTTCTTATAGAAACGTAAATATCAATTCAGCTTGTGAATTCATTTGATTTTGAATTGTGCAATGAAAAAAACAAACTAGTCCCACTTAATTTTAAAGATGTATATTTCCTTCAGATTAGGCAAAAAAAGTCAACCAAAATAAAATGGTTTCATGAAACATGTATTTAGTATTTGATGGTCAATGTCCACTATAAATAATAACCGTTAACTATCTTGAAGGGTATAGCAGTCATATAATTCACTAATAATAGTCCCAATTTTATATATATATATATATATATATATATATATATATATTTTTTATATATACCACTATAATGGTAATAAATACGTTCTTTTCATTGCCATTAAAGTGCCTGATAAAGCTGCTCATTTTAGATGGCACTTAGAGGCTTTTGCATCTGAACTCTTCATATATATATATATATATTAATTGGGACTTGTACATATTTCCACAGTTTATCGCTAGAAAAGCAGGTTCAGTGAGGTTAACATATACAGAGACATGCACAAATGTGGGAAAGGTGCCACATCCACCATGTTTCCTTCTCAGTCTTCATCTTTCTTCCAGAAGCTCCAGCTGTTTCTGAAGGGTGCGTTCAGTGAGCTCCTGTCCCATCATTCCTGGAGGCAGCATGCCGTGAGCGCAGCATCGGGGCGGACCCGGGCTCTGAGCTCGGACCCGAGGAAGAGCATCCGCTGGAGATCTCCTAGTCATCATCATCATCCTCGTCAGATGAAGAGCGGCTGAGGTCGTGGCGGTAGCATTGCGCGAGGCTGTGGAGCTGCTCCATGGACTCGGAGACCTCGGCGGGTTCAAGGCTTTGTGAGAGGAAGCTGGGGGCCACACGCCGCAGATCCAGCGCAGCGCATGCTTTCTGGAGCTCAGACAGCTGGAGACCCACGGCAGGACTGGAGTGAAGAGACGTCAGCACAGGAAGACCCACCACCGGCTGAGAGGAAGCTGAGAGACGTGATGAAAACATGAAATAAACAGCAAATATAAGCAACTGCAGTTTCAAAAACAAGCCCAATGTTATTTATCATCATCAATATTATTTCTTATCAATTGTTTATTATCAGTAAATCAGCCTGCAACATAGTAAACAGAAACCACTCGGAGTTTCAAGAGCAAAAACAAGTTATTTTACAAAAATCATCAAACTGCAACAAAGCGGGAGGTCACACACTATCCTCCAATCACCTGCGAGCAGATAGTTTAGGAGATGGAAACGGAGAATAAAACGAGATGAGCATTAAGGGGGAGCTTTAATATATCCACATATTTATAATAAAATAGACTCAAACACTATGTGACCCTGGAGCACAAAATCAGTCATAAGTAACACAGGTATATTTGTAGCAATAATCAATAATACATTGCATGGGTCAAAATTATACATTTTTCTTTTATGACAAAAATCATTAGGATACTAAGTAAAGATCATGTTCACTGAAGATATTTTGTAAATTTCCTACTGTGAATATATCAAAACTTAATTTTTGATTAGTAATATGCATTGCTAAGAACTTCATTTGAACAACTTTAAAGGTGATTTTCTCAATATTTAGATTTTTTTGCACCCTCAGATTCCAGATTTTCAAATAGTTGTATCTCGGACAAATATTGTCCTATCATAACAAACCATACATCAATGGAAAGATTATTTATTCAGCTTTCAGATGATGTATAAATCTCAATTTCACAAAATTGACCCTTATGACTGGTTTTGTGCTCCAGAGTCACATATGTATCTACTATTAGTATTACTGGTCAATTATTAATCAATTATTTATTGATTTAATGATTAATGCATTATAAAAATATTTTCTAAATTAAAGTAGGTCTCTTTGCTCGCCTGCACCGTTCACCTTCTCTGTATATCTCTGTTGGTGGCCTTGTACCATCATCGCTTGGATTACAGCGTCACATGTCTGCACGTTAAACGTGATTTTACTCCAATAAGGAGGAGGAGGGGCACGATGTACGATGACGAATAACGCTAGAGCACATTTATTATTGCACTGATTGGCTATTAGCTGTGAGCAGACAGTGTCAACAATATATTGGAAAGAAACAGCGACCATAAATGTAAAGAAACAAAGTTGCATGTCAGGTTTTCCTAACAAGCATATTTTTTTAAATAAGCCCAAAACAACAAAACCCGTGATTTTTTCAAGCAACTTAACAAAAAAAAAAAAAAGCCCAAAGTCGCGTAAAACTGTGGTAATAAATCAATTATTTGGTTTCATCCCGATGTGTTTAAAGCCAAAACTGCAGTTTTTGCAAGGACAGACAATAATACAAACAATAATAATAATAATAGTTTCAAAAGCATAACATGTTAATTAGTGCCTAATAAATGTAAGCAATTATGCAATATTATTACATCATATGGAAATACTGTAAAAACAAAAGCAAGCCATCTAAACATATCTGCCATACGGCACCTGAAAATCAGAAACTTTGTTTTCAAATCTCTTTATAAAAACTTATTATTATTAAAACTAATAGTAAATAATAAAACTTGCGATGAAATGTCAGTAGCAACAGATTATTTCTTCTGTATTGTGATGAACATCTGAGTGAAATGGATTATTGAAAAAGAAAAACAAATACAAGACTTGGGTCTGTCCGTCGCTTGCTGATTGGATGTTGAGATGTGGGTGTCGCTCTCAACATGTGGGTGGGGCTTGAAGTGGATTGTAAGAAAGGGGTGGGGTTTAAGCAGACTATATTACTGGAGAAGTCCTGCAGATCCAGTTATGACTTTTGATTAAACATTATGAAGGTAAAAAAATTATAATAATAAGATTAAGCACACATATGGATTAATTATTCACAAAAAGATAAACAACACACATTTACAAAGTAAATAGGGTGAATTTTCACTTCATGCCAACATCAATTACATTCATTTATGTGAATTTTATTTAAATTCTGTTTTCTAAAATTCAAATTCAGCAACATGTTTGCTACCTTTAAAATTTAGGAACTGAATTGGAATTTACAATGCAATTTATTTAATAATAATAATGCATTTTATTTAATAAATTATTATTATTATTATATTATAATTCATTTCAGTACAGTTCAAAATGCTGTACTCTAAAGCTGAAATAAAATAAATATAAATTTGTATAATTTGTATAAATGTAAAATATATACAATATAACATAAATATGAATATAACAAATATTAGATAAAAATAAATAAATAATGATTTCTAATCAAATATAATAACAAAAATGTATAAAACAATTTATAATTTAATTTAAAAATATAAAAAATATATATATAAACTATGCACAGACAAAAAAAAATATTTTGTAAATTATATACAATGTTTTTTTGTTTTGTTTTTAAATTAGAGGGAATTAAATGATTTTCTGTGCTCATCAACATTTAGCCATAAATTGTGTAGCTGGAGCTGAAGTGAAGTACTGAACCTGAACTCTTCCTGGAAGTCCAGGATGTTTGTTTGTTTGTTTTAAAAGCTGTTTCAAACCTATGCAAACATTGTAAAGTACATTATTAACATCCATAATGCATCCAGAAGTCTCACAGTCCTGTTTAAGAGTCTTCTCTCATCTTTAGACATTCAGTGCTATTTTATAGACAAAACACAACGCTTTTATTAAAAGAAGAATAATATGCTCCACATGAGCTGAGGGTTATAGAGCGGCACTCACTGTAATCAGCAGCGGTCTGGTTCTGGAGGAAACCCTGCGGACTCAGAGCTGGACTGAAGATCTGAGGGAACGGAGGGGTGACTTTACTGGCGCCGGACAGCAGTTGAACCTCCCTGCACACACACACACACACACACAGATGCACAGAGAGCGAGAGAGAGAGAGAGATACCGCATGACGTCCCAGAGCTGAAGATCAGTGCAGTGTTGTAACAGTGAGAGTGAGTGTGTGTGTGAGAGTGAGTGTGTGTGTGTGCGTGCGCGCGTGTCTGTGTGTGTGCGTGTGTGTGTGTGTGTGTGTGAGTGCGTGCGTGTGTGTGAGTGCATGCGTGTGTGTGCGTATGTGAGTGCGTGTCTGTGTGTGAGTGTGTCTGTGTCTGTGTGTGAGTGTGTCTGTGTCTGTGTCTGTGTGTGAGTGCGCGTGTGTGTGTGTGTGAGAGTGAGTGTGTGAGTGTGTGTGCGCGCGTGTCTGTGTGTGTGTACTGGTTTTTGTGGTTTACGGGGACAAAATTTGTTTAATAACATGGGTATGACAGAGGTATTACAATTTGAAGGTGGTTTATGAGGACACTGCCTATGTCCCCGTAATTCAAAAGGCTTAAAAAACATACTAAATGGTGTTTTTTTGAAAATTTAAAAATACACACAATCTCCTGTGAGGGCTAAGTTTAGGTGTAGGGTTGGTGTAGGGCAATAGCACATACAGATTGTACAGTATAAAAACCATTACGCCTATGGAGAGTCCCCGTAAACCAAAAAACAAACATGTGTGCGTGTGTGTGTGTGTGTGTGTGTGACTCACAGTGGTGTTGATGGGTAATGTAACCTGACGTATGCGGCCAGAACATCCTCTCCTGAGCGCTCCAAGTGCAGAGAGCTGGACGGCTCTATGCCGGGGAGCAACTGACTGCAAAAATAATAATACTAATATTAGACCAACAATATTCACAGTGTAATTTCAGTATTATTTTTATACTGTTATATATTTTTTTATTTTATTTTATTTTATTTATTGGTAATTTTTAGTACTTGTAGTAATTAAAATGTTTTTTTTTAACATTTATCAATCACATTTTTTACGTTCATTATTAGGTTTTTATATTACTATTTAGGTTTAATTTTATTTTTATATCAGTTTAATATATCACTTTAATATGCATTTATTATTATTACTATTGAGGTTTTTACTTGTGCGTTTAGGTCTAACTTATGTTACTTAATCTTTATCACTCACATTTTTTTGTGCATTATTATTATTATTTTAATACTGCTATTAAGATTTAATCTCTTTTTATTTCACTTTTTGTTTTTAATTACTTCCAGTTAGTAATTTTAGTGCTTCTACTAAAACTTTTTTCAGTTAGTTGATAAAAAAAAACATTTCTAATTTTAATTTAGTTTAAGTTTTTCTTCTGATATTTATATTTTATTTTATTTCAGCTTTAATCCAAATAACAAATGTTTTTAATAGTTTTAATTTAGTTTTAGTACATCAGAGTAATGCATTATGAAATTAATTGTAATTAATTTAACTGCATTGTAAATTCTAATTCAATTCCTAAATTTTAAGGGTAGTACACATGGTGCAGAAATAGAATTTTAGGATGCAGAATTTAAATGAAATTCACATAAATGAATACAACTACAGTTTTTAAAAATGGCATGAATTGAACATTTTCCATATCGATTTTCTTAAAGCATGTTGTGAACGATTCATTCATGTCTATGTGTGATTCTTTAAATTAATCTTTGTGTTGCATAACTAACTATGTTTATTAGGCAATAAAACAATAGTGAACACATTGCTTTGAAACTAATGCTCTTCAACAAGGATAATCAGTTACAGTGCAGCTGTAAATGAATGGTTGGTCTGACCTGACTAAACTCTGTCCGTCTAAACCTCTGAGAGTCACTGACTGGCTAAAACAGTGTCCGTCTCCGAGCTCGGGACACGCTGATATGGGTCTCCAGGGCAAAACATCAGCGAACTCATCCAGAGCGTCCGGGAGACAGCCGCCGTGCATCATGGGAAACGGGACAGAGCCGTACGCTGAAACAACCTGCAAAACACAGATGCATGAAGTCATACGTTACAGACTAAAGCGAGGCCCTATGATTTCCATGATGTGGAAAAAACAGACATTTTATTTCATAAAAACTATCATGAGAAACACACAGAAACTCAACCTGTCTTTGCTACAGCCTACCAAAATAAAAGTTCAGTTTAAATTTATTATGACAGAAATATCACTATTGTACAGCACAATGAACTTTGTTAAAGAAATAATAATAATACAATTTATTAAAAAAAGACATTTTTTAATTCATTTTTTTAAATTTATGCAGCAAACCACCTTATTTGACAAAAATGCAATGTTTTGTTGTCAAAGCATTGTTGTATTTACATTTTAATAACAAGTTTTCAATGAAAATTTGTATTAAAATTAAAACAAAATTTAAGAGAAAATAAAATCAGACTTTATAGGGTATTTATTGTTAAAAATGTAATAAATTAAGTTTTAAATTAAATTATTATAATAAAGTTTAATGAATTAATTTGGTAAGACATGCATTCTGATGATTAAAATTTAATTAAAGCTTTAAAACAAGTAAAAGCAAACACAAAAACAAGCGGAATTTGGGAAAAAATGAAACCGATTTCATAGGAAATATCCTACGACCCATTTATACCATTGTTGTAGCCATTTAAGAAAATGTATTTTGTTTTCTATTTGTTTAAATATTATTTGTTTATGTTTTGTTTCAGTTTAATCTGTTAATTATGAAAGAAGTCTGTTTAATTTGTAAACGTCATAAAGGGCGTGGTAATGAATTGGACAATTTTTGACCACTTCATACGTTTTGTATCTTAATTTTAAATAAAACTTTTTTTTTTGCTGATCAACTATCAAAATCAAATAAATAAGAACAAACGGAAAATCACAAGGTGGAATGAAGTAACAAACCAAATCCATACCATGCTTCCGTGAAACAACCATGAATGATATCTATAACAATAACTATATTAGCATTTACACCAACGGATGATAACGTTTTGTTTATTCTGCAGATGGGCTTTCCTGTAGCTCAAATGGTAGAGCATGGCGCTAGCAACGCCAAGATCGTGGGTTCGATTCCCAGGGAAAGCAAGAGCTGATAAAAAATGTAAAAACTGTAACTTGAATGCAATGTAAGTCGCTTTGGATAAAAGCGTCTGCTAAATGCATAAATGTAAATGTCTGCAGTTTTGCTGTCTGTCACTTTAAATGCTGGAGCTCTTTAAATCAGGATGGATTCTGATTGGCTGTCTGTGTTTTTAATCATTCATCAGCTGGAAAAAAAACCAAATCGCTCTGAAAGTGATTCCAATGATATCGTTCACTATTGTTCACTTCACTATTTCATAGAGTTAGAGCGATTATTAAAAATGTATTATTATCGTCCTTGGTGTGAACTAGCCTTCACTTACAGAATTAACAGAAATCTCCTTGTTTGGAGAATTACATTTACATTTATGCATTTAGCAGACGCTTTTATCCAAAGCGACTTACAGTGCATTCAGGCTATACATTTTTTTATCAGTATGTGTGTTCCCTGGGAATTGAACCCACAACCTTTTGCGCTGCTAACGCAATGCTCTACCACTGAGCCACAGGAACACTCATTGAAATAACTCATTGAATTGAAATAAAATCCACACAGTAACAAAATCCGTAAATTTTACTGTAAAAAAAACAGCAGCTGTGGTTGCCAGAATTTTACCATAAAAATATGGTAGCAACATTTTAGGTTTTACGGTTTTAACTTAAATGTACATTTAAATACCGTAATTTCATTAACTGATATAATGTTAATATACCAACCTATTGAAGCACTGAAATCTGTTTTGTAGTTTTTTTGTAATACGCTGATAACCACCAAAAGCAGGAGGTGATGAGAGTCACATGATGAACCAAAGCTCATCACAAGCAGCTTTTAAATATTAACATATATAGAAGGTGCACGGTGTCATTCACACAAACACTAAACACCATCATGGTAACACACATGAAATCGAAATAATGCAATAAACATTAATTTAACAACATTAAATGTAACATACAACTCTAATGTACACAACTGATAAGAAAAAAAACAAAGAAAAAACAGTTCTTTCAACAAAAAAACACAAAATTTGAAATGTAACGCAGGGAATTCTGGGAATGTCAATTTACGGTTATTCACTGTAAATTATACGTTCTTTTTCCACTTAAAAAAATTGTATAATTACATGTAATGTTCAATACAGTTTTCACCGTATATAGTAGAGGAACTTACCATTAACCATTTAACAGGTTTTTACTGTAGCATTTTTACAGTCTTTTACCATTAAATTCACGGTCATTTTTTTACAGTGTTTTTTTTCCCACTTCAAAAAACGGTAATCTATCGTAAAATTACATGTAATGTCCAATACAGTTTTCACCGTATATAGTAGGGGAACTTACCGTTAACCATTTAACAGGTTTTTACTTTAGCATTTTTACAGTCTTTTACCGTTAAATTCACGGTAATTTTTTACAGTGTTATTTTACCCACTTCAAAAAACAGTATACTACCGTAAAATTACATGTAATGTCCAATACAGTTTTTCACCATATACAGTAGGGGAACTTACCGTTAAAAATGCTACAGTAAAAACCTGTTAAATGGTTACAGTCTTTTACCGTTAAATTCACGGTCATTTTTTTACAGTGTTTTTTTCCCACTTCAAAAAACGGTAATCTACCGTAAAATTACATGTAATGTCCAATACAGTTTTCACCGTATACAGTAGGAGAACTTACCGTTAACCATTTAACAGGTTTTTACTTTAGCATTTTTACAGTCTTTTACCGTTAAATTCACGGTAATTTTTTACAGTGTTATTTTACCCACTTCAAAAAACAGTATACTACCGTAAAATTACATGTAATCTCCAATACAGTTTTTCACCGTATACAGTAGGGGACCTTACCATTAACCATTTAACAGGTTTTTACTGTAGCATTTCTACAGTCTTTTACCGTTAAATTCACAGTAAATTTTTACAGTGCAGCGGTTATACTGACCTTCCTTCCCGAGACGGCCAGAGCATCTGAAAGCTGCCACATAGGAGCGCTGTTCTGTCTCAGTCTGTACGAGGCCGTCATACAGTCCAACGCCAGAGCCAGAACAGAGCTGGAGTGATACCACAGCATCGGCTGAGAGAGATGGACAAACACATCACAAAACAACCACTGAAAACATGCTACAATACACGGATCATCAGTGGAGAGACAGACAGGATGACCAGGAAAGACAGGAGGACAAACTAAATCAAGAACTATACTGTCAATGTATCATCAGAGTATTTAATAACTGAGCAGATTTCAGGGCTTACGTCACAGTTGAGCAGCGGGAAGGCTGTGGGTGGAGGCGGGCGTCTCATTAACCCGCCTCTCAGGGTCAAAGGGCAGAACAACGAGCTGTGATTGGCCATCTGGAGCGTTCCTAATGCACAGTTCATCATGTGGAACAAGTCCTTTATAGAGCTCTGTCAAAAGAAGACAACATATTCACATTAACATGTTTGTTTTCATTCAATATACACTACCAGTCAAGAGTTTTTGAACAGTAAGATTTTTTGTTTTTTAAAGAAGTCTCTTCTGCTCACCAAGCCTGCATTTATTTGATTAAAAATACAGGAAAAACAGTAATATTCTGAAATATTTTTTACTATTTAAAATAACTGCTTTCTATTTGAATATATTTTAAAATGTATTTTATTTCTGTGATCAAAGCTGTATTTTCAGCATCATTACTCCAGTCTTCAGTGTCACATGATCTTCAGAAATCATTCTAATATGCTGATTTGCTGCTCAAGAAACATTTCTGATTATTATTATTATCAATATTCAAAACAGTTGAGTATTTTTTCAGGATTCTTTGATGAATAGAAAGATCCAAAGATCAGCATTAATCTGAAATAAAAAGCTTTTGTAACATTATACACCATACCATTCAAAAGATTGGAGTCAGTATAATTTATTTTATTTTTTGGGGGGGAGGGGGAAGAAATTATAGAAATGAATCCTTTTATTTAGCAAAGGATGCGTTAAATTGATGATAAGATCAAATGTGATGATAAAGACATTTATAATGGTATAAAAGATTTCTATTCAGATAAATGCTGTTCTTCTGAACTTTCTATTCATCAAAGAAACCTGAAAAATCCTACTCCGCTGTTTTCAACATAATAATCAGAAATGTTTTTGAGCAGCAAATCAGCATATTAGAATGATTTCTGAAGGATCATGTGACACTGAAGACTGGAGTAATGATGCTGAAAATACAGCTGCGCATCACAGAAATAAAATACATTTTAAAATATATTCAAATAGAAAGCAGTTATTTTAAATAGTAAAAATATTTCAAAATTTTACCGTACTTTGGATCAAATAAATGCAGCCTGGGTGAGCAGAAGAGACTTCTTTAAAAATCATTAAAATCTGGTAGTTTACAGATGAAGTTATGTTAAATTAAAGTATGAACGACAAATCAGTTCAGCTCTAAATTTGAATGACCTCACCTTGTCTGGGTGATTGACAGGTGCCACGCCCCAGGTGAGGATGCCACGCCCTCCGTAAGAGTCCTGTAACAGCTCTGTGACCTTTGACCCCAGGCCTGAGAAACCGTCAGCAAGATCGCACAACACCTGAAAACCCTGATCAAGAGAGAACAGAAGCAGAGTTTACATTTAAATGCATGCTCTTCAGTGACTCACATAAAAGATTATAATACATAACAGAGTATAATACATACGATACATAAATACATACATCATTTCAATGCATTTGCATTCGTTCGCAAAACTTTTGCACTTCTCAAAAAACTTTGCATTCGCTGGTAAAACTATGGAAACTCATTTCCATTACATAAGAAAAAAACATGCTTTGTTAATTCAGAATTATGAGAGGAAAAGTTGAAATTGTGACTTTAATGCTGTAATAATGAAATATAATGTCTTGATATTGACACAAGTCAAAATTATGACATAAATAGCTGAAATTATAATATACCAAGTCAATATTATGACATGCTAAGTTGAAATTATGATATAAAAACTCATAATTATGACATAAATAATTAAAATTATGAAATAAAATATCAAAACTAATATAAAAAGTTGGAATTGACATAAAATGATGAAATAATGAAAAAAATAAAAATAATATATATATAAATTATGACAATTATATACTAATCATATTATTATTATAATTACATACCAAAACAAAATTTCAACATACCAAGTCAAAATTGAAATAAAAAGTTGAAATTGTGAAAAAAAGTTCAGAATTATGACAAAAAGAGATCATAGAAATTTTTATATAAAAATTTGAAATTATGACACAGAAAGTCAAAATTTTGACATACCAAGTATAAATTATGACAGAAAAAATTGAAATCATGAAATAAAATGTTGAAATCAAGTTGCAACTGACATAAAAAGTCAAACTTATGAAATAAAAAGTCAAAATTATGACAAAGACAAAATTATGACAAGGTCAAATTTATGACAAAGTCAAATTTATGACATACCAAGTCTAAATTATGACACAAAACACTGAAATGAAATAAAATGTTGAAATTATGACATACTCAGTCGAAATATGACAAAGTCAAAATTAGGACATACAGAGTCAAAATAATGACATAAAACTAAAAAAATTGACATAAGTATTTTAATGTTCCCCTAAGAAAAAACATTGTATTAATTTTCAAATCTTTATCGTTCCTGAGAAACTTTGTTTGCTAGAAAACAGGCTTAAATCCTAGAAGAGCTGGACACGTCCCTACAGGTTTCCTGAGCTTCACCCTGCTGTGTTTATCATGTGCTGTATTGCAGAGTCTGATCTGTGGCTCACCTGCAGATAGTCGCACTCCTCCACGAAGAAATGCAGCCGATCCTCCAGATCTTCCAGCACTGGCCCACGTAAGAGCGCCTCCCCCTGACCAAACGCCTCCAGACGCTCCGATTCACTGACCACAAACATCACTAACATCAAATCCTCTGACCAGTGCTGAAGAATGTAATGTGAGGCGTGAGTCGTTGTATTACTCACCCGTCATGGTTGTACTGGTTAATGACAGAAATGGTGCGCGGATGTAGGTGGATCCTCAGGAAATCTGACCACACCCTCACGCTTCCCTCCAGCCTATAGGATTTCAGTATCCGCTCCAGACTGCTGTTCACCGTCTCCACGGCGACAGCCGCTCCCGCGCTGCTCACTTTAAGAGTTACAATACAAATGCATGAGATTTCATGCTCAATTTACTGCATCTTCTCAAAAAATAGCTACACTTAGGGCTGGGTAATATAGAATAAACATAATACAGAATCAATATAATACAGAATAATCATAAAACATATGCTATTTTTTCAGTGACATTTTCATTATTTTGATAAACTGATATTTCTGAGTCAAGCGGGATAATAAATGAGAAAATAAAATGTTAAGGTGAAAGATAATTTTTGGGTTAGATGGTAAAAAAAAAATAGAGATTGCTGATGTCAGCTGAAAAGAAAGTGGTTTCAGAAGTGGAGCAAGTTATTAATGAAATATTTAATTTCATATCATTTTATAATATTTAATTTAATGAAATGTTATTAAGACAAATTATGATTTTCTTTAGAATAAAGTGCATTGATGAATTGTTCATTTCTTTAACTCAAACATAGGCAGTGTTATTTTAGTATAATTCTAAATTTTCAAATTTTAGTATAATTCTAGTAAATTCTATTATAGTTTTAGTTAATATTTTGAATTAGGTTTTTATTTTTATATTTTCTGGTTTCACTATAATGTTAGTTAAAGTTGTAGTAATTTTGTTGTGTATTTTTGTCATTTGTATCAGTGTTTTTTAAACATGTCTATACCGTTTTTATATTTTTTTATTTATTAGTTTTAGTTTATTTAATTTTTGTTATTTTAGTACTTCAAGATAAACTAAACAAAAATCAGAAATGTTGTTCTGGTAACTACCTGAAATAAATGTTACATTTTTATATATTTTATTTCAGTTAATGTTTATTTTGTTTCATGTAACAATTTTTTTATTATAGTTTACAAAAATAACCCCACAACAAGATCAATGGATCGATTCCCAGAGAATGCATGAACTGATAATATAACGCAAGTCATTTTGGAAAAAGGCATCTGCTAAATGCATAAATGTGACTCTGGAGCACAAAACCAGTCATAAGGGTCAATTTTGTGAAATTGAGATTTATGCATCATCTGAATAAATAATATTTCCATTGATGTATGGTTTGTTATGATAGGACAATATTTGTCTGAGATGCAACTATTTGAAAATCTGGAATCTGAGGGTGCAAAAAAAATCTAAATATTGAGAAAATCACCTTTAAAGTTGTTTAAATGAAGTTCTTAGCAATGCATATTACTAATCAAAAATTAAGTTTTGATATATTTACGGTAGGAAATTTACTAAATATCTTCATGGAACATGATTTTTACTTAATATCCTAATGATTTTTGTCATAAAAGAAAAATGTATAATTTTGACCCATACAATGTATTGTTGGCTATTTCTACAAATATACCTGTGTTATTTATGACTGCTTTTGTGCTCCAGGATCACATATGTAAATGAACACAGTAAGACCAGAAATATGAATTGAGACATTAAATAGGGTCATCATGAGTTCATAGTTTTTACAGTCACATTTAACTTGTGTCCTGTCATACCTGAGCAGTGATCCACAGCAGAGGAAGAACTCGTGAAGTCCGGCTCCGCTAGTAAACCTCCCGTCTAGACACACAAAACATAGACAGACAATCTTCAGAAGAGTCACTCTCAGACAACAGATGCCTTCAAATCCTCAGAAGTCACACTCACATCCAGACTGTCCAGCTGTTGTAGGAAGGCGTTTTTAGTGGAAGGACTTTCTTTATGGGTCATAACCTGTCCTTCCCTAAGAGCAGAGAAAACAATGATTCAGCTCATGATTCATAAGTATTCATAAATACTGAAGATCCAGTCTGTGAGCACACAGACACTCGTGTTCGTACCATGAAAAGGTGGTGTTTTCCTTCTCGGTGTCATACAGACTGCCTTCCTTCCTCAGCGTCTGAAGACTTCCTGACAATATCAACACAATAAAAACATTATATACATATCAGCAACCCAATATCACGTTCATAAACCAACAATCATTAGTAATGACTGCCAAAGTCAAGCATCACT
>CM049844.1:2405566-2553418 GCA_027422415.1 Schizothorax lantsangensis
ATTAATCGCGATTAATCATTTGAGAGCACTAATAAAAACTATATTGACATATTTAGATGAAAACTAATAAAATCTATACAGACTAAAAACAACAACACATAATTATTAAAAGTTTAAGCTAAAATTAAAATGAAAACAGAAAATCTAAAAATACAAACAAATTTAAAATATTACTAAAAACTATATTAACAAATATAACGAAAATACTACAACAAATATGATACCAATATAACACTGATTTTTGCATATCATCATATTAATTCAATGTGCTCCTATTTAACTGTACATGTTCATAACTATACTGGATTTTAATTACTAATGTTGGAGATTAATTTAATAACTATTATTGGGAAGATTCCATTTCATTATTTTGTAAATATTATTGGAACGTTACTTCTAAATGTTCTCTGAACGTTCAATACGTTCTGTTTTTTTAAATGTTTTTTGGCGGGTTGTGCAAATGTTAAGGGAACATATTTCATCATTTGGCAAACATTATGTGAACATTACTTTCAAACAATTAGCAACATTTAAAAATCACTGGACGAACGTGCAACTAAAACGCTTCAGAAGAGAAATGTTTCATGAACGTTGTATAAATAACATTTTGAGAACATTACTAAAGCTCAGAAAACTGTTGGTAACTTTGAGAAAACCTTCCCAGAACGTTCTGAACGCTGGGTTATTGTTGTAAAATCATAAAAATGAATACAGGATCTCTTTGAAACAGCATTAGAAGCTGTCAGACTCTTTGTTATTTTGATTTTGCGACAGTGATTTCCAATGCTAATGTACAGTAATGATTTACGTTACTGTAGAAACTGTTGTTACTATGGTAATGTAGAGGTGTGCACCTCACTCACAAACAGACAATCTTCTTTATGGAAGCTGAATTAATTTGACAGCTCGATTATTACTGATCCACTCACAAGATATGTTGATTCTTCACCTATGTAAGTTAACTTAGCAGTAAATAAACGGAATATATCCGCTATTAATCAAACTCACCTGTAAATTCCACCAGTGCGTCCCGATAAAGTTGGAATAATGCCCCAGCTGGAGTGTAATAATCTCCCTATACGTGCCGCTCATGATGCCCTTTAGATATTAAAACATTTTAGGCATCGGTTCAGTCAAAATGAGCATGATATTTCTCGTGATGTGCTCTGAAAACACACAGCCGAACTTCCGCATGCGTGCGCTCGCCCCTCTGGGAACCCCGCACTCCGATTGGCTGTCACAGCGCATGGAGCGTTGTGATTGGCTGAGAGAGCTGTCGCTCGGTGGAGGGGTAGTTTGGTTTCACCGTGCCTGTCTGGCGCACATGTGCAGCGCCAGCAGTGTTGCCAGATTGGGCGGGTTGCCGCCCAATTGGGCTTCTTTTGATCGGCTTGGACCGGAGAATAACGCATTGGGCGGGTAGACAAAATTTGGGCTGCTTTTAAAAAATTAAAAGCCGCCCAATCAGCTGCTTTTTTCTTCGCTTTTATCTTTAGTCATGTTATTTTAATTTGTTTCAGCTCAAAGTATCACAGTAAAATAATGTGTAGTGCAGTCATCAACTCATTTTTCCTTAACGCAACCCTTATTGGTTCAGTTTAACAGAGACCTGTCAATCAATTTACCATCTTTTATGAGATGTGATGACTCGTGAGTGACTGGGTTTTGGCGCTATAAAGGGCAAGATTTAAATGTGCAGCTATATATTCATTCATTCATTCATTTATTTTAAGAGATCGCGATGGCAAAGTGGCCTAAATATAAATTACATGATAAAGAGTCTAGAGAGACTCAAATCTCACAACGTGGATTACACGTGATGAGAGATGAATAGAAGATTTCTAAATGTAATTGTAACTGAAATAAGAGAACAGTTGAATGATTTAATAAAAATCAAAACTGAATATGGGACTATACGATGCTGTTCTGCATCAGAACATCTTTTAAACCGTCCAGACTCTACTTGCATTGACATGCAGCTGCTGGACTTGAACAGTTTTGACTGCAAACTTCTGCATTATGTTCTAAAATGTGTACTTCGTGAAATACGTGCTGTTTCTGTCTTAAGATAAAGCACAAGACAAAGGTAAGCACATTATTGTTGTTAATTGTTATTATTATTATTTTATTTTTGCTGTCAGATTATCATACAGTATGTATCAATGAATATTTTTTGGCTGTCGGGGGTGTGTGCATGAACGAGAGTAAATGCCAGCTAATTTACATTGCTTTCTGATCACGTTATTGTGCACTTTTTGTACAAAAATTAGCTTATTCTTACTGTGGACATTGAAAATGATGCATTTCTTCAGGGTTAAAGTCATCAGTTAATTTCTTGATTGTCGCTTTTAACGCATTTGCCCTCATTGATTTATCTTTATTTTATTTTGTCATCATTATTTTATTTTAAGGATATAAAAATGGTCCTTATCAACCTTGATTGACATGGCAATTAAATTCTCTCATCATTTTGGCAGTTAAAACTTTGGGCTGGTTTTTGTTGAAGTGGGCGGGTTTTGGTGAGCTTTTGGGCTGGTAATAGTCAACCCGATCTGGCAACACTGAGCGCCAGTAAACAAGAGTTTCAGAATATATGTCATGTTATGAAAACTATACAAACGCATTTCCTGTATCTTAAAATTTCAATTAATTACATGCTAATTTTGTTTCATATCAGCTGAACAACATACACGCCAATAGAGATAGTACAAATGCGTGTTCTGCTCTACGGGCAGAATTAATCATTTTTATTTTTTTTAGTGCAGGAAATTGTAACTTTTATCTGCTAACGTCTGACATTTAAATACTGATTTATATTTTTTAGCATGCTTAACGAAGTAAATTGTGCGATTTTGTAGTAAGCGTCTTTACTATATGCTGAAGTCTAGGCGTCGACGGCAGTCACGTGATACTGAAAGAGAAATGATTTACCTGAGAGTCTGTCACACCTGATCACAGCGATCCTGATCGACTCTTATAACATCCCATATACATTTATCTCATCTTCTCAATGGAGTAGCAGGTAAGAAACTATTCATTCTCAGACCTCACTGTGGTTGTTTGTAGTAAAATATCAAAGTTTTATATGAAATATCTACATTTGAACAAAAGCTCGTGTTTATATATCATGTCAGTGCTGTTTTCAGAGGATCGTGTGATTGTGCTCTGAATGAAGCCTCTGGCTGGATGTAAAGCGCAGTGATCGTGTAGAGTTGTTTTCTGCTGGATGTTGTGTTGAGTTCAGGTTAAACAGGTTGAACTGCATTACTGCTGCTGCTCACTGTCTGTCTGTGATACTGTTTACACAGTAATGAATCAGAGAAGTACTGTGTGTGTGTTTATCGTCTAACTAATGCTTGAGGAATCTGTTCACTGATAAACCCTGATCCACCAGCTCTGATGAACTTTGTGTGGGATTTATGAACATAGAAAGCAGATGGTGGATATTTGATATTACAGATACAGGTGCTTATTTTACACAACATTTTATATAATGTAGAATTTATTCTATACTAATCGATATTTTACAGATATTAAGTTTAAGGCTTTTTATATTAATAATAATTTTCATAACAATGTATAATACTTTGTGTTTAATAATCAATAAAAGACATACTATCAGCCTGTGTGTGTGTTAGTGTAAACGATTGCAATTAATCGCATCCACAATAAAAGTTGTTTATATAATACATATGTTGTATATATGTGTGTGTGTATGTATATATATATATATATATATATATAAAAATTTAAGGATATACATGTAAATATTTTCTAAATATATACTGTGTGTGTACATAACACACATTATCCTATATAAACAACTTTTATTTTGGATGTGATCAATGGCAATTAATCGTTTGACAGCACTAACACACACACACACACACACACACACACACACTTAATAGTAAGTAGGCCTACTAATAATCTATCATATATATATATATATATATACACATACAACTTGTTTATTTTATAATAACATTTGTATTATTACATGTATTATTCTAATTATAATTGTTATTATTATCATTTATCGTTAAAATGATTTACAAATTATAATTTATTTCATTATAATTGATAATAGACCTATTAATAATCTACCACAAATAATTAGCCTGGTATATACACTGATAAAAATGATTTTGTGCTCAAGTAAATACTACATAAAAACAAATGTAATTTCTACATGAAATTATTTAGTTCAGGCAAGAATTTAAAAAAAGGAGTGAAATCTATATTAGTACTCAATTTATGCTTGTAGAAATTAAAATTTGAACTTAAGTATATTTTACCTGAAATTGTTTGTTTACAAGGATTCTTTAAGTAAATATCAAAGTTATGATCCCGTTGTTCCCATCATGCACTGGGGCATGAATAATTAAAAAGGTTACACTTTTCACTGTTTTTGAGTTGTATTTACACTGTTTTATGGTAGCTTTTGAGGTTAGGTTTAGTAACTTACTATTTTGTGACATATGGAGTTCATTTTCTACTCAAAATGACCCATTCATAACCACTGATTGTTACTATCATTACTGTGTACCAAGTATTGATGTCTCTGAGTTCATTTGGGTAATAATTCTATTGAGTGGACATATTATCTTAGAAAGGTCTTGTTTATTTATATGTGTGTAAGTGAACCACATGCTTTAATAGCATGGTTATATTTAGTGCTATGTTGTTTGAGTAAAGTTTATAAACCGTGACTAAGTGAAATGTACTTGAAAATTGCCGATTTAACTTAAAATAATTACGTAGAAATTACTCATCAAACTCTAACTGGCAATGTTAAATTTACTTATTTTCTTTGGTAATTTTAAATAAGATAACTAGGATTATTGTGTAGTAAAATATATAAACAAACAGTCAATACAATTGACTGGGAAATTCCAAGTAAACTTTACTTGAGATTTTCTAATTAAAGCTACAGTTCCTTGGGTTTAGTTTTTACTTGGGAATTCTATTGACATTACTCACATTTTCTAAGTGAAAAAACTTTCCTAACTTTTTTCAAAGTAAATCATACTCCAAATTTTTTTCAGTGTACATAATACAATATAATATGGTAATGGATTGCTGAAATGAAATGGACACTTTTTTTAACACAATAATTACTCAAAGTTGAATTAAAATGTTTAATTACATTTATGTACTTGGCAGAAGCACTTATTCAAAGCACTGAAGATATATTTTTGTCAGTTGAGGTGTTTCCTGGTAAACGAACCCATGACCTTTGCATGTTAACATTAGTTAACTACATTAAACTAACAATGAATACTTCTTTCTAAAGCATTTATTAATCTTAATGTTCATTTCAAAATGTACTAATACACCAAAAAAAACCTGGTGAAAAAAATAAGTAAACTGTGTTAGGTTAACTGAGACTTGTCATAGCACTTGCATATTATTGCTGTTTTGATTGCTTCCGTAAGTCACTTTGGATAAAAGCATCTGCTAAATGACTAAATGTAAATGTAAAATGTTCACTCAGAAATTGCTAATATATTTCAATTTATCACCCCACAAAATAAATAAATAAATAATTGGAAATTAACATCAAATTTAACGTGAAATTTTGAAGTAGAAATTCTGAATTTGGAAAGGATTTAAGGAAGCAGCCAGAACTGCTAATGGGTTAATAATGATTATGGTAGCAATAGACTGATTCATCTGCAATATTTAAGCGATCTGAGAAGATCTACACTGGCTGACTGATTCTCTCTGTGTTTAGGACTCTGATAGTGGAAATGTACGGCTTTCATGTTCAACCCTGAACTAACTGGAGTTTCACCACTAAACCTCAGACATGATCATAGATCAGCAGTCCAGCTCAGAAAAACAGACTGATACCAGCATGCTGAAACCTCCAGAGGAGATCAGACCTCCAAGCCCCGGCGAGATCTTCTCTGAGCTCAGCAGAAGTGATGGAGGTCCACCGGACAGCAGGACGGAGAGCAGCCGAGAGCTGGAGGAGCGAGACGAACCGATGGAAGCACTGGAGAAGGATGATGAAGATGAAGATGATGGCAGATGGCTCCAGGACTCCTGGGGTCCAGAGAAAGGCATGCAGGTGTTCACACCGAACGTGATGATCGTGCAGCCGACGGGACACGAGGACGTCCAGAAGGAGATTCAGATGGAGAAGATTCCTCTGTATGTGCAGAACTTCCACACAAACCCTCCAGAACATTTCCACCCGCCGTGGATTGATGAAATAGACAAACCTGAAGGTAAACGACTTATTTGAACAACTATTAAAGGGTTAGTTCACCCAAAAATGAAAATTAGCCCATGATTTACTCACCCTCGAGGCATCCTAGGTGTATATGACTTTCTTCTTTCAGACGAATCCAATCGGAGTTATATTAAAAATTGTCCTGGCTCTTCCAAAATAAATGGCTTTATAATGGCAGTGAATGGGTGTTATTTTTCAATAGTCCAAAAGAAGTCCAATAAAGCGTATCCATCCATAATAAAACATGCCTCACACGGCTCCACACTGTTTGTTTACAGGAGCAAAGGAAGCAAAGTTTTCTTACTGTAGCAAAGAAAAACCAGTCTCCTCTTGGCTCATATCAAAATCCTCCATTTTTCTTTACAAATCCTCGTTTTGTGCTTCTAATTCGTGACCGCTTCATCACTTTTCACAGGAGCTAACACTACGCATACGTCATCCGCAGGAACGACTTCTGCATATGACAGTTAGCGCAAGCTAGGGATTACGGTTTATAAAATTTTAAATATGGATATTTTTCTTACAAAAACACATCGATTCGCTACAGGAGGCCTTTATTCACCCCCCGGAGCCGTGTGAGGCATGTTTTATGATGTTGAAAAAAACACCCATTCACTGCCATTATAAAGCTTGGAAGAGCCAGGACGTATTTAAATATAACTCTGATTAGATTCGTCTGAAAGAAGAAAGTCATATACACCTAGGATGCCTTGAGGATGAGTAAATCATGGGGTAATTTTCATTTTTGGGTGAACTATCCCTTTAATCTGTCTATGGTTTTCAAAGCATATATAACCAGATTTGTGTCAGACAGACGGTATTTATCATTTAAAAACAAATCAGTACTGCATAATAGTTCACTCAAACCCTAAACTCTAGCAGTATGGAAGATATTTGGATGAAAACGGAGTATGTCATAATTAGTAATAGAGTAATTGTGTACTGCTTAGTGTATACTGTACACTAGATTGAAACGTTAGCTTGCAGCAGTATGAAGTATGCACACTAATGCATAAGTAATAGTTTTGTCAGTATTGACATTATAAAGCAGTAATTTCTAATTGTGAAATATTTAAACTTTTTTTAATGGTAGTTTGATCAAACAATGAGTTAAGAAAACAATTGATTGGTTTCTGGGTTATTTTTTAATAATTTTTTATTTTTGCATTTTCCTTTTTCATTGTAATTTTACCGTTAATAATTCTGTTGTGTTGTCAGTTTTATTGTTTTTGTTTTTTTAATATGTCTATACACTTTATTCATTTTTATTTATTTTAGTATATCAACTTAAACTAAACAAAAATGATAAATGTTGCCTTGGCAACAAGCTGAAATAAAATGTTTGTTGTTTTAATATTTTATAACATTTCAGTTAACGTTTGTGTTATTTTAGTATCATTGAGATACTATTATAGTTTTTATTAATATTTTGAATTTTTATTTTTGTTTTAATTTTAAAGTTTTGGTGATTTTGTTTTTGTCTTTTTTAATATGTCTATTATAGCTTTTATTAATTTTATTTCTGTTAGTTATTTTAGTTCTTTAAGTTAAACTTGGCATCTAGCTGAAATGAAATTTTTATTTCAGTTAAGAAAAGTAAAAGCAAATCATATTTTAAATGTTATTTAAATTAATGTTTATTTTATACCAAGTAACAAAAAAATAAAAATAATTTACAAATAATTTAAAATAAACATTAATTGAAATAAAATATGAAATGTATTTTATTTCCATTAGCGTTTATTTTATATCAAGTAACAATGATTTTTTTTTTAAGGTTTTAGTTTTAGCTAAAAATAATAACCTGTGTCAAGTAGAGTGCATTGCATTGTGGGATACATAATCATACTGTACATTTTGACAAATGGCTGAAAAGTTCTTCTGTGCTAAAGAACAGTTTTTTGATCAGTGCTTGTGTTGATCACAGATCTCTGTGTCTCTCTCTCAGACAGTTGTTGTGTGGAGGTTGTGCGTTTGTGTGTTTGTGTAGCGGCTGCTGCGGTGATTTTCCCGTTACTGACGTGGGCCGGATACAAGCTCCTCCCCTTCGATGCCCCGCCCCTCCACAGCCCCGCCCTCAGACTGATCTACACTCTGCGCTGTGCCTTCTTCGCCAGCATCCCCATCGTGCTCGGTGAGCAAATAATCACGTCTCCATTTAATCTCTCAAAAACTTTATATATTTACACTATTGTTTAAAAGATTTGAATGTATCCGCTCATACCGTAAAAAAAGTTACATATTTTTACAAATTTTTCAAATAGCTGTTTTTTGTGTGTAATGTGTATATATTATTCTGTGAATGTGTTAAACTGTAATTTATTTCTGTGATCAAAGCTGTATTTTCAGCATCATTACTGCAGTCTTCAGTGTCACATGATCTTCAGAAATCATAATAATATGCTGATTTGCTGCTCAAGAAATATTTCTGATTATCATCAATGTTGGGAATTCCGTAATTTAATTATAAAATAAATGTAACTGTAATTTGTTACAGTTACTGAGGAAAAAAATTAACTAAATTACAGTTACTTATGAAAATGTTAATGATTACAAAAGGGGTTACATCTGAATATTATCTCATGCATATTTAATTGATTTCTTTCCCAAATTGAATTGGCTGTTTTTAAAATATGAGACACCAATGTTTCAGGAGTTTAGGACACAAGATTATTCGATAACTCTTTTATTTCCTATTTGGGTTTATGTATATGCTTTTTTTATTTTTTAAGATGAACTGTTTTTTCCAAGGCATTGTTAGATCCAGTGTTTCCTGTCATAGCTATGCACAGATTTGATTTCAAAAACAGTATCATATCTACTAAACTATATCTTCTGATTTTAAATCTGTATTTAACCTCAGAGCAAGTAAAAAGAGGTGCTAGTCTAATTTTGTTGTGGCTGTGCTTTAAAATATAATTCAATTTATAATTCAATAAATAATAATTAAAATATAATTCACTTAATTCAAGTGATGATGGATTCTGAAAGTCTGACAGTAATCAGTGTTGAGTATTACTATAAAGTTAACCCTGCCTGCTTTAAATGTCTCAAAATGATTACCAGTTGAAAACATTTGTTAGAAATTTAGAAAAGTGATCAAATGTAATCAGTTACATACACTACTCATTATATTTTAAATAGGTAACGATTACATTTCTAAAGTAACCTCCCCAGCACTGATTATATTGATGCTGTTATTGTCAGGTGTGCTGGTTCAGGGCGTGGTGCGTCTGAGGTTCAGGGAGCTGAAGCCTCTGTTTGAGGGGACGTGGGAGAATCACGAGGTGATCGTTCACAATCATTACGTGCGAGACTCGCTGCACCTGCACCTGCTCTACTTCCTGCAGCTCGCCGTCATGGCAACATACACCCAACAGGAAATGCTCAAACTGGTGCCGCTCCTCACCATCATCTTCGTCTTTGGCAGGTGTGTTCGGAATGTTACTTTTAAGACTTTTACATGTTACATTGTTTCAGTACTCTAAAAATTACTAATTATACGTTACATTGTTTGGGGACGGGAGAGATTGTCAACTGTATTTATAAGTAAATAAATACAAATGTTACATGTCTTTTTGTAGAAAAAAGAACTTTAAAATGTAACATTTACATTATTATAATAATCTAAAAATGACTAAATTTGTTACATTGGGGGAGGGGGAGATTTACAACTGTATTAAGTAAATAAATTCAATAAATAGAAATGTTACGTGTTTCATATTTGAATATTTTTATTTTAAGACTTTTAAATGTGACTTTATATTTATTGCCATACTCAAATTATTTTAGAGTATGGCAATAAATATAAAGTTATGTAATTACATTATTTGTAACAGTTACATTTTTGGGGAAGGGAGAGATTTTCAATCATATTTTTAAGTAAATCTAATACATAAAAATGTTACTTTTAAGATTGAATAAATGTACATTTATTACTATTGCAATAATCTAAGATGACATTACTAATTATTTGATACATTGTTTAGAAAAGGAGAGATTTTCGAAGGAAATAAATTCAGTAAATTCAAATGTTACGTGTTTCTTAAGAAAATGTTACTTTTAAGTTGGAAAATGTTACTTTAAAAACGTTTAAATGTAGCATTTGCATTATTAAAATACTATAAAGTTACATCTCTAATTATGTTACATTGAGGAAGGGAGAGATTAAAAAAATAAAAGCACTGTTTTTAAAAAATAAATTCAATAAATAGAAATGTTACATGTTTCTTAACTTTTAAATGTAACATTTACATTATTACAATACTCTAAAATGATGTTACTAATAGGTTACATTGTGGAAGAGAGACATTTTATATAAATAGAAATGTTAAATGTTTCTTTGAAAATGTTACTTTTAAGACTTACTGTATTTGTAAATAAATAAATTCAGTAAATAGAAATGTTACATGTGTCCTACTGAGAAAAATGTTACTTATGACTTTTAAATGTAATATTTACATTATTGCAATACCAAGTAAATAAATTCAATAAATCTAAATGTTCTCATTTGGGGAAAAGTGACATGGATATTTTGTTGTATATTCAGAAAGTAACATTACTTATGAATTGCATACTTTTTGGAATTAACGTTACTTTATGAAGTACAAACCAAACAAATCATTCATAAACCATTTCTGAATAAATTGTTACATTCAATTCACTGTGACAATTTACGTTAAAATGTTTTTCACTTATTTGCTGAAAGCCGTTAATGTTGGTGTGTTTTGTCACTCGTTAAAGCGTTTGTTTTGTGTTTTCTTCTCAGACTGATCTACTGGGTGTGTGTTGTGTTCGGCAGCAGCGTCCGAGCGCTGGGATTCGCTCTCTCCTTCCTGCCTCTGCTTGTTCTGCTGGCCGCAAACCTTTATTTCATTGGCTCGGTGAGCGGACAGGAGGCGGTGTTTTACGTGACTCCGCCCACTACAGCTCCACCCCCGAAACAGAGGTGGTGGGGCTGAAAACAGCGTCTGAAGAATCAGAATTATCACTTTACTGCAGACGATCAAATAATAAAGACTGAAGGACTCTCAGAGATGATGAATGAGATGAAACTCAATATGTGTCATGAGACTAAACCAGTTTATCTGCTGCAAACCTCAGTGACCTCAGTAGTTACTCACTATGACTTCACAAACATGTCTGAAATCAGAAGAAGGAAACAATTTTCTGAACATATTTTTTGCGAGATTAACTTAGTCTTGGATAAAAAAATTTTGGATACAATTTTTTTGTATTATAGAAAAGTATTTTGATGTTTAATGTTTTTGTCATACCATCATTATGATTGCTGATATTTCATTGATTGTGCCATATTCCTTATGTTTAATAATGTTTATCATAATGCAGTCTTGTCAAGTGAATCTGATATTTCCATATGTATATGATGTTTGAATGTTTATGAATAAATGATGCACAAGATGATTGATTTTATTAATTTCGGGGTTTGATTCAGATATTACAGTAAAATCACTTATTAAAACCTAAAGTTAAAAAAAAAAGTTTCAAAAAGAGCACATAAAAATGTACAATCAATAAAATAACATTTGAAAAATAAATAAATTAATTAATTATATATATCATTATTTTATATTTTAATTTTAAGTTAAGTTAAGTTCGTTATTTTGTAAAATTACAAGAAATTAAATAACATTTTAAATAAAATTGTATTTGCATTTAATATATTTTAATATTTTTCTCCTGACAGATACTACAGTAAAATTACTTTATTAAAACCTAAAGTAAAAAAAAAAGTTTTAAGAGCACATAAAGATGTACAATCAATAAAATAACATTTGAAAAAATATATATATTTTTTAATATTTTAATTTTAAGTTTAAGTTATTTTGTAAAATTACAAGATGAAATAACATTGTAAATAAAAATGTATTTGCATTTAATATATTTTTATATTTTTCTCCTGACAGATACTACAGTAAAATTACTTTATTAAAAAATTTAAAACTTTTAAGACCCTATAAAGATCAATATCAATGCAGTAACATCATGCTGATATTTCACTGATTTATGTCATATTCCTCATGTTTACTAATTTTAATCATAATGCAGTCTTGTGACTAGAGTCTGTTTCCACTTGTATATAATGTTTGTTTGTGTTTATAAATAAATCATGCACGAGACATCAGTCCACAAAGTGTTGAATACATTTATAAAGTGAAAAAGAAAAGTTTTTGAATCCATATTTACATTTTTAGAAGTCACTAACAAAAGGAAAGATGTCAGAGTGTTTCTACATGATGCATATGAACGTTTACAAAACGCCTTATGAACCACAGTTATGTTAAAAACATCAAAACTAAACATATTCAACAGAGTGAGCATCCCTGAGAATCTCCAACAGTGCAGTTTGCATTTGCATAGATTTCAGAATTAAAGAGAAAATAATGTTTTAAATCTTTAAAATGTGCGCAGCTGTCATCAATCTGGTCAATTAAATTGATTTTACAAGCAGGATTTTGGCACAAACAAACATCAAGTATGAAAAATGATGCCGTAAAAACAAAATCAAATAATATCTCCATTGCACTTTTAGTTTTGATCGACTGGCCAATGAGATTTAAGTATAAAGGTGTAAAAAATTCAGTATGTAACCCATTTAAATCAAAACCCATCCAGACAGAGTTTTTCTGTGTAATTGGTCAGTTAAATTAAACTCCCTCGTCCACTTGTCAGTAATGTGTTTCCATTGGTCCGCTCTGGAGTCAGTAATCTCATCACTGATTGGCAGGTGTGTGCATTGGGGCGGGGCTTGTACCGTAAGCTCTCAGTTGATTGGCTCGTAGCCAGACGAGTGTGACATCCTCTTGCGGATCCAAACAAACAGTCCACCCACGATAATGATGACCAGAGGAATACCAAGTCCAACAGCTATGATGATAATGATTAACGTGGAGAACGAATCGGCCGGAGGCTCGCCCAGGCCCACTAAAACAGTCCTGTGAAGTGAAGCAGAGTTCAGAGTTCAGACAAACATTATTCACAGCACAGCAGTCCTCAGTCATTTAGTTTGTGAAGTGTCAGTGGAGACTCTATAAGTCAGTTATTAGCAATTTGATGCCTATAAAACATTAAAACATTTGACTGGCCAATGACAGATGAGAGTGTTTAGGAAAACTGTATGAAAATGCTCAGTATTTTGTATTTAGGGCTTTAATATGGGCTTTACTGTTGGACAAAACTGTAATTAGTGAGAAACTACAGTCAAAGATCACAAGGTTTGTTACAAGTAACAAATAAGTATTTATTATAGAAGTACTTATTATAGATACTACAGTAAAATAACTTTAAAAAGTTGAATAGTTTAAAACAAAGTTTTCAAAAAGACCCCATAAAAGTACAATCGATGAAGTAACAAAATTTAATATGTATTTAAAATATTTTAAAATTATTTAATATTTCTCCTAAAATTACTACAGAAAAATGATTTAACTAAAATATCACTAAAAAAGTTTATATATAAAAAAAATAAAATATATATATATTTTTAAAGATTAATTATTTAATTAATCATTTTAATTATTTAATAAATAATTTTAAAAATTTAAACTTAAATATTTGGGAAATAAGTAACATATTTTCAATATTTTATTATTTTCCTAGCAATTTGGAAAATGTGGAGAAAAAAAAATCAAATGATGAACCAAAAATTAAAAATGACAAACAAACTTCTTGACTTTACTAAAAAAAAAAGAGATAAAATAAAATAAAATAAAATAAATGTGCTTTATAATTGTAATTAATACAGTTAAAGATTGCTCAGTTGGATAATCAGACCCAATAAAAAATTACAATCAATGAAGTAACAAAATTTACCATTCATTTAATATATAGCACTTTTAATATTTTCAATTCTGATATTCAAAAGTAATGTAAAAATATTTGCAATCATTTATTATTTTCCTCTCAGATTGGCAATGTGGGGATAAAATAAATCATGAACCAAAAATAACTAAATATTTTATGTAAAAATACAGTGAAATCTGGATGGACTGTACAAAAATAGTAACATCTAAAATAACTGGTTTTAAGTCAAAAATATTGTTTAACATCATTGAACCCATGTATATAAATGAATACCAGCAAAACCATTTTTATAGGTAGAAATAGCTCTTTAAGGTAATAATCGCAGGATAACACGTTTTACAGTGTACCTCCGTCCCTCACAACCTGGTTGTATTAATTTTTCTCAGTTCAGTCTCTAATGCTTCTGATGAACAATGTCAGATAAACTCACCAGCTGACGTATTTGGTGTTGCTGTAAAACACCGGGTCTTTAGCGATGCCGAAGCTGATGTTCAGGCCGTAAGTCTGAGGATCGTCTGTGAAATACGCCTGGACCAGACCGGACCGAGGGATGCGGTTCACAGACACCAGCTGGGAGTGTTTGCAGGGTGTAGCGTCCTCAAACACCGGCTCAGGTTTACGATACGCCACGGGTTTCCACTGATTATAACCCCAAACACCGCTGCTGTTCACCGGAGACGCCACCCACTGAGACACCTGACCGAAGAGATGGACAAACACTCCATTAAAACACTCAACACAGTTTACTACAGATTTCACATCTATGCATTTACACTTTTATCCAAAGCAACTTTTTTAACAATAGCTAAACATTTTGGTAACACTTAAAGCCTTTATGTTTAATGCATTATAAAGGTATTTATAATGAACACTGTAATCTTTTATCTTTACATTTTTTTTATGAAAGGTTAAAAAATTCTATGCATTAAAATGCATTTTAACGTGTTTTAATGCATTATATTTTTTAAAGGTTTAATAATGAATAGATTATAGTATTATAATGTTTTAAAACTGTGGTTACAATTTTTCATGAGATCATTGTAATGTGCATAATTACTGCATTCAAACTACTTTTATATAGAAAGACTTTAAGTGAAGTTTTACCAGCATTTTTATTGTTTTTTATACAAGTTTGAAAACTGATGATTGACCTTGTTCAAATCAATAGACTGCTGGAGCTGTTAAAAGCCTCATAAATTCATATGCGAATGTGTTTTATGTACTTCATGTAATATAAAACAAAAACTACAAGTGGTTTTATTTTGCGTTCAATAACCTGTATTTTATACCGCTGATCAACACTAGTGCTGTCAAACGATTAATCACATCCAAAATAAAAGTTTTTGTTTACATAATATATTTATGTGTACTGTGTATATTTATTATGTATATATAAATACACACACATTCAGTATATATTTTGAAAATATTTACATGCGTATACATTTATATTATTATATTTTATATTATATATAAATATATTTAATATATAAACATAACATATTTTTTTTAAATATATAGATGCATGTGTTTTTATTTAAATATACATAATAAATAAACACAGTACACATAAATATATTATGTAAACAAAAACTTTTATTTTGGATGCGATTAATCACGACAGCACTATGATAAACATCATCTGTTGTTGTTCTGTTGTTTTTATTTGTTATTTTTATTAACTAATGTTAACCAAGATTAATCAATACTGTAACAAAGGTATTGCTCATTGTTAGTTAATGAATGAACTAATGGGGCCTTATTGTAAAGTTTTACAAAATAAAAACCTCTTACACTTTATTTGAAGGTGTCCTTGTTACAGTGTAATTCTATATTTAAGTACTGAGTAATATTAATTAACTACATGTACTTACTATATGGTTAGAGTTAGGATTAGGGTTTGTTTTAGGGTTACTTGCATGTAATTATGCATAATTTATTGTTATTATAATAGCAAGTACATGTAACAAGGACACCTTAAAATAAAGTGTTACTAAAAACTCTATTGTGGCTTTGTTTAAAGTTCTGTGGGAGTCTCATATAGAGAAACGAGTATTGTTTATCAAACCAAATCGTGACATGAGTGTATTGTTACACCCCTGAGGTCCATGTTTCTGTAGTGTTCACCTTAAAGATGGAGGGTGTGTACTCATCATCTATAGAGCTGTGGACGTCCACTCGTCCCTCGAACCCTGATTCACCTACAGACTGAAACTCCAGAGCGAATCTGGAGTCGTTTCCTCGCGGCGTCACGCCGTCCAGCCACACGCGCAGCTGTGAGGAGTTAGCGTTATGATGGAGACTCGGCCAGGGTTTATCACGACCCACCGACTCAAACGCTGAGAACTGAGGACAGAAATCACAGTTACTGTATATTAGGGCTGGGTGATTTTTCAGATTTTAGCGATAGAGTGAACTTCTTTTAACTTGAGCGGTGTGTTTTTATAATGTCGTTTCATGCATGAGACGCTGCAAGAGACGTGAGCGCAACAGTCAAACACGTCCATGTTTACATAGAAAAAAACAATGGAAAAGCAGCGCAAGTGAATAAAAAAAACTGTAACTACTACTGTATGTCTGATATTTCATGTTTGCATCATGGTGACAGGCTATAAGCTGCTGTTGGTTTTACAGAACATTTATAGTTAATAATATCTACTTGTGTTATAACTTCAGTCATTTTGAATTTGAAGTACCTTGACATTTTAAAAGCATTTTCCTCATATTATTTCTGAACACATAATATATAAGACAGATTTGTACAACATGTAGTTGTAGTTCATGCATCTTTTCTGCAAAGTGATTTGTTTAACATTTACATCATGTTGACAACTTCATGTGCGGTGCACTTGGAATATGATTTTCTTTAACTAAAGGGTTAATAAAGAAAAAGTTACTTGAATCATGTTGTAGTTACATTTTCGAGTCGGTAAAACGTTCTGAAAAAAAATCAAGATTTAATTTTTCGCCCAGCCCTACAAATCCACACAGAACATGTAATATGTGTCCCTGGAGCACAAAAGCAGTCATAAGTAACACAGGTATATTTGTAGCAATAGCCAACAATACATTGTATGGGTCAAAATTATTGATTTTTCTTTTATGACAAAAATCATTAGGATATTAAGTAAAGATCATGTTCCATGAAGATATTTAGTAAATTTTCTACTGTAAATATATCAAAACTTAATTTTTGATTAGTAATATGCATTGCTAAGAACTTCATTTGAACAACTTTAAAGATGATTTTCTCAATATTTAGATTTTTTTGCACCCTCAGATTCCAGATTTACAAATAGTTGTATCTCAGACAAATATTGTCCTATCATAACAAACCATACATCAATGGAAAGATTATTTATTAAGCTTTCATGTGATGCATACATCTAATTGACCCTTATGACCCTTAGGTTTTGTGGTCCAGGGTCACATTTTAGTTGCTGTAGTTCTGCTGACCTGCAGACAGATGGAGCTGTTAAGGAAACTCTCCGTCTTCTCTCCGCCGCACAGCTTCACCGTGTGATCCGACTGGTTAACACCGACACTCAGCTCGGACCAGATGAAGTTCTGCAGCTCGTATGGAGGGTAAAAGCTGGACTCTGCCGTCTGCTGGGGGTCTGCGGTGTTATTAACATCATCGTACTCCCACACCTGACAAACAAACACATCAATGCTCATGTTTTCATTTCTTACCTTCATCTTTGTCTGTAAAGGCATCAGTGTCCAAAAGACACAATGGCAAGAACAGATTAGAATAAACAATTCAGTGTTCTTGTGAATTCTAATAATAATAATAAATATTATAATTACTACAAGTTATTTTAAAACAGCACATTTATAAATAAAAAAGGCTAGTAATAAACGATTTAGTGTATTTAAGAACTCTAATGATATTAATAATAATAATTAAAATTATTTTTATTAACAATAATACATTTTATTATTATCCTTATGAAAAATAATACATTTTATTATTATTATTTAGTTTTACTACAAGTTATTATAAGACAGCACAGCACATTTATGAATTAAATAAAATAGATTAGGCTTGTAATAAAAAAAATGTAGTGTACTTGTGAATGCTACTAATAGTAATATTAATCATATTAATTATTATTAATTATATTAAATATTACTATTATTATTTAGTATTACTACAAGGTATTATAAGACAGCACATTCATAAATCAAATAGAATAAAATAGGCTTGTAATAAAAAAGTTAGAATACTTGTGAAAAAAACAACTTTTCCGGTGTGATTCTGAAGTGTGCATACTATGAACACTTCACTATAACACGAGGCCACGGGAGAGGATTTATGAACGGCAGTTGCTGCTAGATCACGTGACAATGACAACATGGTGAATGCAGTACGTCCAGATTACATATAAACTATATAGAACATACTCTTTTTGCAGTTGCAAAGTAATTACTTATTTTTTAAAAGTACCTAGAGTATGTGATTTCAGACGCAGCCTGTATTTACACAGACAGAGAGTTAAGGTGCGTCCCAAATCACATACACTGAAAAAATAAAACTTGTAAGATTTACTTGATAAAATCTTCCTAACAATTTGCACTAACACATTTTAAGTAAATTTGACCGTTACTGCTCTGTACAATTGACCTGTTATTGTTGAATAAAATTACATAAAAAACAATAAGTGAGATTTACTTAATTTTTATTTGTAAAATGTAAGTATTGAATTAAGTAAAATCTACTAAGTTAGGTAAAATTAGTAGAGGAAATAAGTAAATTTAACATGGCCAGTTAGAGTTTGATGAGTAATTTTTAATTAATTATTTTAATTTAGATCTGCAATACTTAAGTACATTTCACTCAGTCATGGCTTCTAAAATTCACTCAATCGATGTAGCGCTGGGAAACAACCATGCTATTAAAACATGTGATTCACTTACAATCATGTAAGTAAACAGCTTGTTATCCTTTTAAGATAATATGTCCACCCAAAAGAATTATTACCCACATGAACACAGAGACCTCAATACTTGGTACACCATACACAATGACGGTGACAATCAGTGGATAGTGTTAGTGAGTATGAATGGGTAATTTTGAGTAGAAAATCAAGTCCAGATGTCACAAAACAGTATGTTACTAAGCCTAACAACAAAAGCAACCATAAAACTGTGTAAATATAACTCAAAAACAGTGACAAATTTAATCTTTTTAATTATTCATGCCCCAGTGCATGATGGGAAAAACGGGATTATAACTTTGATATTTACTTAAAGAATCCTTGTAAACATAAACAATTCCAAGTAAAATATACTTATAAGTTCAAACTTTAATTTCTACAAGCTTAAATTGAGTACTAATAAAGAATTTACGTAATTTTTTTTTATTCTTGCCTAAACTAAATTATTTAATGTAGAAATTACATTTGTTTTTATGTAGTATTTACTTCAGCACAAAATCATTTTTATCAGTGTACTTATACACTATTCCATAACGTTTTGTAGTATAAATGTGACCCTGGAACACAAAACCAGTCATAAGGGTCAATATTTTTTTTAATTAAGATTTATGCATAAATGAATAAATAATCTTTACATTGATGTATGGTTTGTTATGATAGGACAATATTTGGCTGAGATACAACTATTTTAAAATCTGGAATCTGAGGAAGCAAAAAAATCTAAATATTGAGAAAATCATCTCTAAAGTTGTCCAAATTATGTATTTTTAGCAATGCATATTACTAATCAAAAATTAAGTTTTGATATATTTACGGTAGGAAATTCACAAAATATCTTCATGGAACATGATCTTAATATTCTAATGATTTTTGTCATAAAAGAAAAATTGATAATTTTGATCCATACAATGTATTGTTGGCTATTGCTACAAATATACCTGTGTTACTTATGACTGCTTTTGTGCTCCAGGGTCACATATAGTGCAAGTATTGCGTTCACACTGAAAATTCCAGAAAGAAAAAGTGCACTTTAAATATCCAGATGATGCACTTAAATAACTTATATAAAATGTTGGACACTTGATGCACTCAACTGTCACAGTTTTAATTACGTCGATTATTAATGACAAAATAACTTTATTAAATTCATACACTACATAGTTGTTGCACAAGTATAGTGCATAGTGTATAGTGTGTGATTTGGGACTCACTCTGGTGAACACTAGTGCGCTGCTGTACAGCACGCTGCTCTGCGGCTCCACCCTCAGGCTGCCGGATGAACTGTGGTTGATAAACTCAGGCCACTTCACATGTACTTCAGACTCAGTGCTGTTTGTGTGGACCATCAGCAGCGCTGGAGCTCCATGATTACACAGCAAGAAGTGCAGCGTGTCATTGAGCCCCAGACCTCGAACATGAACCAGACCCACTCCAGGAGAAAGAACCGACGGCGGCGTCAGACCGGGATTCAGCTCCACAGACACCTGAGAACATGAGAGAGAAGACCACATATTGACCACAGACAAACCTTTACAGCATAATCTGAATTATAGACATTATAGAGTCCTAGAGAGGTAAAGGTATCTAGCTGACTAACATAGATGAGGTTTTGCTGAAATGTTCAGTCTTGGAAGTACATTTACATTTAGTCATTTAGCAGACGCCTTTATCCAAATGAGGACAATAGAAGCAATCAAAACCAACAAAAGAGCAATAATATGCAAGTGCTATGACAAGTCTCGGTTAGCCTAAAGCAATACATGTAGCAAGGTTTTATATATAAAATAAAAAAATAAAAAAACTAGGTAGATAGAATAGAAAAAGAATAGGGAACGCTAGTGTCAGGGGGTCTTTTTTTAATTAGAAATAAAACAAGTCAAAAGAGTAGAAAAAATGCTAGTGTTAGAGGGTCATTCTTTATAATAAATAAAAATACAGCTGTCTAGAATGAACTCTAAATTACTTGTGAATCAGTTTGACTGAATCACTTAAATGAACCAGTTCAAGTGAATCATTCATCATTAGAATTCATCATTATAGGCCTATAATATTTTACATTATGAATGTAGAATTATAAAATATGATGCAGGTTATGGGTTTTGAAACATCAGTACACATAAATAATACCTCTAAAATGTATATAAAACACAGGTTCATGTCACTAATTATACTGAAATATTATCTAGTTCTGTTCAAACCTTTCAAAAACACACAAAGAGGAAGCTGATAACCAGCAGGACAGGCAAAAATCTACCTAAATGAACAATGGTAGTAAAATAGTGTTTTAGACAGAATACTACAGTATGTGGTTGTTTAGGATATGTACCATGGTAAATAATTATGATAATTAAACAGTATTATCCGTCACTGAACCACTGTAAAATACTTTTGGTAAGTTATGACTGAGCCTCAATATACAGGAAAATAGTATATATCTAATATTATAAAACCTGACACATGAATTCATCTCAAGTATAAGGTAATTCTTCTTCTAAACTGTGTATTATGAGGTATTAGCAGCTTTGTAAAGGTTATCTGTTGCTGCACCGGAATGAAGTTTGTTATTGTTTTGTAGCTCAATGATCTCGTTTTACCTTCCGTCGAAATTTATCCCCATTTCCCAGAAATCCAAGCGCAGCACCAAACACAACAAACAGCACAGAAAATATACAATTCGCTTTAAACGTCGACATGTTTTAAACCATAAATGCGGAATGAAGAAGTGACATTTCTGCTGCTGTTGTGCTTTGCTGTCGTTTCAGATCAGTCATGTGACCTGCAGCCGTCACGTGACACTCATAAAAAAGAAGCCCTGCTGCTCATTCTTCTTCTTCTTCTTCTTCTTCTTCTTTTGTTTTTTATGGCGGTTGGCAAACCAACTTAACGGTGCATTACCGCCACCGACTGGGCTGGGGTGTGAATCAAGAGATATTGGAACAAAAAAAAAAAAAAAAGAATTAAATCCTTTTGGCTAAGTCTGTGTCTCTCAGAAACTTAATAATAAAGTGATAAATGTTACTGGATGTTTTCCCTAATAAACCTTGCATTGTAAAATTATTCTGATTGACCGTTCTGAGAGACTGAAAAAGCTGGTTTCTTTCTTGACTGTACTTTGTGCAATGAAATAAAATATGCTCTACAGTTTCTAAATGACTACAATGTTGGCATTTCCCTGTTGGATGTTTCCCTATTATCTTCAATGAAGAATTGAGCCCTGTGTGTCCTATTCTTAACCGTGTGATTATACTTTCCTCTCTTCTACTCCTACTCTCTGTCCTTCCTATATTCACTTCTGGTTGTATATTATATAAATGTCTCCCTTTATCATGATCCACCCAATACTCCTGCCATTTAGATCTTGCATATGCTTTAATGAACACTTTAGCTTCAGATTTGCTATATGGAACTTGTAATATTCTATTGTGTTTCAGTGTTTTTTTTTTTACAAGTTTATCAACCTCCTCATTCCCTTTCACTCCAACATGTGCAGGTACCCAAAGAAACCTGATTTTTAAATCCTTTGCATTTAACTTATACAAAACCATACAAATTTTATGAATTATATAATTTCTTATAGATTTCCCAGATTTAATGCTTTCTAAAGCTGAATAACTATCAGATATAATCACTGAGTTATTTAAATCATTTCCCTCTACCCATTCCAAGGCCAACAAAATTGCAACCAGCTCTGTTGTGAATACTGATAAGTTATCTGTTATTCTTTCCAGACATATTGCCCCATTCTTTGGAATATATACTGCTGACCCAGCGTGTCCTGTCTTTGGATCCTTGGAACCATCTGTATATATGAATGTATAGTCAGAAAAATGCATATCCAGATAATATTTAACAATATCCCTCACTGCTACTTCCTTTGATTTATTTTTGATTTCCTTATGAATGCCTAAATCTACATCTGGTATAGGGAAAAACCATGGAGGAATAGGAGGGACTGAAACCGTTGAACAGTACTGTAACTTATGCAATCCTATATTCTCCTCTTTCACATCGCCAATCCACCCAAAACTTCTGTAATTGGACTTACTATGTTCCCAGCAGTCTTTTAAGATAGCTTTAGCTGGGTGGCTTTCAACTTGTCCCTTCACATTAATCCAGTATGCTAACATCAGTTGTACCCTTCTGATCCTCAAAGGCATCTCACCCATTTCCACTTGCATAGAAGACACTGGGGATGTTTTAAAAGATCCACTACATATCCTTAGAGCCTGAGCTTGCATGACATCCAAAGCTTTGATATTAGACTCTGCTGATGACATATATGCTATACACCCATAATCAAAGATAGACCTCATTAGTGCCCAATATATATTCTGTAAAGATGCCTTGCTTGCTCCCCATGCTTGTCCTGATAGACAGCGTAGGATATTAACAATCTTTTTACATTTATTAACCATTTTTTCCAAATGAATCTTCCATGTCAATTTTTCATCAAACCACATCCCAAGAAACCTAACAATCTTCATTTGCTCAAGAGGCTGACTGTACAATTTTAAGGATACAGGTGTGATCTTATGCTTTTTTGAAAAACATATGACTTGTGTTTTAGACACTGATAATCTAAATCCCCATTTATTTGTCCATTTTTCCACTTCATTAATTGCATCTTGCACTTTTGATTTAACATAAGATTCATTACGGCCTCTAAACCATAATGCTCCATCATCAGCATACAGGGATGTCCCAATTTTCTGGTCAATATTTGAGAATATATCATTAATCATAATATTGAATAATAATGGGCTACATACACTACCTTGTGGAGTTCCATTCTCAACTGTATATACCTCAGAGAATTCTGCACCTACTCTTACCTGTATATTCCTATTAAACAAAAAATCCAAAATCCAATTGTATACTTTACCACCAATTCCTAATCGTTGTAATTTAATTAATAACCCTTCTTTCCAAAGCATATCATATGCTTTCTCTACATCAAAAAATACTGCTATTACCACCTCCCTATTAGTCTGTGCTTTCCTAATATCTGATTCTAAACATAATAATGAATCCATTGTACTTCGGCCCTTACGAAACCCACTCTGATATGGGGAAAAAAGGTCATTGCTTTCTAAATAATGGGTCATTCTATCTGTAATTATTCTTTCCATTATTTTACACAACTGCGATATTAAAGCAATTGGTCTATAACTAGACGGGTCTGATGGATTTTTCCCTGGCTTTAAAATAGGTACTATAATTGCATGTTTCCACACTGATGGAAGCTGACCAATTTCCCAAATTTTATTAAAATTTTTTAGTACTATTTCTAGTGTCTCATCTGTCATATTTGCTACCATTTTGTAACATACCATGTCTTTTCCTGGAGTAGTTTGTTTTGCATTAAGGACTGCTTTTTTCAACTCAAACATCTTTAAAGGTACGTCTAATGGATTTCCTGAATGTCCTTTCTTTTCTAAAACATCTGGGAAACTTTCTAACATTTTCCTTCTGTTCACTTCTGCTTCCTTAGTGAGGTTCTCAGAACTATGCACTTTCCTAAATGTCTGAGCTAAAACTTCAGCCTTTTCTAAATTATTAACTGCCACTTTATCACCACTTTTTAATACAGGTAATTCATAATTCCTTCTAACTCCTCCCATCCTCCTTATCATTCCCCATATATCAGATAACTTTACATCCCTTCCTATACTATTACAGAAATTCCTCCAAAAGTTGCGCTTTTGTGTCTTAATTGTTTTCCTTACTACTGCCTGCTTTCTTTTATACTCTATCAAAGCATCCTGAGAATGATATTTCTTAACATATTTAAAAGCTTTGTTTCTTGCTTTAACTGCTTTACTACACTCATCATTCCACCATGGTACATTCTTACATTTCCTATTTCCTTTACTCTTAGGTATTGTTTCCTCAGCTGACAATATTATTTCATTTACTAATGCATTATTAAACTCATTTATTTCTATTTCTTTAATCTCATTAAGTTTAAGACATTTTTCTGCACAAATGATCTGAAAATATTCCCAATTCGCATTCTCTATTTTCCACCTTGGAATATAAACTTTCCTGACACGTCCCTGATCCAACTTTAATTAGAATAGGAAAATGATCACTACCTATTGTAGTTTCCTTATCTACATTCCATGTACTAATACCTGCTATTGCACTGGACACAAAAGTTAGATCAAGTACTGATTCAGTATTATTTATACTATTAAACCGTGTTCCCTCTCCATTGTTAAGACATACCAACCATTTGTCATCAATATATTCTTCTAAAGCTAAACCATTTGCATCTGTACTGTTGCTTCCCATAACGTATTGTGTGCATTAAAATCCCCACACCATATTACCTCACTGAGTGGTGTTCCCACAATATTTTCCAAAATACTACCCTCTATTTTCCCACAAGGATTATAATAATTTATTACATCTATTGAACCTTTACTAGTCCATATCCTTATCGTTATTGATTCATTCTTATCATTTACATTTATAATCTCATAGCTTAAACCATTTTGTATGAAAGTTACTAATCCTCCCCCTCTACCATTCTCTCTATCTCTTCTAACTGCTGAATATCCATTAATAATAAAATCTAACTCTGATTTCAACCATGTTTCTTGCACACATATTATATTAGGTTTCTCTTTTAACTCATCTACATATTTCTTAAATTCTTGGCCATTTGCTATCAAACTCCTAGCATTCCATTGTAGTATGCCTACATTTACCACCATTTACTCTATACCAACATTGTGCTGGGTAGACTGAATGTCTGTACTTAAGTTATCCCTAACTGTTTCCCAATCCATTCCTTTTATCCCCAAATATTTTTCAGCTGCTTTCACAATAATTTTAATCCTTTCGGTACGACTCGTTGTCTGTGCAGAACAATTGATAATTTCAACCATAAAAATCACAAAGTCATGTTTGCTGACAACTAAATTGTCTTTGCTTATCTTTCCATCCTCTTCATTTATTGTGTCATTTCCAATGCCCTCATTTTGTTTTGGTATTACATTCACTCTGGGGACCATCTTTACTGCTTCAGAGTAGCTAATGCCTTCAGTTACCTTAATTCTTTGTACCTCTTTGGCTCTTTTACTAAATTCACAGCCCTGATATGCTGCACTGTGCTCCCCTCCACAATTGCAGCATTGTTTGCGAACTTTGTCACATTCATCATAATCATGGTCTCTTCCACACATACTACACCTCTTCTTTCCTTTGCATACAGCCGCGATATGCCCAAACCGTTGACATTTATAACATCGAAGTGGTGGAGGGATGTACAACTTAACCATATAACTCATAAAACCAACAAAAACCTTATCTGGTAACGTTTCCCCTTCAAACGTAAGCATAACTGATAAGCTGTCGCAGATGTCTCCAAATCTCTTCGTTTTGAGTCTTTTGGCTTCGCATACTTTAACATGCTTAATGTTTGCTATTATAGCATCTGTCTGTACATTTACCGGAATACCGGTAATGACTCCTCTAACTAGCTTTTTGTCATTAGCCTTTGAGCATTGCACCGGTTTACCATGAATTTTACTCATCTTCACTGCTTTTTTGAGTTGTTCTTCGCTTTTACAAAACACCAGTAGTTGTCCATTTCTTAATATTTTTGCACTCCTTACCTCTCCAATTTCTTTACTTAGACCTTTTGTAAGTTGTATCGGATTCCACTCTCTGAACGTGGTACCTTCTTGCCCCAACTTAACAAATACCTTATATTGTTCCCCACCATCTTTTAAAGAAGCACTTGCACCACAATCAGATGTATTATTCTTTTTCTTTTTACTTTGCTTAATATTCCACTCTTCGTTACCCTCGCTATCTTCCAACTCTCCAGTGCTCCCCAACTCTCCTATCTCACTTACTACTCCGTCACTTCCTTCCTCCATCTCCTGACCATTCCCAGCCCAGCTGTTGCCATCCACCTGACACGGGGTCAGTTTCCGTTTGCACTGACGTCCACCCGCCATCCTGATCGGATCAGCCAGCTGCTACTGTGGATCTTGTGTCAGGGACGCCAAGTGACATTTCTACTGCTGCTGTTGTAGTTTCATTTCAATCATGTGACCTGTGCGGCTCTAGCGGATGATCTCTATAGGTTTTTATACGTAGATGCCTGATTAGCAACCGTTTCTATGGGCTGTTTCAGACGCGTCTACGTGCTTGGAGCGGTCGAATGGGGCATCTATTCAAATCTATGGCTGATCTGAGATCAGTTCCGGGTGACTTCACGAGTCACGAGGGCAAACCCAGTTCATTAAAAAAGCAGTACCGTGGTGGAATAAAGAGTGTAGTAAGGCAGTTAGGGAAAGAAATAAAGCGATGAAGAAAGCTAGAAAATCTGTATTGTTTAGTGAGTACATTAACTTTAAGAGAGCACAGGCAATAGTGAGGAGAGAAGTAAGAAAAGCAAAAAGAAATTACTGGAGAGAATTTTGTAATAGAATTGGGGAAGAAATTGAAATTAATGAAGTTTGGAATATGATTAGGAAGATGGGAGGGATTCAGAGAAATAACAATATTCCAGTTTTAGTAAATAATGGAAAAATAGCAATAAAAGACAGTGATAAAGTAGAGATGTTAGTGGAAACATTCGTTAAGGTGCACAGTAATGAAAATATTTCAGATAATATGAGGAAATATAGGGAACAGAAAGTTAGGGAGAATGCTCACATATATGTAAAGAAGAATCCATCAGGAAGTGTGTTAGACTCCGAATTTACTTTGTATGAGTTAAAGAGAGCGCTTGCGGGGGTCAAACATACTTCTCCAGGCAAGGATGACATATGCTATGAGATGATAAAGCACTTATCAGATTTATCATTAAGTATGATTTTAAGACTTTTTAACAAAATATGGGAGACAGGGAATTTGCCAGCAGATTGGAAGCATGGGGTCATAGTGCCAATAGCTAAACCAGGAAAAGATCATTCTCAGCCAATTAATTATAGACCTATTGCGCTGACATCAAATTTATGCAAAATTATGGAATGGATGATTATGAATAGGTTGACTTATGTGATTGAAAGTAGAAACATTTTTTCAGCTTGTCAAAGCGGATTTAGAAAAGGGAGAAATACAATGGATTCAATATTGTGTTTGGAAGCTGAAATTCGAAAAGCTCAAGTTAACAAAGAAGTGCTTGTGGGAGTCTTTTTTGATGTAGAAAAAGCTTACGATATGTTGTGGAAAGAGGGGCTTTTAATGAAATTGGAAAGCTTGAGAATTGACGGAAAAATGTATAACTGGATTTTGAGTTTCTTGTTTGGAAGAACGATTCAAGTAAGAGTAGGGACTGCTTTTTCTCAGATTCTACCAATTGAGAATGGAACTCCCCAGGTGTCACAGTCACCAGTTGAACTGCACTGCATTTCCCAGCATCCCTCTGGCCACTCACATGCACCCCGTAATTATCACTCACACCTGACCTCTATCAGGGAATCCTCCACACCTGTTACTACCAATCATGCTCCCTATATAACAGCACTCAATCCAGACACTCATTGTCTGGTCTCGAGGTTACAAGCTCTTCATCTGTCTTATCACTTACCTGCTGGATCCTTGAAGCCCTGTGGATGTCTTCCTCAAGTTGATGCTACTGAAGGGAAAGATAAGGATGATTAATTCCTCTGTGTATTAAGCTTCATTGAAATCTGAGTTATATCACTTACCTGTTGAGGTTATCTTCAGTTTGTTTAATAAAGAAGCTTTTACCTTACTCACCCTTGTATGCCTCTCCATCCAATGTGTGACAGAAGACCAGACCATAAAAGAGAAGGTTTCAGTGGCATGGATTTTAATAGTGATCCTCCTGAGGAGTACCTGCTCCATCTTCATCAAGACGGTCATTCGCTGGAGAGTTATGTGGAGGAGTTTGTGGAACATGTCCAAGGCGTGAGTTGGAGCGATTCTGTTCTGAATTACATGTTGCTGGATGGGCTGGATGATGACTTGCTAGTTACCCTTATGCTTCCGGATGCTGGAGAATTATCTCTGGTGGATTTTGTTAATCGAGTCCTCCAAGTAATGGGTTCCAGTTGCTATGTGGGTGAAGTGGACGAAGAATCACATGTTGTCTCTCCAGTTCCGTCCTGTGGCGGGTGGATCGCTCAAGCTCACCTCAAGCCCCCACCTGAATCCTCCACATCCTTAATCTTCCCTCTACAGATTACTTCCGTCCTGATATCCACTCCATCGGGCCCTTCAAAGTCATCACCTATCATGGCCGCTCATCAGTCAAGTTTGCCGGGGGCTCCAAAGCCAAGTCCACCGGCCGCCTACCAATTCAGCTCACCAGCCACACCGAAGTCACCACTTGTTAAGCCCATCAGTCTCGAAGCTGCATGCCTGGCCAGTGGTCCAGACCACACCAGTCCTCCGGTGTTGCCCCGAGCCCGGAAGTGGGTTTCGAACAGTGTTGACTTGGGGGCTAAGGTTGCAGACCCATACAAAGATTGTCATATGGATCCCCTTGAGCAACTATGTTCCATCTATCAAAATGGCCGTCCCCTAGAGGAGTATATCCATGAGTTCCTCACCTGCGCACGGCAGATTTCCCTTGACCGGTGGACCCTTCTGGACTGTTTTTGGAGTGGTTTGGATGAAGAGATTGCTCAGCAGATGCCAGGGGCCGGGTCCAGCTGGACTCTGCCCGATTACATCAACCTGGCTCGGTTTGTCAGTAGATCCCATCTTCTCACTGTCAGCCCAGCAGCATCATCCCTTCGTCCCATCCATCTCAAGCCAAGTCCACCCGGCGCTGACCAATCGTGCCCGCCAGCCGCCGCTGACTCCATTGCTGCACACGCTCCAGTGCCAGCTCCTCGTAAGCGCATGGCCATGCCTGCTCCTCACATATGTCTTCCAGTGCCTGCTCCACGTAAGCGCAACCCCATTTGTGATCCCAGTCCCGGAGAATTCAGTTCTCCAGCCACGGCCTGGAGTGCCGATCCCAGAGAATCCAGTTCTCAAGCCACGGCCAGGAGTGCCGATCCCAAAGAATCCAGTTCTCAAGCCACGGCCAGGAGTGCCGATCCCAGAGAATCCAGTTCTCAAGCCACGGCCAGGAGTGCCGGTCCCAGAGAATCCAGTTCTCAAGCCACGGCCAGGAGTGCCGATCCCAGAGAATCCAGTTCTCAAGCCACGGCCAGGAGTGCCGATTCCAGAGAATCCAGTTCTCAAGCCACGGCCAGGAGTGCCGTTCCCAGAGAATCCAGTTCTCAAGCCACGGCCAGGAGTGCCGGTCCCAGAGAATCCAGTTCTCAAGCCACGGCCAGGAGTGCCGATCCCAGAGAATCCAGTTCTCAAGCCACGGCCAGGAGTGCCGATTCCAGAGTATCCAGTTCTCAAGCCACGGCCAGGAGTGCCGGTCCCAGAGAATCCAGTTCTCTTGTCACGGCCAGGAGTGCCGATCCCAGAGAATCCAGTTCTCCAGCCACGGCCAGGAGTGCCGTTCCCAGAGAATCCAGTTCTCAAGCCACGACCAGGAGTGCCGATCCCAGTTCCAGGGAATCCAGTTCCCCGTTGAGCCCAGGAAGGACACCTGATCCCTATTCCAACCCTCCTACATCTTCACTGGTCTCAGCCAGCTCCGCTCCTCAAGAGCGCCCTCAAGCGCCCGCTTCTCAAAAGCGCTCTCAAGCGCCCGCTACATCCGAGCACCCTCAAGCACCCAATCCATCAGAGCACCCTCAAGCACTCACTCTTCTGGAGCCTCATCCTGTTACCAAGACTGGCCCAGAGAGGGTCACAAATTCCAAGATCCCAGCTCCAGAACCAGTTCTAGTGCTCGAGTTCGTGCTAATGCTAACGTCAGTCCTAAAGATCAAAGAAGTCATTCAGGAACCCCTTGAATGTACCGCCTTGACCAGAGAGGTCGTCGGGGAACCTATGGCTTACCCTATTACTGCCGTAGTAATCATTGGTAATCTGTCTGTGGCCTATGTTTCAGCTTCATCTACTCCGCCCTGGTGGGCTTCAGTTCCGCCCTGGTGGGCTTCAGCTTCGTCTGCTCCACCCTGGGGGGCTTCAGTTCTGCCCTGGTGGGCTTCGGCTTCGTCTGCTCCGCCCTGGTGGGCTTCGTCTGTTCCGCCCTGGTGGGCTTCAGTTCCGCCTTGGTGGGCTTCGGCTTCATCTGCTCCACCCTGGCTGGATTCCTACTCTATTTTCCCTCCATGGATAGCCATTGCATGGACCGGGCACTCCATCCCTCCTGGTTCCTCGTATGCTCCGCCTCTGGAGCGTCTGGAAGCCGCTCCTTCGAGGGGGGGTACTGTCACAGTCACCAGTTGAACTGCACTGCATTTCCCAGCATCCCTCTGGCCACTCACATGCACCCCGTCATTATCACTCACACCTGACCTCTATCAGGGAATCCTCCACACCTGTTACTACCAATCATGCTCCCTATATAACAGCACTCAATCCAGACACTCATTGTCTGGTCTCGAGGTTACAAGCTCTTCATCTGTCTTATCACTTACCTGCTGGATCCTTGAAGCCCTGTGGATGTCTTCCTCAAGTTGATGCTACTGAAGGGAAAGATAAGGATGATTAATTCCTCTGTGTATTAAGCTTCATTGAAATCTGAGTTATATCACTTACCTGTTGAGGTTATCTTCAGTTTGTTTAATAAAGAAGCTTTTACCTTACTCACCCTTGTATGCCTCTCCATCCAATGTGTGACACCAGGGAAGTGTGAGCAGTCCTATTCTTTTTAATTTAATGATTAATGACATCTTTCAGAACGTTGATACTGGAATAGGAAGATCATTGTATGCGGATGATGGAGCTCTTTGGAAAAGGGGGCGAAATTTTTTATTTGTAGAAAATAAAATGCAAAAAGCAGTAAATGAGGTGGAAAATTGGGCGAATAGTTGGGGTTTTCTGTGGCAAAAACACAAGTAATATGTTTTTCGAATAAGAAAAATAATCCAAGCTTGAATGTCAAAATGTATGGTTATCAGCTGGAACAAGTTAATGTAGTGAGATTTTTGGGTATGTGGATGGACTCTAAATTAAATTTTAGAATACATATTCAGAAATTGATAGAAAAATGCAAAAAAGGAATAAATGTATTAAGGTGCTTGTCAGGAGCTGAGTGGGGGGCAAGTTGTCAGTCATTAAAAATAATTTATTGTGCTGTGATTAGGTCAAACATAGATTATGGTAGTGTAGTATACAGTTCTGCGAACAAAACATTACTTAAAAAGATAGAGGTAATACAAAATCAAGCTTTGCGCATCTGCTGTGGTGCATTTAGATCTTCTCCGGTGGCTTCATTACAAGTTGAAATGGGAGAATTGCCTCTAGAACAGTATGTTTCAGTTGCGATTAAGGTACTGGTCTGGTGTAAAGGGACATATGAAAAACCATCCAGTTAGAATACTTCTGAAAGATTGTTGGGAATATGAATACAAAGAAATAACAAGCTTTGGTTGGGTAGTAAGGAAGGAGGCAAACTGTTTGGAGATGAAAGATCATGAAATTGCTCCTTCTGTTGCTATTCCAGCAATTCCCCCTTGGTTGTTCCCTATGCCGCTAATAGACTTACAAATTCACAAAAGAATAAAAAAACCGGAGATGAACATGCCAACTGAATTAGTAGTTCAACAATATATAATGCAAGAGTATTATTCTGTGTTACAGGTATTTACAGATGGGTCTAAGGAACCAGAGTCTGGAAGAACAGCAGCAGCAGTATATATTCCTACTTTTAAAATAAAAATTGCAAAAAGATTATCAGATCATGTGTCAATTTTTACTACTGAATTATTAGCTATCATACTAGCTCTACAGTGGATCGAAGAAGTTCAACCAGAAAGAACTGTGATATGTAGTGACTCAATGGCTGCTCTCACTAGTCTACTAAGTGGTAAATCTGAAGCTAGACAAGACTTAGTGTTTAAAGTTTTACAAAGTTTGTTTCGAATAAGGCAGTTAAGGATAGAGGTAAATTTCCTCTGGGTACCTGCACATGTGGGTGTGAATGGAAATGAGGAAGTAGACTTGCTAGCTAAGAAAGCATTACATTATCCACAAATAGAAATTAAGTTAGCTTTAAGTAAAGCTGAATTCAAGAGAGTGATAGCGTTTGAAGTAAGTAAGAAATGGCAAAAGTTATGGAATAGTGGGTCTAAAGGAAGACATCTTTTTCAGATTCAGGAGTATGTGGGAAATGAGAGAAAAAGACTTGGAAATAGGAAGAAAGATGTCATTATTTCAAGACTAAGAATTGGACATACAGCATTAAACCATAGTCTTTATAAAATAGGTAAGCATGAATCGGGAAAGTGTGACAAATGTGGAGAATTCGAAACAGTGATGCATATTCTTTTTGAGTGTCCTGCATATGAAAGGGAGAGATTTCAATTAATACAAGAATTAGGATGGTTGGGAGTTGAAAAAATCTCTTTAAAAGTATTGTTAGGAAACGGGTCTACGCAATCAAGAGTAAATTAAATATTATTTAAATACCTGAAAAACACAGGAACAATAGATAGGATCTAGGAAGAAATGTATATATATGTGTATGTGTATGTGTATATATATGTATATATATATATATATATATATATATGTGTGTGTATGTATATATATATATATGTGTATGTATATATATATATATATATTTTTTTTTTATCTATGTATACTCCACACTCCAGATCAGTAGGTGGCGGTAATGCACCTTTTTCGTTGGTTTGCCAACCCGCCATAAAACACCAGAAGCAGAAGAAGAAGAACCCAGACAACGAATGCAACGCGCCAAAAAAACGGAAGAAGAAGAACCCAGTTCATTCATTTTCCGGTAGTCCGGAAATCTACTGAACTCGCGTTTCATTTCGCCGTCTACAGTACATGTTGTGGGATATAGGCAATAGGATATAGGTTACACCATACGGTGTGTGGATGTAATGCTCCTAGTACGAGCGAACAGCCATTTATTACAAGAAGAACAGGAAGAGAATGCCATCACGTGATCACGACCCAGGTCTCTTTACACAAGCACGTGTTGAGGACTGATAATCGTAGTTATTTATACCGGGATTGAACTTTCTGGCATTTTAGCTTCGGTTTGCGTTTTCCTGAATCAAAACCCAGTGTAAATTTAGCTGGAGTCGGAAACCTTCCAGATTTACGCGCACCGCTAACATGCCTTCGTCGGTAATTAACCGGTAAGTATGTTTTAAATATAGCTTAAAAACAGGTAGCGTGTTTCTTATTTTTGCAGTACGTTTATTTCTGTTTAGACATGTCAAAACACAAATTAGCTAACTAACAAAACTTTTAGGCCTCTCCTGATAGGAATTACGTCAGTGCGCGATGCATTCTGGGTAGTGTAGTTTTTCTCATGTTTTTAAAGCAAGAGCTTCATCAAACAGCTCAGATTCTGGTATTCTGGTACAGAATTGAAAATTTGTTCGCCAATTACAGAAATTCAAAGCATTCTTCCATTTCATTTATTTAGGAAACACTCAGGAGCACACAGCAACAACAGACACAAATCACCAGAGAAAAATCCTGAATTCAGAATTGATCATATTTACACAAATACATTTTGAAGACTGCTTTTAGTAAAACTGAGTAACATTTAAATCTCTCAATGTAAGATGCCAGAGGTGAATAGGGCAAAAATATAACATAATTATATTAATATAACATGATTAACATAATAAATCAACTGGGGGAAGGATGATGATATCTATTAGTTACACAGACTGAAAATTAGGCAACTCCAGTATTAGGCCTATATAACCTCTATTCAATATTTGGTAAAATATCAGTAAAAAGTCTATTGTAAACCAGGTTTTGCGTTCTTTCTCCTTGTGAAGAGAGTTATGTTTGGAGTTCAGGTTTTGCACCTCTATGGAAAATGATTAATTTATTAATTAAGTGATCATGTAGTGGAGATCTTCCACATAATCAGCTCTTTTCTGTTCTTCTCAGAGCCAAACCGCTGATTTTACTGCTGTGCATCATTGTCTTCGCCAGTGAGTATTTTATGTCCGCAGTGTTTTTAATGTCAGTGTTTTTTGTTTTATTGAAAACAGATCAGTTTTTAAAGAAAAAAATTCTATTGTTTATATCCTCAGGTTCTGCTCCTCTACAGGAGACGTTCAGAAATTGCCGGTGCTTTCTTCCTTGTGATGGAGCACCCAAACTAAATGAAAATGACAGCGTTCGTGTTCTTGTGCAACATCTTTCAGAAGAAGATGAACAAATACATAATGTGTCCAGTTTGCATGATGGAGGACAGTGTTTAGTGCCAGGTTGTTTCCAGAGGGACACACTTTACTCGCTGAAAATATACACCAATGACAATGATCACGTGCCTAAAATACTCCTTAACAAAAATGTACCACCTGGTAAGGACACAATCTAACCCATGCTTAAAGAACTAGTTCCCCAAAACAGTTTATTGTGTTCTAATGTTTTCTTCTGAAAAACATGAAGGTGAAAGAACATTTGAGTGAACTGTTCTTTATTTGATAAATGATTCTTTGTTTTTGATATTCTTTATGATTATGTTCAAAAATGTAATTCTATATACATACTGAATGAGTTACTGATTGGTTCATGGTCTCTCATTTTCCACAGACTGCGGTCCAGAAGGCATGTCAGTCAAAAGTAAGTAAACAAAAGCTAAACACCCCATCATTTTATATTAATAAAGAAAAAGAAAAAAAATGTGTTTTCTACCTACATTTTAAGTCACAGTAACTACGTTTACATGCACACTCATAATGCAATTATAATGAGATTTAAGCAATAATGCAATTAAACTTTACCTGATGTAAACACAATACTTCAATCAAATTTATGTGATTAAACGCATAATTGTAATAAAATATTTGGTGGTGTATGCTGATGTTACTCACAATAAATACTAATCTAAATACTTTATTGGCATTAAGAAGGCACATATTAGGTGTGCTGAAGAAACTCATTTCATGTTCACAACATTGTGTGTACACAGTAACGCATCTACTGAAATGATGGCATTATTAGTGCACATGATTTAACACAGTCAATGTTAGTGTTAAATTTGGAATTCATACAAATTCTGGTTCTTTTCCAGATCCAAACGGTGCTGATGAGCATCTCTGTAACAAGCTCCTGATCCTGCTGGCCTTTTGCTTTTGGATCGTCTTCCGCCTTGAGGGACCAAGATAATGGCACATTCACACGCCAGCTACTCCTGTGCCAAAGAAATACTGTACATTACCATCGATGAGATGTCTTCATGCACATACAGCATTACAGAGCAATGGACTTTCTCAGACCACAAGGCCTTTATGATCAAATATGCTTTAAAGTTCCTATTTTCATATATTACTCTGCATTCTCTCTGCATTTGACCACTTTAACGACTTTAAGTAGTTAAACCACTTTAAGGCAACTGCCACTTTATATGTGCTTTTCTTTTCTTGTCTTATACTACACATGCAGCATTACAAAACCTGAAACAAGCACTTTGGCCCAAAAATCAACATAAAAAAAAAAAACCTTTCTTCAGGGATATGACCAAATGTGCCGTTATTCTTCCTCTCTATACACTAAATTTGACTTTATCCTTTATACACAGTTTTTTTTTACATTTATTCCACAGTTGATCTGTGTTAAATGAATTAATGTAAAAGAAGGTATTTATATTAAATATTTATATATTTTAATGGTGTCTTCACAAATTCTTTTGTTCACAATTTTTTCACTAAGAAAATGCAGAAGAAGCTGTAAATTATAATAATGCAACATTTTTACTGGAAAAGTATTAGCATTATAAATGGGTTTACAGTTCAACACTATTATACAGATATTTATTTATTGATTTAATTTTTAATTATCATTACAATGGTAATTATTATTATTTGATGGAAAATAAATAAATACAGTTAGATTAGATATTTGACCTGCCTGTTGTTAATGAAATACAGCCGTGTAATGGAAACGGGTCAATTTAGCTCAAAGGGAATCATTTATGATTTTATAGGGAATTTGGACAGAATCACTGTTTTACGGCTGATCACGGAGTCGGCCAGAGATTCACTGAATGAGCCGTACATCAACAACTCCGCATATATAGATAATATAGTGAAAACACTATTAAATAGCACAGTAACAAGATGGGCAGTTTAAGACATTAACTTGTAAGCGCAAAACACAAGATACTTCTCTTTTCAATATAAATAAGACTTTATTGGATAAATCTAAGACATGTAACCTAATCTAAAAAATAAACACACGCATTCACTCAGGTTGCTGAAAGTGAGGAAAGAATGAGTTTAGAAGAGTGAAAATATGAAATCCCAAGTTTATAGCAGTATATGCCATTGCATAGACCTGAACAACCATCAGTCGTTTAATTAACCCTTGCATTGAGTTCCTCAATGAGGTTAAAATTTATATTAAATGCATCAGTTCAGCTAGAATCTGGAGGTATTGCGTTGCTTGTGTGTCCTTGCAGAAAGGGGGGTTTCCCAAGGTTGCTGATTTGCTGGAAGTTCAGTGGTGGTTCGAAGTGATGTCTTGGGCGTTGGCTGACTAATGGTGTGGAATCAGTAGCTGGTTAAAGTTTTGAAGCGGGCACAGTCAGAGTTGGACTTTTCGGCAAAACAACACAGAACGCGAAACTCTCAATGGAAAGAAAAGAAACTGAAGTAAAAGAATAAAAGGATGTAACAAGACTAGATGGTTTTTCTTCTCATCGTGGTTAAGTAGCTGCAGGCATGCAGGCCGAAGCATGCTGGAACGGTGCTCGAAGAACACAAAAAAGCGATGGCTAAAAGCCCTAATGCCAAAAGCAATGACTAAAAGCATGATTTGATGGTGTCCTGAGTATTTAAACATGGCTGTTGGACACATCCCAAATGGTGTCTTGACCAATTAGACCTATTGCTGCGTTCAAGTCCTCCTGGGACGTTCATACTTACGAGTTGACAAGTCGTTATTACGATGTCGGGTGCGTTCAAGACACTTTGGTCGGAACAAGATGGCGATTTAACTTTTCTACATAAAATTCAAAGATTTTTTTTTTAACTCTACATCTATAAAATGATGAATGAAGAATGTGCATCATTGTGTTTTTTCTTTTTTCTGTTTTTATTTAATTTATGAATGTGATGTAAACTGAATAATTATATATTCTGTTATAATTATACAATAATATAATATTTTTTTTATATGTAACATAGTTTTATTGTACATTACTAAAAAATAATAATTTTATTCATTTCAACAACTTTACAGATGCTGCATATCTTTAGTCTTTGGCTGCGTCAATTGCATCCGACGCGTTTTTTTCACTGACACGCCCCCGACTCGGAAACTCGGGGCTTAAAGAAAATTTCGAGTTTCCCACGCATAATAACGACTTTGTGGTGCCGTTCAACTCGTAAATACGATGTATCCGACATGACTTGAATGTGTTGCTATGTTTCTCCTTCCAATACATAAATCAACATGTGACCTTATCAGTCACATGATCCAAATTTTCCCGCTCTTGCAATGTATAATTTGGACATGATTTCTATAACAAGAATATGATCATTTGACAAAGAATTGATTGGAAGAAACGTTTCAAGCAAGAATTTTCAAACTCATACATACTAAACATGAATATGAACCATTAAGCTATTCAATAGTTATTAAAAAGACATACACAATGAGTGATTAGAACATGATAGTCAAATGTGTGCGTTACATACATGCTATGGAGTTAAGCAATGGACTGATATTTGTTTATAAATCCTTTTGAGATCATTTTGGTGCATCTACATCTGTAAAAGACAGCTTCTGTGCCATTCTGTGAACGTAAGGACATGTTCTGTGAAGACCAAAGAGGTTAAAAGGTCTCATAAGGAATCTCGGTCTGGTTCTTGTCTTCTAGGTGAGGAAACCAAGTCTTTAGCTCGTGATTTCTGTCATGGATTTCCATGTGATGGTCATGATGTGCTGTGTCTTTGACCATTAATCTTGGTTACTTGCCCCAAATTTGACAATCTCCTTCCTGAGTTGGGATTATCAATAAGTGTTCTTTTGTGTTAATGTTGCAAGCTGTTCTGTGAAATAGTTGGTTGGTTAGGCTTGCTTCAGACTGGCTGGCGCTATAGGGTATTGTGGACAGATTTACGGACATCCTGTTGTGTTGGGCCTCTTTGTGGAATACGGCTCCTCGTGTTTCAACCATGTTCTTGATCGAATCTTAAATTGTCTGATTCGCTCTGATACCCTACAGCCGGTATAAGATATTTATGGCTGGTTAATTTCCTCAAGTCACCAGCCATTGGCAGGTGTGACAAAATGTTACAACCCGAATTCCGGAAATGTTGGGACATTTTTTTTTAATTTGAATAAAATGAAAACTAAAAGAATTTCAAATCACATGAGCCAATATTTTATTCACAATAGAACACAGATAAAAACAAATGTTTAAATAGAATTTTATGCACAAAATGAGCTCATTTCAAATTTGATGCCTGCTACAGGTCTCAAAATAGTTGGAACGGGAGCATGTTTACCATGGTGTTGCATCTCCTCTTCTTTTCAAAACAGTTTGAAGACGTCTGGGCATCGAGGTTATGTGTTTCTGGGGTTTTGGTGTTGGAATTTGGTCCCATTCTTACCTGATATAGGTTTCCAGCTTCTGAAGAGTTTGTGGTCATCTTTGACATATTTTTTGTTTAATGATGCACCAAATGTTCTCTATAGGTGAAAGATCTGGACTGCAGGCCAATCCAGCACCCGGACTCTTCTACTACAAGGCCATGCTGTTGTAATAGCTGCAGTATGTGGTTTTGGATTGTCCTGCTAAAATACACGTCATCTGGAGGGGAGCATATGTTGCTCTAAAACCTTTATTTACATTTACATTTAATCATTTAGCAGACGCTTTTATCCAAAGCGACGTACAAATGAGGAGAACAATAGAAGCAATCAGACCATCGAGAGAGCAACAGTATACAAGTGCCATGACAAGTCTCAGTTAGTCTAGCACAGTACACGTAGCTAGGATTTTTTTTTTTGTTTTAAATAGAATAGGTAAGTGTTAGTCAGGTGCTGGCGAAAAAGATGTGTCTTTAGATGTTTTTTGAAAATGGCTAAAGACTCAGCTGCTCGAATTGAGATCGGGAGGTCATTCCACCAGCTGGGCACAGTCCAGGAAAAGGTCCGTGAGAGTGATTTGGTACCTCTGTGGGATGGCACCACAAGGCTTTATATACCTTTCAGCATTCATAGTGCCTTCCAAAACATGCAAGCTGCCCATACCGTATGCACTTATGCACCCCCATACCATCAGAGATGCTGGCTTTTGAACTGAACGCTGATAACACGCTGGAAGATCTCCCTCCTCTTTAGCCCGGAGGACACGGCGTCCGTGATTTCCAACAAGAATGTCAAATTGGGACTCGTCTGACCATAGAACACTTTTCCACTTTGAAACAGTCCATTTTAAATGAGCCTTGGCCACAGGACACAACGGCGCTTCTGGACCATGTTCATATATGGCTTCCTTTTTGCATGATAAAGCTTTAATTGGCATCTGCAGATGGCACGGTGGATTGTGTTTACTGACAGTGGTTTCTGGAAGTATTCCTGGGCCCATTTAGTAATGTCAATGACAGAATCTTGCCGATGAGTGATGCAGTGTCGTCTGAGGGCCCGAAGACCACGGGCATCCAACAAAGGTCTTCAGCCTTGTCCCTTACGCACAGAGATTTCTCCAGCTTCTCTGAATCTTTTGATGTTATGTACTGTAGATGATGAGATTTGCAAAGCCTTTGCAATTTGACGTTGAGGAACATTGTTTTTAAAGTATTCCACAATCTTTTTACGCACTCTTTCACAGATTGGAGAGCCTCTGCCCATCTTTACTTCTGAGAGACTCTGCCTCTCTAAGACATCCCTTTTATAGCTAATCATGTTACAGACCTGATGACAATTAACTTAATTAGTTGCTAGATGTTCTCCCAGCTGAATCTTTTCAAAATGTCTTGCTATTTCAGCCCTTTGTTGCCCCCGTGCCAACTTTTTTGAGACCTGTAGCAGGCATCAAATTTGAAATGAGCTCATTTAATGGATAAAAGTGTAAAATTTCTCTGTTTAAACATTTGTTATGTTATCTATGTTCTATTGTGAATAAAATTTTGGCTCATGTGATTTGAAAGTCTTTTAGTTTTCATTTTATTCTGTATGGAATTACCTCAACCTCAACCACACCCAAAGTTCACCCACACCACATTCGCCCATGCATACCGTAATGCACAACTCCCCTTGATGTGAGTATTTTCCTTTGTATCTTATTACATTCATATTTCTGATTAAGTGGGCCGATTGGAATTAATCTTGTTTATATTTTCCTCTTTTGTTTTTTCTTTTTATCGGTTTTGAAATATACAAGTGCATCTCAATAAATTAGAATGTCGTGAAAAAGTTAATTTTTTCTTGTAACATTTCAAAAAGTGAAACTTTCATATATTTTAGATTCATTACATGTGAAGTAAAACATTTCAAAAGTTTTTTTTTGTTTTAATTTTGATGATTAGAGCTTACAGCTCATGAAAGTCAAAAATCAGTATCTCAAAATATTAGAATATTTACATTTGAGTTTCAATAAATGACCATCCATACAGTATAAATTCTGGGTATCTCTTGTTCTTTGAAACCACAATAATGGGGAAGACTGCTGACTAGGCAATGATCCAGAAGACGAACATTGATGCCCTCCACAAAGAAGGTAAGCCACAGAGGGTCATTACTGAAAGGTGTGGCTGTTTACAGAGTGCTGTATCAAAGCATATTAAATGTAAAGTTGACTGGAAGGAAGAATTTGGGTAGGAAAAGGTGCACAAGCAACAGGGATGACCGCAAGCTTGAGAATACAGTCAAGCAAAGCTGATTCAAACACTTGTGAGAGCTTCACAAGGAGTGGACTGAAGCTGGAGTCAGTGCATCAAGAGTCACCACGCTCAGACGTCTTCAGGAAAAGGGCTACCAAGCCACTTCTGAACCAGAGACAACGTCAGAAGCGTCTTACCTGGGCTGTGGAGAAAAAGAACTCAGTGGTCCAAAATCCTCTTTTCAGATGAAAGTAAATTTTGCATTTCATTTGGAAACAAGGTCCCAGAGTCTGGAGGAAGAGTGGAGAGGCACAGAATCCATGTTGCTTGAAGTCCAGTGTGAAGTTTCCAGTCAGTGATGATTTGGGCTGCCATGTCATCTGCTGGTGTTGGTCCACTGTGTTTTCTGAAGTCCACAGTCAACGCAGCCATCTACCAGGAAATTTTAGAGCACTTCATGCTTCCTTCTGCTGACAAGCTTTATGGAGATGATTTCATTTTCCAGCAGGACTTGGCACCTGCCCACACTGCCAAAGGTACCAAAAGCTGGTTCAGTGACCATGTTGTTACTGTGCGTGATTGGCCAGCAAACTCGCCTGACCTGAACCCCATAGAGAATCTATGGGGTATTGTCAAGAGGAAGATGAGAGACACCAGACCCAACAATGCAGATGACCTGAAGGCCACTGTCAAAGAAACCTGGGCTTCCATACCACCTCAGCAGTGCCACAAACTGATCACCTCCATGCCACGCCGAATTGAGGCAGTAATTAAAGCAAAAGGAGCCCCTACCAAGTATTGAGTACATATACAGTAAATGAACATACTTTCCAGAAGGCCAACAATTCACTAAAAATGTTTTTTTTATTGGTGGGTTTTTGTTAAATGTGAGCCTAAATCATCACAATTAAAAGAACCAAAGACTTAAACTACTTCAGTCTGTGTGCATTGAATTTATTTAATGCACGAGTTTCACAATTTGAGTTGAATTACTGAAATAAATGAACTTTTCCACGACATTCTAATTTATTGAGATGCACCTGTACATGCTCTGAGAGCTGGACTGTTGAAACTGCCGATGTGAATGCCGATGTGAATTTTTTTTTTGAATGATGGATGTGCAATGTGTAAACGCATTCATGTGAACTAATCCTTTGTTGTTGTTTTTTTATTATTATTGTTATTTTGTCCATCTCTTGTGGAAAATACAAGTGAAAACTGAACTGAAAACTTCTTTTCTTTGTGCATTTATTGCCTGGTATATGCATTATTATTATTCCTTGCAGTTGTAATTATTGTACGTAACAGGTGGCTTTTCAAGGCTATCTGGGTTTAATTACTTTCTGACAGGCTTATTCCTGTCTGGCGCCCGAACATTTTGAGTTAGTTTAATTTTTTTTACTAAAACTATTTACCTGGGTGCTGCCACCATTACAGAAGTATTCCAATTACCTCATAAGTATGGAAAGAAATTTAGAGGCTGACTTGTTGGATGATTTTGAAGGACGGGTAATAGACAGAGCATAAATTTATTCAAATTTAAAAAACGTCCCAAAATTTCCAGAATTCGGATTGTAGTTTCAGACTCTGTGCACACATGAAGTTACATTAAAGCTTTTGTAGACACATCCAATAATACATACAAAACATTATATTTTTATATTATGAATAATTATAGCATTGCACATGAAACAGTGTAGCTTAATAAACCACAGCTGCAAGAAAACAAAGGTCTTCAAATTAGGTAGAAGCTGCGTAAGCTTTAGTTAAAGGAAATGGAAACACTGTGGTTGAAGTGTCAGTGCTTTGTTTGAGACCTGTAGTTTGATCTGCATCTTTACGAATGACGGACACAATGGAGAAGGTCATGTTCTTTTGTGTTTTTTCATACAGGATTATTCAGATCACTTCCAGCGGTAAATTTATTCTACTTTACCATTGGCCTTTTTAACCTTAAGATCTTTGTATTTACATAATTTCAAAGAATCAGTTTTTGATGTTTTCCAGATGTTTCAGAACATGATGTGAGTATTTTACGAGTCCAGCTGAATGATAGCATCAGTCTGAACTGCAGCATGACCGACAGATATGAGATCTCCTGGTATCACCAGAATCCTGATTTTGGACGACTAACACTACTGATGTCAAGACCAGCAGCGTAGCGGGAAGAAAACTGCTAGTTAGGTACAATCAAAACTGGAGTCGTCTGACAGTTAAAGCAGATGTGGAGATCAACACAGTCACGCTGGTTATTTCTGGAGTAACGGAGTCAGATTCAAGTCTTTATTTCTGTGGAACAAGATCGAAATGCACTTCAACAACCCCATCAGACTACAGAGAGGGTTAAACTGCTAGTTAGGTACAATCAAAACTGGAGTCGTCTGACAGTTAAAGCAGATGTGGAGATCAACACAGTCACGCTGGTTATTTCTGGATGTAACGGAGTCAGATTCAAGTCTTTATTTCTGTGGAATCAAGATCAATGGAAATGCACTTCAACAACCCCATCAGACTACAGATCGAGGGTTAGTACTGCTGACTTCTCAGTTTCTGAGAAGAGAAATCTTCATAATGATTTCAATGAGATTTTTTTTAGTAAATTATTTCACTGTTGCTCAGTTTATTTCATTCATCACTAGTACACATAAAAATGACAGTTTCCAGAAAGGGTGTTTTTTTTCACAGCAAAGCCATAGAGGAACCATTTTTTTTCTACAAAGAACCTTCATGACAGAAGCATTGTTTTCTTAGTGTGACGAACATTTGAATAATCTATAGAAGTATTTTCCATTATAAAGAACCTTTTGTGGATTGGAAAGATTCTGGGGAATCATAAGGCAGTGCTCCAGATATGAATGATTCCTAAAATCCTTTGTTGCTGTTGAGCAGTTTGCTGCTATAATAATATTGAATCTCTTCGTGTTTTATAAAGTGATCATATATTTCAAATATTTTCAGACAAGCTGACAAACAGAGAGGACAGAGTTCATTCTGTCACAAAACCACCCGAGGATGTTGAGATCACAGGTGAGACCAGAAATCATTCTTGTTTGTGTCTCATACAGGCATCTCTAGCTCTAAACTTAATATTAATTCTTCAGTCAAGTGCATGAGTGTACAAGTTCATTGGTCTGACTGAATAATCTTAAAATTAAAAGATCCAAAAGAGTGTTTTTGCAGAGATTCAAAAGAAAAAACAAACAAACATTTTTTGTTTCCCAGGGAACAGTGAACAATTTTTAAAGGTGACGCATATATTTATTTATTTTGACTTTACTAAGGTATAAAATAGGCTACCATAATACATTTGCAAATATTTGGAAACATGTTAAAGGAACATTCCACTTTTTTTGAAAATAGGCTCATTTTACAACTCCCCTAGAGTTAAATATTATAAATACTGATATTACGCAGTGCCTGAAAATAGTCCCCAGCTAGGTAACTAGTTATGATATAGCTGGGGACTACTTTCAGGCACTGCGTCATATCATTGCTCCTGCTGCACTCATGGTACGGCAGCAAAATGAGAGTATAGTTCCTAGCCATATCAGCCTAGAAAATCACAACTTTTCATTTTCCATCGGTCTTAGTACATGATGTAAGTACAGAAGAGTCAAGCTTTAAATAGGAAAATTATTGAAACTCTTTGGTCATTTTTGAGTGCGATGCTAACGGTCTAATCAGATTCAATGATCTATGCTAAGCTAAGCTAAAAGTGCTACCGCCAGACATCGGCTGAATGGATTCAAACACGGTAAAACTCAACTGTTTAACTCTAGGGGACTTGGAAAATGAGCCTATTTTCAAACAAAGTGGAGTGTTCCTTTAAGTTCACACACTTGTTTCTCAAAAACAAACAAACAAAAACAATACTACAGCCAGATAATCTACTTTGAAACATGAGTTCGGTGTCGGCATGTCTGTTTTTGTTTTGGTCTGTGTGACTCCGCCCACTTATAGTTTACTATATTTGTATTTCTATATATGTATTTCTACAGCCCATTGCCAGTTGGCAGTAAACATATGGGATTAGATCTCTGACACAATTCTGCATGTGAGAGATCATATTTTGAGTGCACAAAAGTGCATTTTGCACGCGCTCAAGCTGAATTTTATGAAGAAAATATTTGAAAATGTTCGGCAAAAGCACACGAAAATGTATTTTGCTTTTAAAATAAGTTTTCGGATGTGTGCAGACCTTCTCTTTTGCATGTGCAACATTTCACTGGCTTGTTCCCCCGATGCCGTCAGTGATCTCTGCTTGCTCAACACAACCCAGCATTACAATATGCCACAATTCCAGCCAATCAGAGATGATGAGGCTGCCTTGACAACCAATCACAACATTCCCTGCATTACTGACTAAAGCAGAAGAGGGAAAATACAGTGCATGCATAATTATAATGCAAGTTGATATTCTGATCATATTTTACCAATTCCAAACGACATCAATCTTAATAACTACTATTAATCTTGAATCTTGAATTACTGAAATATAATTGTTCATGAAGGCTGGAAGTGAAAAACGCCTTATATTCAGGTTTGCATTAAAATAACTTTTAAAAGAACCATTTTTTACAGCATTTTTATCATCTAAAGAAACCTTTTCCACTATAAAGAACCCTTTCTGGGGTTGTTTAGCTGCCAAGCAACATATATAACAGAATGTGCATCACAGATTTTTACAACGGCATCAAACTCAGAATAAATCAGAATTAGTGTCTCAACTATGATTATTCTGAAAATGTTGTTTGAATAATTCTCTGTCTGTCTGTAGATGAAGTGACTCTGACGGAGCGAGTGCTGATGTTCGGTGGTGTTGGTCTGGCTATTGCTGTGTTTTTTGTGGCTACAGTCGTTGCAGGAGGAATCATTCACTATCACGGTTGGCAGAAAGGATGGACTGCAGCCAAACGCTCATCTCTGATTCACCACAAATCAGTTAAATGACACATTTGTGTGCTTTATTTTTCACTCTATCCCAATAATCAGGATTGCTGTTGGTTACAACCGATGGTGGCTCATTAATGTGATTCAGATGTGGTTCTGTTGGCCAGATCTCACTTAGACTTCTGTTGTGGCAAGAAGAGCATTATTATGTACATACAAGCTGAATTCATGAGGAAATATACATGCTATCTGTTTAATGGCACATAAAGCTTGATTAAATAAAAATGTTTTCAATGTTAAATGTGCTGTTGAGAGCTGTTGATCAAACAAACTGAACTAAAACCAAGAAATGATGTGTGTTTGTGCATTTTCTAAACCACTTCAAACACAACTGTATGTGTTCAATGATGTCAGATCTGTTCTCACAGTTTCAGAAAAACAAAAAATGTTTTCACATCAGTGTTGAGCAATGAACAATCATGATTTCCTGACTGACTGCATTAAAATCATGCAACTAAAACCACAAAAATATGAGGTGATAAACCGACTACCACTGACACAAGAGAGCGACACAAAAAAATCACTATATTTAGAATCTAATATATTACACACACACACACACACACACACACACACACACACACACACACACACACACACACACACACACAATCTCTCTCTAACACACACACACACACACACACACACAATCTCTCTCTAACACACACACACACACACACACAATCTCTCTCACACACGCACACGCACACACACACACACACACACACACATCACACACACACACACACACACACACACACACACACACACACACACACACACACACACACACACACACACACACACACACAATCTCTCTCACACACACACACACACACACAATCTCTCTCACAAAACTATTATTGTTATATTATTGACCTGCTGCTGTTGAACCAGAGAGAGCAGCTTCACAAACAGTGTTTTCAACTATTGCTATTCTGTGCTGCAAACATCAGATAATAATAAAAGCATTGGGATAAAAGTTTATAATCTGGATATAAACACATATGTTATGGCAGCTGCGATCAAAATGAGTAAAAACTAATGTTACACATCAAATAAAGACTGTATCTTTTACACTGTTATGCCAGTAGGTGGCGACAAGTGACTGTTCAAATGTAGGCCTTATTGATGAGATTCTTCAAAAACTCAGGACCAAACAAGTCTTCATTCATGATTTTTTACATAGTGAATTCATTTAAATCATTCAATATTTTCAATAGGCTCAACATGTTGGACATTTATAGATAGACTCATTTATAACATTAAAAATAATATTTTGTCAGAACCTCAAGTATATTAGCCAACATATTATTTTGGTTGATTGTCTAATGTTTTGTTTTTAGAATCGTGCAGCAACCGTGATCTCTATTATGTATATTATATATATATATAAGTTTTTAGACTAAAGAGAAAGTTTTGAGTTCTGAAATTTAGAAGATGTTTTTATACTACAATGACCTCTTAAATGTCAAAAGGTTTAGGTTTCTCAGTTTATGACCCCTTTAATTGTTTGTTGAATATAGTGATCAAATAAACAGCAGTAAAACCAAGAAATCACATTAGCAATGCTAAACATCTTCAAGTTTATTATCTGGATATAAACACATATATTATGGCAGCTCCGATCAAAATGAGTAAATGACATGTGAAACTTCAAATAAAGATTGTATCTATTACACTGTTGCTAGTAAAAAAACAAAACAAAATCCAGATTATAAATTGATCTTAAAAGAACAACTAAAAGGCCTGGTATCTAACTTGCACTGTTAGCACTATTAGCCAATTAAAATGTACAGTCTTACAGACTAGGATGTAAAATGTATAATATATTTGGGACAATAATAATGCATAATAAATAATGGAGGATATTCTACTCTATTCTAAATGTACCATGATTATGCCTGTTATGTTTTTCAAGGCACTTTGTGACATTTCGTACTTTCACACACAAAAAATGGAACTAAACTTTTATTGACAAAATTTGATAAGCATTTCTTCGATGATTCAATATTTTATAATAGTGATTTTATAAATTCAAATTACAAAAGCAAAAAAGTGGAAATGAATGACTATTAAGCCAATAAGTGCTCCTCTGCTGCCATCTACTGGTTATAGTGATAATTTGGTGTCTTTTGTTCAGCACAAGCTATATTTTGGTTTAAAGGGGATCATTTTAGAACTTTAAAGTTCTGGTAATATTTGTGTGAAATGCTTGAAAGTTATTGAAAAATGCTTGAATTTCTCTCTCAAAAGCCTGTACAATCCCTGAAATTAATAATGTCAAATCAAGTCACTTTTATTTATATAGTGCTTTTAACAATACAGAAAAATAAAGGAAAGGTTTTCAAAACAGAAACATAGTTTGTCAATAATTCAAAAGGACAATATGAACACTGATTTCTCAGTGGATCTCACAGTATTGTGCAGTAAGCAATCATTAGTGTGTCACCAGATCAACTTTAATGTTTCAGAGGAATCCTGTTTGCTAAGCAGTTTGCTGATATTTGTAAAATAACTTCTGTTTTTGCTTTTCAAATAAAAGAGTGGTTTCAGTTTAATATGTTGCAGGCTCATTAATTGGTAATAAATAGTTGATAATAAATAATATTGAAGATAATAAATAATCAAATAATATTGGGCTTGTTTTTGCAGATGCGGTTGCTTATTTTTCTCGCGAGACTTGTCAACAGTGGTTTGCTTGTGCTGCATGCACTCTATTATTGGACCGTTTTTTCATTTGCTATTTAATGTTTCTCTTGTGCACCAGAAATGGCAAAGATTATGAGTTGGACAGCGTGGTGCATCAGTGCCAACGCTCACAAAATTTAGTTGCACTGGCAGAATTTATTTATTTTTTTTGCAAAATGTGACAAAAGTCTCTAAACAAGTTTTTGCATTCTTTCTCCTTGTGAAGTAGAGAGTTATGTTTGGAGTTCTGGTGATATGATATTTTTGCTCTATCGCCCACCCCTAATTTCTATATTATGTTTAATTATGACATTGCACATCAAACAGCAAATCCTAATAAACTACAGCTTTAAGAAAATAAAGCACTTCAAATTATGTAGAAGCTGAAAGCTTTCCATAAGAGAGGAAGTGGAAACACGTTGTGGTTTAGTGTCTCTGCTCTGCAAGGAAACCTGCAGTTTGATCAGTGCTTTTACAGACGGAAGACAATGGAGAAGGTCATGCTCTTTTGGGTTTTTACATACTTGATTGTTCAGATCACTTCTAGCGGTAAATATATTCTCCTTTACAATTTCACATCATTGACTTTTTTAATACTTAAATATAATCAATGTTTTGTTCGTTTCAAAGGATCAGTTTATGATTTTTTCCAGATGTTTCAGAACATGATGTGAGTGTGTTAAGATTTCAGATGAATGGAAACATCAGTCTGAACTGCAGCTTGACCCACACAATAGCCTTGTATCATCAGAATCCTGAATCTGGACGACTAACACTACTGATGTATGCCTTAGGCAGCTCAAACATGCCATTTACAATCTATCAAAACAGTTGTCTGACAGTTAAAGCAGATCCGATGAGACAAACAGTCTCAGTAGTTATTACTGGACTAACAGAGTCAGATTCAGGTCTTTATTTCTGTGGAGCAATATCAGTGAATTCAGATATGCGCTTTGAAATGCACTTTGAAAACCCCATCAGAATACAGATCGAGGGTTAGTACTGCTGACTTCTCAATTTCTCTCAAATTTTCATACTGTTTTTAATGCTGAGAACAATTTAACTATTTCTCAATTTATTTCAATCATCACTAGTATACTCATAAAAATGAAGTTTCCAAAAAGGCTGTTATTTTTTTTTTTTACAACAATGCCACAGAATAACCATTTTTGATTCCACAAAGAACCTTGTACTGATCAGTTCTTAAAAGAAGCATAGTGTGAAGAACATTTTAATCATAGAACCATTTTCCACTCTAAAGAACCTTTTGTGCAATGGAAAGATTTTGTGGGTGTTAAAGGTTTTTAATGCTGTGTTTGTGCTCCAGATATGAATGATTCCTGAAATCATGTGTGTTGCTGATGAGTAATCATATATCTAAAGTGATAACATATTTAAACTAATTTCAGAAAAGCTGACAGACAGTGAGGACGAAGCTCATTCTGATGTTGAGATCACAGGTGAGAGCAGAAATCATTCTTGTTTGTGTCTCAATTTATTTCAGGAACTCTTCAAGTGCATAAGTTATGCAAATTTTAATAATCTTAAATAACTTTTTTCCACTATAGAGAACCTTTTGTCCAATGGAAAAGGTTCTTCATAGAACCATCAAAAACTTTTTTTAAAGAGTGTAACATGTTCATAGTTACTGAGCACGTAACTACTTGTCACATTATTACAGAATGTGCTTCACAGATGTCATTTTAGCACAGTTTTATCAGTTCAAACCCAGCACAACCCATCAGAATTAGTGTCTGAACGATCTGTGTTACTTTATTCTGCTGTTTAATGAATGTTTTGTGTCTGTCTGTAGACGAGCTGACGCTGATGGAGCGTGTGCTGATGTTCGGTGGTGTTGGTCTGGCTGTGTTTGTGTGTTTTCTGGCTATAATCATTGCAGGAAGAAACATTTACTATCGAGGTTGGCAGAAAGGATGGACTGCAGCTGAACATGCTGGTCTGAGTGATCAAAAATCACCTAAATGACACATTTGTGAGCTTTATTTTTCACTCGATCACAATAATCAGCATTTATACATTACACCGTGGTGGCTCACCAGTGTGTGGTTCAGATGTGGTTCTGTTGGTCAGATCTCACTTAGACTTCTGTGGCAAAGCTCCAGAGGAGCATTAATATAAGCTGAGTTCATGAGAAAGTATAAATGTCATCTGTTTTATGTCACAAACTTGTTCAAATAAAATGTCTTCAATGTTAAATGTGTTGTTGAGCGTTCTGATCAAATAAACAGCGGTAAAACTAAGAAATTACATGTCACGGTCGAATTTTGATGGAAAAATGATAGAATTTATCTTTTTTTTTCAAATGTAATGTAAATCTAAACATACTATCTGTGACTACAGATAAACAGAAACAGATGCGAATGAATAATTATGTGTGCCATCTTTCTGTTTGTGAAATGATGGTAAAAACTATTATTTCTCTGTGACTAATTTACAATCCTGAAACAAATTAATTTATTATGATCAATGTATCACTTATTATTGTAAAACTGATACAACATCAATGCTGTGGTTTTAAATCTCTAATTAAACTACAAAAAATCTAACAAATGGCCTCTTTTATCATGTTCGTTCTGTGATTTCAGTAGTTCCAGTTATTTATTTCTGATTAGTTTTCTGATTAAACTGATCTCTGTTGGTGAAATGCTGTGGTTGTGAGTTAGAAACCTCTTGTTTTAGGGAGCGGAACAACATGAGGTTAAATAAGTAAATAAGTAAATACGTACATTTTATTTATAGAGCAAAATTAAACTCAGCTTACACTGACCAACGTGCTACACAAAAGTAAGTATAAAATACAATAAAATATTAAATAAAATAGAGTAGAATTAAAAAGAGTAAGAAAAAAGTTTGAGTAATTAATGACAGGATTTTCATTTTTTGGTGAACTATCCCTTTAACATTTCCTTCAGTGTTTACCTATTTGGTGAAAAGTCTGATAATATTGTTTAAATGTTATATTTTTGACTATACAGCCCACTGATTTATGCTTGAAAACATTTAGTAAATGTTGTATTTCAATAAATACATAATACCCTCCTGTTCTGTCATCATTGCTTTGTACCAATGTCAGTTTTTGCTTAGTGATATGTAACTTAATTACTTTGAGTGTGATGAACTTAAACCATTTGAGTAGCTATATATATATATATATATATATATATATATATATATATATAGCTGTTTATACTGTTAGATTTATTCCCTGAATTCAAGCTGACTGAAACTTATACTGGACGAGCTCACAGAGACTGTAACATCTTATATCAGTTTCTGTGAGGATATGTGCATTCCTACCAAGACTCATTTAGCAATAAATGTAACTCAATGTATATGAGTTTACTCATATTTATTGTTTTTTAAATTAAGGCAAACAGTTTGTGATACCATACAGCTTGTTGATTCTCACAGCGTTAAGAGAGGAAGTGGAAACATGTGGTTTAGTGTCTCTGTTCTGCACTGAAACCTGCAGTTTGATCAGTGCTTTTACAGACAGAACACAATGGAGAAGGTCTTGCTCTTTTGGGTTTTTTCATACAGGATTATTCAGATCAGCTCCAGCGGTAAATTTATTCTACCTTACAATTTCACATCATTGATCTTTTTATCCTTAAATATAATTAATATTTTATCTAAACCGTTTCAAAGGATCAGTTTATGATGTTTTCCAGATGTTTCAGAACATGATGTGACTCTGATAAGATTCCGGCTGAATGAAAGCATCAGTCTGAACTGCAGCATGAACGACAAAATCAGAACGGCCTGGTATCACCAGAATCCTGATACTGGACGACTAACACTACTGGCATCTACCTACTATGATAGCGTTCGAAGCTATCAAAGCCATCGCATATTTACAAGAATAGGGACCAACACAGCCTCGCTAGATATTACTGATCTAACAGAGTCAGATTCAGGGCTTTATTTCTGTGGAACATCAACATATTCAGATGAAATGAACTTTGAAAAACCCATCAGACTAGTGATGGAGGGTTAGTACAGCTTCTCAATTTCTCTCAAATCTTCATAATGTTTTTAATGCTGACAATTATTTGACTGTTTCTCAATTTATTTCAATCATCACTACTATGTTACAAATAAACTTTCCATAAAGGTTTTTTCTACTGCAATGCCATAGAGGAACCATTTTTATTTCCACAAAGAACTTTCTAGTGATTAGTTCATAAAAGAAGCATTGTTTCCATAGTGTGAAGCACATTTGAATCATCTTTTTCCACTATAAAGAACCTTCTGTGCAATGGAAAGATTCTGTGGGTGTTAAAGGTTCTTTGAATGATTCCTCAAATCACGTGTGTTGTTGAGGAGTTTGCTGTAATAATACTGAAACTCTGTGTTTGAATAAGTGATCATATCATTTAAATATTTTCAGATAAAGAGGACAAAGTTCATTTCGTCACAGATCCACCAGAGGATGTTGAGATCTCAGGTGAGACCAGAAATCATTCTTACTCGTATTTTATTTTATTTCAGGAACTCATTAAGTGCATTAATGTATTTGTTACAGGTTATGAATATTTTAATAATCTAAAGAACCCTTTGTCCAATGGAAATATTACATGGATGTTAAAGGTTCTTCATGGATCGATCAAAGTGAATTAAAAACCTTTTTTTTTTTTTATAAGTGTAACTGTTCATTGTTACTGAGCAACATACTTGTGCGTCACAGATCTTAGTGCAACTTTATCACAGTTCAAACCCAGCACAACTGCAGAATTAGTGTCTGGACCATCTGTTTCTTTATTCTGTAGTTGAATTGGTTTATCTGTCTGTCTGTAGCCTCTACAGTCGGAGTCATGCTGACGGAGCGTGTGATGATATACAGTGGTGTTGGTCTGGCTGTGTTGGTGTTTTTTCTGGCTACAGTCGTCGCAGGAGGAATCATTCACTGTTACGGTTGGCAGAAAGGATGGGCCGCAGCCAAACGTGCTGGTCTGACTGATTAAAGAAAAAACAACTAAATGACACTAAATATGTGTGCTTTACTCTATCACAATAATCAGCATTGTTGTATGTTACCACTGATGTTGGCTCACCAATGTGGTTCAGATCTCACTTAGACTTCTGTTGTGGCAAAGCTCTCGAGGAGCATTAAAGTGCCCCTTTTATGCTATTTTAAAGGTTCATAATTTGGTTTTGAGAGTCCTCAACAATAGGTTTGCATGCATGCAAGATCAAAAAACATGCACTTTCATTGACTCGTTTGTGCATGATTCTTAAACGATTCGTTCGAAGATTCATCTTCCCAAACCCCTCCTTTGTGTGAGGCTACTCTGCTCTGATTGGTCAGATATGAGATCCTGGAGCACAAAACCAGTCATAAGTAGCTCAGGTATATTTAGCAATAGCCAAAAATATATTGTATGGGTCAAAATGATCGATTATGGTAAACTTCACAGAAATGCGATTCGAATTAGAATACAAACGACTCGTTTCAGCGGTTCAGAGTCGACTCTTTTTTTTGATAGACAATAACTTTATGATGCACTTACAGCTTTACAACTTTGCAGACTGTTTACATTCACAACAACTACATTACACACGGCATGAAAGGTCATTTTCAAAAATCCATAATAGGGGCACTTTAATATATACATATAAGCTGAGTTCAAGAGAAAATATAAATGCCATCAGTTTTGTGGCACATAAAGCTTGTTCAAATAAAATGTCTTCAATGTTAAATGTGTTTGTTGAGAGTTCTGATCAAATAAAGAGCAGTAAAACTAAGAAATCACACGTGTTTGTGCATTTGGAAAATCAACCCTGGGAAGAGACAGTGAGACGCTCTTGCCTTCCTCCCCCATTCTAAAACCTGATACACATACACACACATACACACATAGATTACAAACTATTACACATACACACACATACACACAATGCATTCACCTACCCCCGAATCGCCTCCTCTGAACCGCCAGCCTCAGCGGGTCTGTGACAGCGCTGCTGGGTTGGCTGCAACTGTGCCAGATATACTTCCCCTGTTGAAAGTCGTGTGTCTATGGTGTATTATGCTTTTGTTGCAGATCTGTTCTCACACTTCTCACAGTCTGGGGGTTATTTTTTTTCTCCTCACTTTTCATGTTAGTATTTTTTCTTCAAAAATCCCTGCAATAACTCTGTAATTGTGTATGACAAATAAACCTATTTCACATCACTTCACAATGAACATTCATGATTTCCTGACTGCCTGCAATAAGATCATGCAACTAAATTCACATTTGTGAATTATAATGAAGTGTCGACATGATGTAAATAAGAGATTCATTGTGCAGCATGGGTTGGAAATTAATGAAGGCTTGTGGCAAAAATGCCACCAAAATTAACAAAAATGCCCCACAAATTCAAGACAAAGGGGCAAAAATTGTGTCACGAAATGCTCTCAAACAAGAAGATCAATTGCAGCTTTAATTGAGTCCAAAAACAGTAATCCACATCGGGCCAAAAGCAGAAAAACATGCAAAATGTAATCCACAAAAGGAACCCGCAGGAACAGAGAACAGAAAACAATACTGACGCAATCAAAAGCTAACAGAACATGGTATATATAGAGGAACTAATGACACACAGCTGGAAACTATGAGAACTAATAGACAGAGCAAAGGATGATGGGAAATGAAGTCCAGAACAAACAAACTATAACCCAGAAGAAGTGCCCTCTGGTGGCTGTTATAGGCACTCCAGCAAATAGCTGTGACAAATTGCTCCTGCACAATTAAACAATGTATTATGGCTGTCATGATTAAAATGAAATGTGCAAATTAATGAAAAGTATTCACTATGCATCATTGCTTTTTCATGCAGTTTTTTTTTTGCAGTGTTGTGTCTTACAACCAATCACACTGTAAAAGTATTAAAGGGATAGTTCACCCAAAAAGAAAATTGTCATCATTTACTCACCCTCAAGTAGTTCCAAACTGTATGAATGTCTTTGTTCTGCTGAACACAAAGGAAGATATTTTGAAGAAAGTTTGTAACCAGGCTTTTTGGGGCACCATTGACTTCCATAGTAGAAAAAAAATACTATGGAAGTCAATGGTGCCCCAGAACTGTCTGTTTCCCACATTCTTCAGAATATCTTCCTTCGTGTTCACAGAATAAAGACATTCATCAGGTTTGGAACACTTGAGGATGAGTAAATGTGACAAATTTTCATTTTTGGGTGAACTATCCCTTTAAGTACTCCTTTTCAATTTTATTTGGGTAAAAGTACAAAAGTGCTTGATTTTTAATGTACTTAAGTATTAAAAGTAAAAAGCAGGCCTACTTATTGATAAACATTTATTTATTTAGCAATTCTATCCTCCTGCTAAAAATACGTCATAACAGTGATAACTTCTACAAAAAATTACTGACAAGTCAAGTGTGCAAACATGTGAAAATAACAAAATATACAGTACAGAAATTAGGGGGGGAAATGTGTGTTACCATATATAAACATACAATATAAAAACAGACGCCACATTGGGCAAAATGTGTTAGCATTTAAGAACTCTATGCAAAAAAGTTATTTTTTTGGTTACCATATTTAGTCATCTTTGTTATTGCTAATTAATAAAGATACAGCTGTCTATTGTTAGTTCATGACCATTAATGAATTTTAATAAATGTAACATTTAATAAAGCATTAGTAAATGCTGTAATTAATCTTAACTGAGATTAATAAATACTTTACAATTATTTTTCATTGTTAATTCATGTTCACTACTAATACTGTTCACTATTATTTGATGTACATTTTTTTATTGTGTATTTTATTCTATATTAGCCTATTCTATCCTTGTTATTACATATTGTATATGCTATTATTATTATTTGCCATAAAACTATTATTATTATATTTTTGACTTTATTATTCTACAATTTATATATATATATATATATATATATATATATATTTATATTTATATTAATATTACACATTATTTTAGACTATATCATCACACAGCACTGCAACAGAGCACAGTGTAGAGAACTCTGTTTAGCACTTTACAACAGCAAACTGAGTTTAAGGTAATGTGCTTGTAGTTTTCCAGACTTACTCTAAAGATTATTATGGTTATGAGTGAATGCTTTCACTGAGAGGACCTCAACCACTTTTAGTGTCTAAGCAGTTTTAAAAAACTGTAATATTACAATTGTTAACTAAGAAAAGAATGAGCCAAATCTACGCATGACAAGCGTGAGCTTTCCTCATGGAAGTGAATACATTTGCATTTTTAACTTTTTATTTTTTTATGGGCTTGTCCAGCCTGAAATACAGGTTTGATCCAGGAACTGTCACAGAAACAGGCGTTCTTTCAAAATAAAAGTCATGTTAAAGTTAAATATATAAAGTTAATTATATGCAAATGATTAAATACATACAAAATCATATCACTGAGAATCATGCAAAATGATATTAATCTTCAGAGAGATCAGTCTGCTTTGAATGAATGTTTAGAGACAAAGCGGTAACAGTCAAGGTTCAAGGGTTCAAGGTTCAAGGTTCAAAGCGGTAACAGTCACACCCCTCTTAACATTAGTGAGGAGAAACTCCCTGAAGCACTATACCTGTGTGTGTGTGTGTGTGTGTGTGTGTGTGTGTGTGTGTGTGTGTGTGTGTGTGTGTGTGTGTGTGTGTGTGTGTGTGTGTGTGTGTTTCCTGATAAATGTTTGACACCTGAACAAAAGACACGCATGAGTTTTACCATGTAAGTTCTCATTTTTAACTACAGATCGATTCATTTAATCTTGTGTTATTTTTGTTTGTGTAAAACTAAACCTGCTGAGGAAACATGAACATGTTTACAATGAACATATCCATTAATGTGATTATGACTATGATGATGGTTTTTATCTGAGACTTTGGGTTATCTGTTAGATTATGACACTGATTTAGTTGATGAGAGGACTGGTTGGTGGCAAAACCTGTTGTTTGTGGGTTTGGGTTTGAATGAGCATTTGACACACTGGAATAATGTCATTTTTTAAATCGGACATTTTTATCATGCAACATCCATACGTTAAATATTCATGCAAAATGAGAGTTTGTTTTATTATCTGAGGAAAGCATTTATTCTTACATGAAGCTCTTTAGTGTAAAACTTTACAGTGTAGCTTGTATTCTGTTCTCATCATCAGGTTGAAACTTCTGCTGCTGTTATGGGTTTTCAATAACAGTGGTGAGTATACAGTCATTTTTGTTTATAATTTGTAACAAATTTAGATTTCATTTGCAGGTAGAGTTATTCTAATCTAGTTGATTGTTTTGTTGAACCACAGCCAGGTGGATTTAATTGACATTACTGAAAAAATTATTCATTGAATTTACAATTTTTTTTTAAATAAAAAAAAATATATATATTTAGTAATTTTTTTTAAATTAAAATTAAATTAATTAAAACTAAAAATAAAAAAAATTAAAACAACTGCATTTTTTTTTATAACTTAAGGTAAGTGGTTGCAATCAATTTATTTTAGCTACATTTAAATAAACAAATTTAGTTGCCTAACTTAACAAAATTTGTTTATTTAAATGTAGCTAAAATAAATTGATTGCTACCACCACCACAAATTTAGTAAATTCAATGAATATTTTTTTTCAGTGTATAGGGTTGGTGTTTAAAATGACAAAAGAACCTTATGAATTTCACACATTACGTGCTTCATAGTGTATAAGTGCATAGTTGAGCTGAGTTTATTTGACACAAAAGCTAGCAATACACTGTTACGACTTTCTTGTCAAGGATAACACAATAAAGTTGCAGTAACTTATTTCCATTGTGGTCCTTGCTTTAAAAGAGAGAAGAAGAACATCTTAGTCAAAAATCCGCTCACTCCATAAAATAACAAAGGCTGTGTCACGAATCCGGTCTGTGGACTTCCGTCCGATTGCCACCAGAGGTCGCCCTTCCATTATATTGACTCTCACACTACACCGTTTCACGTTACCTTGGACTGCATTTCCCATCATCATTGCACTGATTGCACACAGCTGTAGCCAATCACTCACACACTATATAACACCCACTCAGATCCTTCTCAAACTGCCGAGTATTGTTCTGCGTTTATCATTCACCTAGTGATAGCTGCTTTACAGGGCCATTCCTAGTTTTCTTAATCTAAAGCCCTATTCGGACGATAAATGTTTCTCATGGGGACGTAAGTGATTTTCACCATTTACAGGGGGTAGTTGGTGATTTAATTGCCGTCCGAATCCAGAATGTCTGTGTTTACGTATCTCTCACCACCCTCGTAAAAATCCGAATTACCTTCTGTTTTTTGACAAACACCGAGGTCGTGTGGTAATTTAATTGCCATCCGAATCTACATCTCTGAGTTTACAAGACGAAAACGATTCAAAATTCAGTGTTTGAGCCCTTTTTGAGCACTCCAGAACACCGTAAGGTAGGCTAACTGTTGTACATCGGTGTAATTTGCATACATATTTATTTCTGAAATGCTGGAAGTATTTAAAAGAACAATACTTCATAACTGCTCACAGCGACTGGGAGCAGAAGAGAAGAAAAGCACATAAACATTCAAAATGGGTCTTTATTATGGCAGCAGCAGGTATAGATAGGTATAGCAACTATAGCGCGTCTATTTTCCTATTTTTAAACAGTAGGTTTAAATAATGAAATAATAAATATGACTATATATTATAAAATATGCTTGGAATAATAAGAATACATTTTACATAAGTATTTTTAAATACATTTTGCACAATAATAAGAATAATTTTGTACATAAAATTCATCTTAATTACAGCAGACAATCATGTGACTGGCCACGTGAGCAGCGCGTTCAGGTTTGTAGGATCACAGAACTCACTCCTCCACTCTGAATAAATCACCATCAGAATCCATGAGTTTTATCACTGAGGTGATATGTAAATTTATCTTTACAGATGTCCATATGAGAAACAATTACTGTCCCGATAGGGCTTTAGTCTAGAGCCCCTTTCACACTGCACGTTGGTCCCGGAAAATTGCCGGAGTGCCTTCTGTGTGAACACAAACACGTCCCGGGATTAATTCCGGGATTGATCCTGGGTTGGGGACCTAGTAACATTGCCGAGTTCAGTCCCGGAACGAGCGCTGTGTGAACAAAAGCCGGATCAATGCCGTAAAGGGTGTGTCGTAGTGATGACGCACTTTATCGTTCGACTGTTTTACCGGGTGTTTTGAAGGCAGATCAACGTTCACACGACGAAAAATGTGTAAACTGGAATGACGCAGCGATCAGGGAACTCCTCACTATCTGCGCTGAAGCTGAAATCATTCTCCAGTTTAGTGAAATGGTGAGCGCGCATTATACACGTCACATGAAAGGTCACGTGTCTTTACGGGATCTTTACGGGTTGTGTGTGAACGCACGCACAGATTCCGGAAAATCACTGGCAGTGTGAATGAACCAAAATCAGACCATCACGGGACACATTTTCCATGTATTTTCCGGAATGGCTGTGTGAAAGAGGCTTAGTTTAATCCTGTTTATTGCCCTGAGTCATTTGTGTCTCGATCCTAGCCTGTGTATCTCATTTCTTGTCTGATCTCTGCCTGCCCTGAAGTTTATAGTCTGCCTTGGATCTCTCTCTCATCTTGTCGTTTGGACTCTGTTTGCCCCTGCCTGATTATTATCGTGCACCTGGATTACCTCTCTTTGTTTTGCCCCCCCTTTTGTTTTGTCTATTCACTGGACTACTCTTGTGTTCTTGCCCATGCTGTTGTTTGACCTCGCCTGTGTTTTGACTCTGTCTGGGAATAAAAGCTTGCATATGGATCCGCACGTCTCTCGTCTCGTTCGCTCTGTTACAAGCTGCTTCTCACACAGAGCGTTAGCACTGAAATTAGTTATTTTTTGCACCTTATTGGGCTTAAATGATCAAATACACACACAACATTGACACTTTTATTGAATAACTATTAAACTGTCTGTATTTGCAGAAACCATCCCTACACATGTGATGGGAAAAAAAGGGAGGCAGCATCATCCTGCCCTGTGAATTTAAGGCCAGAGAGATTTTTCATATTCGTTTAAACAGACACTCAAAACACATCCTTGTTTATCAAAATAAATACTGCAGTAAACGAGTATGTAGAAAAGGAGCCTGTGACGTCATCATCAAGAATCTGAGACTGAGAGATGCTGGGAAATACATTTTGGAAATCTATTACATTAATGCAAAGTCAGTGCTGGAGCCACAAATCAGGACATACCAACTTCATATTTACGGTAAAGTCAAATCTGATCAAATTATCTGCATGGGTTTTCTGGTTTTTCTTTAGTAATTGTGTGGTATTGCATATAAGCAGCAGAGACTCTGAATGGGACAGATTAGTCATCTTTCAATATAAATATTTCCAATGATTTAAAAAAATATTACAATTACCATCATACCAATGATTAATGTCTTTCTGTTTCTCCTCAGATGATATTTCTGTGAAAACAGGCGAAAGGCTAAAGTTGGATATTCTGTTGCCAGATGCTCATCAAGTTACGCATCAAAACAAAAGCAGCACAGAATGGAAGAAGGTCTGGAGGAGAAAAGAGTTAATATAACACATGATCGACTGAAGGACACTGACGGGACTCTGAGCATTAAAGAGTTTACTGCTGATGATGCAGGAACATACAGAGTTCTGGGCTCTGAAGGAGAAATCTTGATCACAGTGACAGTCACAGATGAGAAAAGTTCAGTGGATGTTTAGAAATACTATACTGAGTACTATACTATATTCATCATGATTTGAACTGCAAACTGATGCTAAACGGTGTGACTAACCTCTCAATATCCTCTACAGAATTAAAGGGAAAACTAAACTACATGGATTATGACAAAAAACGTAGTAAGTAAAACCAGTGGCATTGAACTTTAAACAGTGAGCATAAAAATGAAAACAAATAAATATATTAAAACGTTCTTTCGTGCTTTACTGCTGTAGATCACTGGGGTTTGTTGGAGTCAGCAGGACTGTTTGTGTCGTCTGTGTTTGATCTGCTGGCTCTGATTCAGATTGCTGTTCTCATCAAAAGCTTGACTGTCCGCTTCATCCAGCACAGTTTGTGCTCTTGTTCGTTTTACTGACTGAGAAACCGCTTCAGATGATTCAACACAGGCACTGAACTAACTCCAGGGTTAGGGAGTTTCCACTGTTATTCATATTTATATGTTTCTGAAAGCGAGCAAACATCTACACAATCGCATTATTAACGCTACTGACTTTAGTCTAGCACGAGTTTAAGCACTCTCAACTAATATTGAATATAATATAATCAATGAAGCTATCTACACTGTCAAATGAATCTATTACGTACATCTGAGCTGTCTTGTTTATGATGAGAGAATTCAGTCAGCGAGCGCACACACTCACAAACCTCTAACGTTTCAGTGATGACTCATCTGAACGCCTCTGATTGGCCACTGCGTTCATAAACTCAACAGAATCGTATGTGATTGGTCATAATTAGTGCTTGGCAACGATAATAGCTATTAATCGCATCCAAAATAAAAGTTTTTGTGTAGCCTACATAATATATGTGTGTACTGTATATTTATTATGTACGTATATATAAATACACACACATGCATGTATATATTTAAAACATATTATACATAATAAACATACAGAGAACACACTCATATATAAACAAAAACGTTTATTTTGGATGCGATTAATCATGATTAATTGTTGCCCAGCACTAGTTATAATGCGCAACACTGTAAAAATTAGTGAAAAGAAACATTACGCAATATGAGCAGATCTAAATGTAATAACGCAATCAACACTTTTAATTTAATTTTATAAATTATAAAACCACATACCTGAGAAGGTTTCCCAAAAATTACCACAGCAACAAAAGTCTAGTAAACTAGAAGTTTCGTCACCCGTCGATCCACCAGCTCCACCGGGCTCCCTCGTCCCTCCGGCTCCGCCTTGGTCTGGCGTCGACCCGTCGTCGCCTTGGGACTCCTCTCCTCTGACTGTGCCTCGTCGCTCCGTCCCACCGGCTCCGTTGGGCTCCTTCCTCCCGTCAGCTCCACCTGGGTCCTCAGTCGCTCTGGCTCCGCTGCGGATCTCCGGATCTCCGCCTCCACCTTGGTTGCCAGAGCCCTCGGCTCCACCCTGGCCCCCCGGATCCTCGGCATCCCCCTGGCTTGTTGGCTCTCCGTTTCCGCCTTCGGCTCCTCCACCACCTGCTCCGCAGCCGTTGGTTGGCCCCCTGGAGTCGGCGGCCATTCCTCCTCCATGGCTCCTCCCTCCGTCGGCTCCACCGTGGGCCACTGTTATGGCTGTGGCCTGGGTCACGCCAGGCTCCTCCTGCTCCGGGTCCATCCTGTCTCTTCCCTGGCTCCTCCCTCCTTCGTCACCCCCCCCCCCCCCCCCTGGTGTCCGTCCTCCTCCTGAGCCGCCTCCCAAGTTCCCACCCGCCCCTCCCCTTGTTGTTTCCACGGTGCGAGGACCAGGGCCTGAAATTAACACCCGACCACGCGCCAAATGCGGGTGAATTTTGCAATTGGCAGGTAAAACTGTCAATCTACCTGCCACATTGGCGGGTAGCCAATGAGAATTGAGTGATTCATTAGTTGTTGTTTTTTTGCGTCTGTTGTTTTTTTTTTTTTAAGTCCGCCATTTCGTTGGATTTTAGCTCAAAATGTGGCGGCACATTACTGGGGTAAAGAGGCCAGCTGAAACGAACAACCAACAAAAAGATGAGGATGAGTCCAAGAAAAGTAAAAGACGACGTTTTAATACGAAGTGGACAATTGGCGACAACGGCAAGGTTCGTGAGTGGCTGATTTATGACCGCAGTACAGACGAAATGTCCTGCAGTGACTGCCGTATGTATGGCTCAGAGAAAGCGAAGTCAAATCCTTTTGTAATCGGGACTAAAAACTTAAAATTAGAAGCAATTAAGGACCACGAGTCATCAAAAAGCCACCTACACACAATAAGTTGCAAAATATCAAAGACTGCGCTAGCGGAGGAGACCGCTGCGGTCAAGGCACTGACGTCCATGAAAGCAGCGCAGTTTGAGAAGATGCGACTCCTGTTTCGGAACGTTCACGCGATCGGCAAGAAGATGAGGCCCTTCTCTGACTACGTTTGGATGTGCGAGTAAGTATTAAACTGTTGGTGAGATGGCATGAGATGAGATAAAGCAAAGCTGACGTTGGTTGCGGGGAGGATTTTCCTCATCTCAGCTCGTAGACTTACAGGCACACACAAACAGTCAATTCGGAGAGAAATAAAACGCACATAAATTACCGAAAAAACCGCAATTTACAAGCGCGTATTGAACCGTGGATGTCGTACCGAACGGTTCAATATTATATTGAGAATTGTGGCATCCCTAGTACCCGGTAACTTTACCAGTAATATTAATTTAGTTCTGCTTAATGGTTCCTGAAGGCTGTAATTAACAGTTGCCAGGAACTGTCTACTGACTAAATCAGCCATCAACACCGTGTGTGATTTGTTTACATACGAGCTGCGGTAACTTAGGTATAACTTATATCTGTTGAGTTAGCACGGTGTGTGTGTGTGTGTGTGTGTGTGTGTATACGTGCATGCGCTGGCATGCATGTGTTATCAAGCTAACTGTGAATTGTCATTGTTTATGTAGGGTGGATGAACAGAAAGGGTTAGCTGTAGGGAAGACATACAGAAATGCAAACCAAGCCCAAGTCTTCATCCACTACATAGCAGAGGTTGAAAGGAGGAAGGTAAAGGAGGAGATATCTGCCACCAAGTTCATCTCCATAATGGCAGATGGATCCACAGACAGTAGTGTAATGGAAGAAGAGTTGGTCTACACTAGAATGAGCAGAGCAGGAAAAGTCAAGGTGCAGTTTGTGGGGATCCAGGCATTGAAAAAGGCACATGCAGCACATATAACAGATGCAATATGCTCCCAGATGTCTGCAGTCAGTGGTGGTGAGGAGGAATGGAAGGAAAAGCTAGTTGCTTGTGGGACAGATGGAGCGGCCGTTATGACAGGATCCAAGACAGGAGTTGTCAGCAGGCTTCGTGGGGAAAGGATGTACATTTTAGGAGTCCACTGCATGGCACACCGCCTTGAGTTGGCATTTAAAGATGTAATGAAGACCAACAGTCATTATAGGAAAGTTGAGGACCTCTTGACTGGCCTGTTCACCCTCTATCACAGGAGCCCACTGAACAGAGCCAAATTAAAGGACAGTTTCTCAGTGCTAGGGATAAAACCACTGATGCCCACCAGAGTAGGAGGTACAAGGTGGGTCTCTCACCTATTGAGGGCCTTGGACCATTTCTTAAGGGGGTTTAAAGGGATTGTTCAGCACCTTGAGCAGGTAAGTAGTAGCTTATAGGTATTGTTGTATATTATTTATCTGTCAACATTTTGATTTAACATGTTAAATGCAGTTCTTCCATTTCCAGTTTAATTAATTTTGTTCTTGTTTTCTAAAGATGCAGTCACCAGACGATGAAGGGGTAAATGCTGCTCAACAGAGCAAGGCACGAGGGTTCTACAAGCTGGTGACAGATGGAGATGCACTTAAGTTCAGCAGTTTCCTGCATGATACGTTGACTCATCTTAGCAACCTGTCAGTGAAATTGCAGCAGTCATGTTTAACAGTAGCTGACGTCCACAGTTGCCTAACCTCCACCCAGGCTGTGATCCTCAAATACAAATACAGGTAATATAATTATATTATAATTATATGATTTAAAAATTATATTGATTACTGTTTATAGTTTAAAAAGCCATTGTGCCAAAATCATTCTTTAAAAATTTCAATCAAAAGATTATTTGTTAAAAATGATGAAAAGAAACATTTTCATTTATCTCTTGTTTAGCTCAAATGAGCTCAAATCTTTATTTGATCATATGAAGTCTTGGTCAACCCAATGCTTTCAATATGTATTATTATCATTCTCAATTTATTTCTGTTTTATGCATAGTGATGTATTAAGAAATTACTTAATTTTTTTCTTAAATAGAAATGAGAAGTTTTCCTGTACTGCATAAATTTGTCCTTGTATATTTAATTTGAAATTTTCTGTGTATTTTACTTGTTTGCTTTAAAGCCACTCCTCCTTATATTTTCAAACCAGTATATGCTGCTTTATGTAAAGTGATTCAAGAGAGGTAGAAAGAGACGGAGAAACAGTTATCTTACCGTCTGGCTGTCAACAATTAGAAAATTGTCTAAATCAGAAAATACTGTACGGATTTAAGACACGTAAGATTTCAGAGGAATTTGAGCCATACTTGAGCGCTGTTTGGAAGTATTGGCTGAACGAAGTAAGGTTCTTTCATGTTTTTGCATTTTTGTGTTCATGAAAATGAATATGCAACAGTTTAACGGACTGGCAGTGTATTTTTCCTAAGCATATAGTCACTTCAACTCCTCGTAATAGAAGCAGGCAAAGTGGCTTTGATCCTTGTTTCCTGAGAAACTGTCACGGGGCGCCGTGGAAAGAACAGGTTCTGGGTCCAAATGCAGGTAAGGAGGTTTTAATGAAACAAAAAGGCCAACAAGGCAAAACAAAACAGGCTCAGAAAGACAGAAAATACGGCAACCTGACATACCACACAAATACAACTAATCATACCAGACAGAATAGCGGGAGTGCAGTGCTTAAATAGTCCATGACAAATGGGAAACAGCTGAGGGTGTAACAAGTGCCAGGTGTGTGTACTGTAGTTTGGGGAATGGAGTCTGGGAGATAGTGACCTCTGGTGGCGGAGGGAGAGACGCAGGGCCCGGACTCCTGACAGAAACATTGTTGCCTGAGAAGGTAAAGTGCACATATAAGCACAACCTAGGCCCAGTTTACACCTGTATTAAGAAGTTTTTTGGATGACGCTCAATTCAGATGTAAATGGGGTCTAAAACATTTTGTGCTTGTCCACATTTGTCACTTCCAGAGGTAGTTGAAAATGCATTAAACCAGATTGCTTTCATAGTGTAGACTACTCTACGCCTACTGACCTAACATGTAAACATTATGGGAAACGCTCTAGCTTAAAGTGTTTGAAAGTGTACAAAAGAGATGAATTAAAACACCAGGTGCAAATGGGTATGTGTCTCCCTCGTCTACTTGTGATTCGATCAAACAATAGGCATCTCAATACAAGATGTAAACCGGGCCCTAGTTATTGATCTTTTCACCCCATCTTCTGTCCAGGGGCGACTCTAACCATTAGGCCACGACTGTCCCATAAACGGCCACATACTGGATCCGTGCATTAGTTCTTAAAGTGACAGCAGCCCAATAAACCTGCTGTCATCTGTCATTAATGTTAATCAAGTGACAAAAGACAAAGTAACATCGCTAACTGCTCTTGACTGAATATCTTTTGTAGCTCTGATAAGGAAGAATTTATATTTAATTTATACAGTGAAGACTACTTGAATACTATGGAAGCTTGTTTCTGCTACAGAATAAAAATAAAAGATAACTGTGACATTATATCATGCAATTATGACTTTATAACTCACAACTGAGAGTTTATATTTCACAATTCACAATTATATGATAAAATGTTTAAAATGTTTATCAAGAAAGCTGAAAAATAAAATTTTGGTGGCTTATTAATTAGAATACAATGTTACATGGGTCAAAACAATGAAAACACTATGTATGTATTTATTTATTTATTCATGTATGTATTTATTTATTTATTCATGTATGTATTTATTTATGTATTTTATTTACTCATTAATTTATTTTTTGAGTCAACAATGATCTCACACACCCCTCAGCAAATGTGCAGTTGTGCTCCTGGACATCTGTGCATCCTTTTTCTTTTTAAAGCAACGAGAATCACCAAAAACACTGACAGTTCGACTGGGACAATCCAATACACTTCAGGTGGAAGGAGAGAAGCTGGGAAGAGAGCACATTAAATAATGAATCAATTAAATTAGAATTTTAAACTCAATGTTTAAAGATTTTGTAAAGCTCTCAATGCCTCTTGTTTTACTTACTGTGTTGTTGTATGTCATCATTAATGTAGTTTATTTTGTCCTTTGATTCTGTAGGTCATATTGAAAGGTTAGTCATTCAGTTTAGCATAAATCCGATGTTCAAATCATGATGTAATCTTACCTGTTTAAATGCTTTATAATAATATTTCTAGACGTCCACTGAGCTTGTCTCACCTGTGACTGTCACCATGATCAGGATTTCTCCTTCAGAGTCCAGAACCTCATATGTTCCAGCGTCAGTGGCTGTAAAGTTATTAATGATCAGGTTTCCATCTCTGATGGTCATTCGATCACTCCTGACCCCATGGCTTCTATTCCAGTCCTCCTTCCGCCCTGTGCTTCTTTTGGTCCAGTGCACTACTTTATAAGCTTTGAACAACAGAACGTCCAACTTCAGCTCCTCACCTTCCTTCACTGAAATCTCATCTGAGGAGAAACAAAGACATTAATCATTATTATAATGTGTCAATCAATCAAGGCTATAAGCACATATTTAGAACTGGGACCAAATGTAATCATTAAGCAATCAGCCTTGTAAAACCTCTATTGGAGACGACTACTCTGAATACAGTATGAGTGTCACATTTAGTGTCTCTGCTGGTTACAGGCCCTCATGCAATACTAACACAATTATTGAAAATCAGAAAGCACTAATGCTGATGGTTTGATCAGTTTTGACTTTACCCTGAAAATGAAGTCGGTACGTCTTGATTTGACGCTTCACTTCTGTCTGAGTATTAGTGTAATGGACTCTCAAAATGTATTTCCCAGCGTCACTCAGTCTCAGATCCTTGATAATCACGTCACATGATGCTTTCTTAAATACTCGCCCATTTTGACTCTCACTTTCACTTTCGCTCTCACATTCTTCATTCTGACAAGAAAGGATGCTTTTTAACCTGCTTAAATCAATATAATAAATGTCTTTGACTTGAAAATCACACGGCAGGGTGGCGTTGCCTCCCTTTTTCCCTTTCACAGATATAGTGGTGGTTCCTGCAAATATATAATATTAATTCAATACAAAGTATCAATACTGAAAAATAACTCTGGTATTTCGCTCTATTCTATCTAGTTATTTTAGTCAACTGGATAATATAAATATAATATAATATAAAAACATATGAATGAAAGCATCAAGGAGCCAACAATATTAGCTGTGCCACATTTTAACATTTTAAATGTTGATGACTGTATATCAGATGTGTCAGTGCAGTTGTACTGAATTTCTACCTGACAATGAAAATCAAATATCATTACAATTTATAAACTAAAATCACTGAATACTGACCACTGTAATTAAAAAGGCACAGCAGCAGCAGCAGATTCAAGCGTTTGAACCTGATGAGAAAACAGAAGAGCTGTGATGTTACAGATATGTGACATGAGACATACATACAGGGATAAGATGCTTTCCTGAGATTAAAAAACATTTCACTTTCATTTTGTCTGAATACTTAACACTCTTACATGCTAAAAATGGCCAATAAGAAACATTAGGCTATAATTCTCATAAAAAAAGGTACAAAAGCTGTCAGTGGGGTGGCACCCTTTAAAAAGTAATAGAGGGTAAATAAGGCTAATAGATAATAGTACCACTCCACTGACAGCTTTTGTACCTTTTTTCCTGAGATTATCAATGATTCTTGTGTAATAGTCAAAATGATCACTCAAACCAAAAGTCCCAATACCCTAACAACAGTTATTTTTTTTGATATTCAGTAACAATCTAACAATTATATTAATACCCCGCTAATTAAAACCAACATCACAATAATTGTGATATCGTCATATCACAGATACATTCTGCATTAAGAATTTCCTTGCTATCAACAGCAGGTTTAGTTTCTAAGAAACAGAAACACAACAAACCATACTGTATATTATATAGTAACACAAAAACACAGGCTGGATTTATATTTTAAAAAATAAATGAAATTAAAAAAAGAAAAGAAAACTTACATAGCAAAAAAAATATGCGGGAGTGTTCTGGGCGTCTTCATATATCACAGCACGTTTAGTGAGATGTGACAGTTCAGTAAAAACAAAACTAAAAGAATGGCACAGACACAGGTGAGTTTGGTGCCTCCCACTAATGGTGAGTAAATACTGCTCATTATTGTTCTCTATTCTTTCAAAGCAGATTGAGCTGAAGATTATTATAATATTGCAATGGTATTTGATAGAGCTGAACAGGTCACCAGACTGATGTGAAATCACAACACAGCAGAAATGATGCCACTTTGTTAATAATAAGCATGCTAATAAGCAACTAGTAAATAGTGAGAATTGTAATAATAGTAACAGTGTTACCTATCATTCTTCTCTAAAGCTTCCAGTTTAAATTGAACCCTCCTAATGCATTAAAAAACTGTAGCTATACACCTTTTAAGCTTATAAAACAGTCATAACTTAATATTTTTCAACTAAAAAACATATTTGATCTAATCTGTAACTACTCATTAATGAGTGAATGTAAAAAAGTTTTACATTTTTTAATGTTACTGTGTTTTTATTACTAGCAATTGCTATTACTTAAGTTACCCTCTTTTTCTAATAAAAAAAAAAAGAAGAAATTTTCCAATTTGAATATTTACCACAGACGTTTAGACATAGTGCCTCTTATGCTTCCACAGAGAGTTAAATAGCATTCGGTCAGTGTTTGCACATACAGATTTATCATCCTCCACCATTTGCCACCATGAATTGAGTTTCCTTTTCACTTTTTCAACAGCTGGGTCAAAGTTCAATCTGCATCTGACTTTATCATCATTCCATATGGATATAAGATAGGTCAATTCTGATGTTAGTTGAAAAGCTCAGGGTTACAGGATTTGTTTCAAAACCAAACCAGTTCAATCAGACTTTGTTGGTACCATGATGCTGATCATCAACCTTCTCTGTCAACTCAGGCTTTGATTCTAAATTCATGAAGCCTGTGCACATGAAAGAGTGACATCAGTGGCGAACAGCCAATCACATGCCTTGAAACATAGAAAAACTGTGATTCACTCCTCGCACTTCTTGCAAGACTTCTCTCTTCTGCTGACTGAAGAATATGAATTACATAAATGAATTTACACAGCAAGAAGAAAACATCTTGCTATCAACGCAAGTGAAGTTGTGAAGTTACTTTATATAGTTTATCTTCGTCACCATAAGTAGTATCTTGAGATATTAACAAAAGAAAATGCGCAGGAGCCAATAATTCTTAATGTTCACTTTATTGAGGACCCATTGCAGTGTTCAGACATGCACACACACTGCACTTCCTCATAGCCTTTTAATAGTGTACTGACCAATACACAATGCGCCCCCTGCTGGACAAATCTCAATATACACCCTACCCATACAACAAGTTGATGAGCGAAATCCTGATAAAGCACCCTGTTAAAGAGGTTGACTGGCACAAAGTATTTTATGCATTTTGAAAACAATTTAAATACAAATGACATTAGACCCCCCCCCCCCCAAAGGCTTTAAAATACAAAATAGCATTTTGTATTTCAAATACGTATTTTAAATATATATATATATGAAATACTGCCCATCCCTGTGCATATTCCAAGATGACAATGTCAAGATTCTTTGGACCCAAACTGTGAAATAGAGAGCACGAGGAATCATTTTCATGTATAAATTGATCACCACAGAGTCCTGAGCTTAACCCTATTGAAAGTATTTAAGATGTGCTAGAGTTGACAAGATCTTGACCAAAAATTAATGCAACTCTTGATGGAAATAAACTATGTGATGTTGCACAATGTTGTTGAAACAATGCCACAATGAAAGCACAATGTTATCAAAGCTAAAGATGGTCCAATGAAACATTAGAGTGTGACTTTTTTACGCAGACAGTGTCAAGTCGACTCCAGCACATCCTGAAGACTTTCAGTGGGGTTATATGGTTAGGACTCTGTGGAGGACAATCTCTCACAATTTGAGCTTGATGAATCTTGACATTGTCATTCTGGAATATGGACATGTGTGCGTCTTCATGGGTGCTTTCAATGTTGAAACCCTTCTTAAACCTGAAATGATTTAGTAAATCCAGTGGTCGAATGCTGTCGCCACCTGACTAATGACTGATCTTTGTGTGAATGTTGGACCCCCTGTTGCCTTCAGAACTGCCTTAATACTTCGTGAAATAGATTCAACAAGGTGTTGGAAACATTCCTCAGAGATTTTGGTCTATATTGACATGATAGCATCACGCAGTTGCTGCAGATTTGTCGGCTGCACATCTATGATGTGAATCTCCCGTTCCACCACATCCCAAAGGTGCTCTATTGGATTGAGATCTGGTGACTGTGGAGGCCATTTGAGTAAAGTGAACTCATCGTCATGTTCAAGAAACCAGTCTGAGATGATTTGAGCTTTGTGACATGGTGCATTATCCTGCTGGAAGTAGCCATCAGAAGATGGGTCCACTGTAGTCATAAAGGGATGGACATGGTCAGCAACAATACTCAGGTAGGCTGTGGCGTTTAAACGATGCTCAATTGGTACCAGGGCTGGACTGGGACAAAAAATCGTCCCTGGCATTTTTTGGTCCAGGCCGTCCACCACCACGTATATATATATATATATATATTATATATATATATATATATATATATATATATATATAGTAAAAATATTTCACAATATTACTGTTTTTGCTGTATTTTGGATCAAATGAATACAGGCTTGGTGAACAGAAGAGACATCTTTAAAAAAAAAAAAAAAAAATCTTACTGTTCAAAAACTTTTGAATGGTAGTGTATATCATATATATATATGCTCACCAAGCCTGTATTTATTTGACCCAAAATACATCAAAAACAGTAATATTGTGAAATATTTTTACTATTTAAAATAACTGTTTTCTTTTTGAATATATTTTAAAATGTAATTTATTTCTGTGATCAAAGCAGAATTTTCAGCATCATTACTCCAGTCTCATGATCCTTCAGAAATCATTCAAATATTCTGATTTGCTGCTCAAAATACATTTATTATTATTATTGTGTTGAAAACATTATTGTGATTTTTTTTTCAGGTTTCTTTGATTAATAGAAAGTTCAGAAGAACAGCATTTATCTGAAATAGAAATATTTTGTAACATTATAAATGTCTTTATCATTTTTGATCAATTTAAAGCATCCTTGCTAAATAAAAGTATTAATTTCTATAATTTCTTTCCCAAAAAACAAAACAAAAATTATACTGACTCCAATCTTTTCAATGGTAGGCTATAGTGTAAAGCTTTTTTATTTCAGATAAACGCTGATCTTTGGATCTTTCCATTCATCAAAGAATCCAGAAAAAAAATTTACTCGACTGTTTTAAATATTGATAATAATAATAATAATAATAATAATAAATGTTTCTTGAGCAGCAAATCAGCATATTAGAATGATTTCTGAAGGATCATGTGACACTGAAGACTGGAGTAATGATGCTGAAAATACAGATTTGATCACAGAAATAAATTACAGTTTAAAATATATTCAAATAGAAAGCAGTTATTTTAAATAGTAAAAATATTTCACAATATTACTGCTTTTGCTGTATTTCGGATCAAATAAATGCAGGCTTGGTGAGCAGAAGAGAATTCTTAAAGAAAAAAAATCTAAATCTTACTGTTCAAAAACTCTTGACTGTAGTGTAGATATGTATCATTGCATCTAGTTGTTTTGGATAAGAATAAAACGTCAGGTCTGACAATATTGTGTCTTTGTGAATTTAAATCTAGATTTATTCACATTGGCCCATGGAAACCTCTATGAACACACTTGACTTAAAACACTTATTAAAAAGTGTTAAATTTAAAAAATATATATATTAAAACGCGTATTCTGCACTCATGGCGCGCGTGCACACATTAGGATAGATGCCTGCCTCTGTTCCGAGTCCCTATCAATCACTTTACTGATTAATCTGCTCTCCTCTCCTCCTCCTGTCTGGCTCTTTGGCCCGCATCACTCACCGCAGAGCAAGCCTGTTCTTGATAAAGCTGCTGTGAATCGTGGGGAAAGCCGATGCGGAAGAAGTTGGGGTGATGCTCTCTTTATATAGGCGGAGCAAAATACTTCATCGCTCCGTCTATAGCGCATTCTGATTGGGTGGTTTACGCTGTCAATGCAGGAGACAAACCAATGGGCCACTGGCTGCTCGTTGTCCCTGCGTGATGGTCCTTGGCAAAAAAAAAAAAAAAAAAAAAAAAAAATTTCTGTCGACCCCTTCAGTGCGTCGGCCCACCGGGAAAATGCCCGATTACCAATCCAGCCCTGATTGGTACTAAGGGGCCCAAAGTGTGCCAAGAAAATACCCCCCCACACCATTACACCACCACCACCAGCCTGAACCATTGAGACAAGGCAGGATGGATCCATGCTTTCATGTTCTTTACGCCAAATTCTGACCCTACCATCTGAATGTCACAGCAGAAATCGAGACTCATCAGACCAGGCAATGTTTTTCCAATCTTCTATTGTCCAATTTTGGTGAGCCTGTGCGAATTGTTCTTAGCTGACAGGAGCGGCACCCGGTGTGGTCTTCTGCTGCTGTAGCCCATCTGCTTCAGGGTTCGACGTGTTGTGCGTTCAGAGATGGTATTCTGCATACCTTGGTTGTAACGAGTGGTTATTTGAGTTACTGTTGCCTTTCTATAATCTCTAACCAGTCTGCCCATTCTCCTCTGACCTCTGACATCAACAAGGCATTTTTTTTTCCACACAACTGCCGCTCACTGGATATTTTCTCTTTTTCGGACCATTCTCTGTAAACCCTAGAGATGGTTGTGTGTGAAAATCCCAGTAGATCAGCAGTTTTTGAAATACTCAGACCAGCCCGTCTGGCACCAACAACCATTCCACGTTCAAAGTCACTTAAATCCCCTTTCTTCCCCATTCTGATGTCATCTTCACCACATCTAGATGCCTAAATCCATCCTGCCTTGTCTCAATGGTTCAGGCTGGTGGTGGTGGTGTAATGGTGTGGGGGGGTATTTTCTTGGCACACTTTAAGCCCCTTCTGAAAAAGCGCAATCTTGATAGCACCATGTTGAGCAACTATAGACCAATATCAAATCTTCCTTTCATAGGTAAGATTATTGAAAAGATAGTTTTTAATCAGCTGAACAACTACTTAAACTCAAATGAATACCTGGATAATTTTCAATCTGGTTTCCGTGTGCATCACAGCACAGAGACAGCACTCGTTAAGATAATAAATGATATTCGCTTTAATTCTGATTCTGGCAAAATATCAGTGCTGGTACTGCTAGATCTTAGTGCTGCGTTTGACACTGTCGATCATAACACACTTCTAGAGAGACTGGAAAACTGGGTCGGACTTTCTGGGTTGGCACTCAAATGGTTCAGGTCATACTTAGAAGGGAGAGGTTATTATGTGAGTATAGGAGAGCATAAGTCTAAGTGGACGTCCATGACATGCGGAGTCCCACAAGGCTCAATTCTTGCACCGCTCTTGTTTAGCCTGTATATGCTCCCACTAAGTCAGATAATGAGGAAAAACCAAATTGCCTATCACAGCTATGCTGATGATACCCAGATCTACCTGGCCTTATCTCCAAATGACTATAGCCCCATTGACTCCCTCTGCCAATGCATTGATGAAATTAACAGTTGGATGTGCCAAAACTTTCTTCAGCTAAACAAGGAGAAAACTGAAGTCATTGCATTTGGAAACAAAGATGAAGTTCTCAAGGTGAATGCATACCTTGACTCTAGGGGTCAAACAACTAAAAATCAAGTCAGAAATCTTGGGGTGATTCTGGAGACAGACCTTAGCTTCAGTAGTCATGTCAAAACAGTAACTAAATCAGCATACTATCATCTCAAAAACATTGCAAGAATTAGATGTTTTGTTTCCAGTCACGACTTGGAGAAACTTGTTCATGCCTTTATCACCAGCAGGGTGGATTATTGTAATGGTCTCCTCACCGGCCTTCCAAAGAAGACCATTAGACAGCTGCAGCTCATCCAGAACGCTGCTGCCAGGATTCTGACTAGAACCAGAAAATCTGAGCATATCACACCAGTCCTCAGGTCCTTACACTGGCTTCCAGTTACATTTAGGATTGATTTTAAAGTACTTTTACTCGTTTATAAGTCACTCAATGGCCTAGGACCTAAATACATTGCAGATATGCTCACTGAATATAAACCTAACAGACCACTCAGATCATTAGGATCGAGTCAGTTAGAAATACCAAGGGTTCACACAAAACAAGGGGAGTCCGCTTTTAGCTATTATGCCGCCCGCAGTTGGAACCAGCTTCCAGAAGAGATCAGATGTGCTAAAACATTAGCCACATTTAAATCCAGACTGAAAACTCATCTGTTTAGCTGTGCATTTGTTGAATGAACACTGTGCTACGTCCGAACTGACTGCACTGTATTTTATGTATAATCATATTCTATTTAACTGTTTTAAATTTAATTTTAAATCAATTTCTATAACTTCTTAAAATTCCTTGTTTTTATTATTTTTAATTCCTTGTTTTTATTGCTGTGAATGACTATTTCACTTTCTTTTATGTAAAGCACTTTGAATTACCACTGTGTATGAAATGTGCTATATAAATAAACTTGCCTTGCCTTACATAGGTACTACTGGCATTCAATTAAAACAGACACAATAATTACAAAATATCAAATTCTTTATTTAAAACATTGCATGTATAACACTTAAAAATACAGACTTCCAATGCTGGAACAGTGCATCTTCACCGTTTCTCCTGTCTTAGGATGTTTTGCAGTGCATTATGTTGTGTCCTCTGGATTTATCCTCACAAAGAATCTTTAGGCAACAGAAACATAATGGGGAAAAAAGACAAACAGCCAAAGAATGCATAGCCATCTGCAAAACCCAGGTGCTGCTTCAAAACGTGGCCACCACCTTTGCTCCACTTTGTTAGTGACAGAAATGTCTTCTCTGAAAAACAAGAAGTAGAAATGACACACTTTTAAAAGGCAAACCTCATATAGAATACACAAACCTCTCAAAACCATAGTTGTTCTCTTACCATGAATTATCAGTCTCAGGATGGCTGGCATGCTCATGTCTTTCTTGATGCTTCATTGCAGATGCCTTTAAAACACAAATACAAAAAATGCAGTAAATCTTAAATTCCATTAAAAACGATAACAAACTAATTCTAAAACTAGAAAGGCAGCCAGCCATAAAACTAGTTTAACCTAGCTAATATACGATTTTATTTTCTCAATAGGCTACTGGCCAACATTAACTACTAACACCTGAACTAAATTTCACATTAGTTAACCTAATGTTAATATAAGATGAGCGTTGCTCATTAAAAATAGTTTTAATTCGGTTACTTAATTCAATAAGCTGACAAAAGTCGTTTGAAACGACGGCGCAGTTTACCATGGTAAAGTTCTGTAACCGAGTAAATGTTACTATAGGTTAAACTGGTGTGCAAAAATCTGACACAAACACACAGACAAACTTACATATATTTTTACCTTGCTTGCTGGTCTTATTCTCTTGTAAGGTGCACCGACACACAGCGCAGATGTTCTCCGGGGCTCTTCCACTCTCGCGGGTTCATCCCCGGGAAAAACTCGCTGCGTGGCGCTGCCAGTAAAGTGATGCTCCGGTATATTTCTGACGTACAGATGTACTCCAAGCGCTCACGCTGATTCTGACACGAAGGACAAATGGATTTTCCAATCATTACAATGTAACACATCCAGTATAGTCAGTCCCAAGCTGTTGCGGTGTTGTAGACACGGTGTAGGGCAAATTGTGTCAATCCAAACGTAAGAAATTAGGAAAATAAAACGACCTCAATAGAATGGCGCCAAAGAGACCGTTACAGCAAATACAGTAGTATACAGCAATTAAAAAAAAAACAGTAAGTCTCTGTATGTGGGGTCTGACGTCACAGAAAATTCCCATGATGCAAAGGGTATTACAGTTATTTACTGTAAAGGGAATTTGCAGTATTATACTGGGTGATATACAGTAAATAACTGTGGAAATTACAGAAATGTCTAACAGTGAACGTAACTATTGTCACATTATTACAGAATGTGCTTCACAGATGTCATTTTAGCACAGTTTTATCAGTTCAAACCCAGCACAACCCATCAGAATTAGTGTCTGAACTATGTGTGTTACTTTATTCTGTTGGTTTATGAATGTTTTGTGTCTGTCTATAGACGGGCTGACGCTGATGGAGCGTGTGCTGATGTTCGGTGGTGTTGGTCTGGCTGTGTTTGTGTGTTTTCTGGCTATAATCATTGCAGGAAGAAATATTTACTATCGAGGTTGGCAGAAAGGATGGACTGCAGCCGAACATGCTGGTCTGAGTGATCAAAAATCACCTAAATGACACATTTGTGAGCTTTATTTTTCACTCGATCACAATAATCAGCATTTATACATTACACCGTGGTGGTTCACCAGTGTGTGGTTCAGATGTGGTTCTGTTGGTCAGATCTCACTTAGACTTCTGTGGCAAAGCTCCAGAGGAGCATTAATATAAGCTGAGTTCATGAGAATGTATAAATGTCATCTGTTTTATGTCACAAACTTGTTCAAATAAAATGTCTTCAATGTTAAATGTGTTGTTGAGAGTTCTGATCAAATAAACAGAAGTAAAACTAAGAAATCACATGTCATGGTCGTATTTTTGATGAAAAAATTATAGAAATGATCATGCATTCTAAATGTGATGTAGACCTAAGCATGTACTGTCTGTGACTACAAATAAACAGAAAGAGGCGCACATGAATATGTGTCGCCTTTCTTTTGTGAAATAATGGTAAATACCACTTTATTTCTGTGTGACTAATTTGCGATCCTGAAACAAATTAATTTATTATGATCAATGTATCAGAAATAACAAAAACAATGATAAAATACAATAAAATATTAAATAAAATAGAGTAGAATTCCAAAAAAAAAAAAAAAGTTTAAGTAATTAAAACAAAATTTTCATTTTTGGGTAAACTATCCCTTTAAACATTTCCTTGTTTGTAGTTTTTGCTTAGTCTTATGTAACTTTATTATTTTGAGTTTGATTAACTTGATTAATCAACTTTGATTAACCATTTAAAGCAATCAGTTTCCTCAAACTATTTAAGTAGCTATAGCTGTTTAGACTTAGATTTGTTACCTGAATTCAAACGGACTGAGTGGAATAAACTTTTAATTGACTAAACAACACTTAAAAAATACAAGGGACTCAATGTATATGAGTTTACAGTACTCATATTTATTGGTTTTAAACAGTTTGAGACAGCTTGTTGATTTTCACAGTGTTAAGAGAGGAAGTGGAAACACGTTGTGGTTTAGTGTCTCTGCTCTGCACTGAAACCTGCAGTTTGATCAGTGCTTTTACAGACGGAAGACAATGGAGAAGGTCATGCTCTTTTGGTTTTTTTCATACAGGATTATTCAGATCACCTCCAGCGGTAAATTTATTCTCCTTTACAATTTCACATTATTGATCTTTTATTGATCTTTTAAATATAATCAATGTTTTATCTAAATTGTTTCAAAGGATCAGTTTATGATGTTTTCTAGATGTTTCAGAAGATGATGTGACTCTGATAAGATTCCGGCTGAATGAAAGCATCAGTCTGAACTGCAGCATGAACGACAAAACCAGAACGGCCTGGTATCACCAGAATCCTGATACTGGACGACTAACACTACTGCTATATGCTATCTATAACACCTATGAAAGCTATCAAAGCCATCGCATATTTACAAGAATAGGGACCAACACAGCCTCGCTAGATATTACTGATCTAACAGAGTCAGATTCAGGGCTTTATTTCTGTGGAACATCAACGTATTCAGATGAAATGAACTATGAAAAACCCATCAGACTAGTGATGGAGGGTTAGTACAGCTTCTCAATTTCTCTCAAATCTTCATAATGTTTTTAATGCTGACAATTATTTGACGGTTTCTCAATTTATTTCAATCATCTATGTTACAAATAAATTTTCCATAATGTTTTTTTTTTTTTTTTACTGCAATGCCAAAGAGGAACCATTTTTATTTCCACAAAGAACCTTCTAGTGATTATAGTGTGAAGAGCATTTTAATCATCTGTAGAATTGTTACAAGCTGTAAATTGTGCCCATTTTCGACCCCTGCCAAATTATTACCCCTCTCCTTGAAATGGCTACCTGATTGCCTAATCCTAACCCCTCCCCTCACCCACACCTAACCTAAACCTACCAATACTAGGGGGGTAGTAATCTGGCAGGGGTCAGAATTTGACACAACACCGGATCTCCGGCGTATGGTGTTTGGGAGCGTAAAAAAGATAGTCATACTACATTTAAAAAAAAACTTGTTGATATCATGTTCGAGTTCATGAGTTCGCCTACCAATGGTTTGAGAGGAACACAGCTTTCACTCTCAACCAAACTAACATTACTAGCCATCAGAAGTTTTTGCTCTTATAAACATGAGACGCGCATAATAGCAGAGGAATGGAAAAAGAGCGTCTGCGCCTCGAGCGTGCGACACATTGAGGCATGGTCAAAGATGTCTATCTAGGTCCATATTTACATAGAAAAGCTATTTGAAAAGCAGCAGAGCTTTGTAAACAGCTCAAAATTATTACTTCATCTCCATAAGAACTAAATGATTTCCAGAACAAATTTATCAGTAGTTTTGAAAAGGATTTTAATTTACCAGTAAAGACTATGTGTGAAAGGGGCTAAACTCTTCCTCTGCATATGCGGTGAGTTTATGTTCATCTGGGAAAAAGTTATCTCACTAGATTTGTAACGTAAATCATTTATAAACCTGTGCCTTAAATCATTTATAAACCTTATAAATATTTCTAATTATGTGATCGATTGTACATCGCGATTTCAAAATAAAAGTTTCTGACTTTGCATGTGGCCAAACATTAAAATGAAATGGATTTAAACGTCGTTGAATCACATGAAACATCACCAGGCTGTTGGCGCCTTCTGCGGGAATTTTTTATGATATAGGCATATTACATGTATTTTAAAAGTGAAACCATGTAATTAACAATAAAACCATGTAATTACCTGGTATGGATACTTTATTTGAGCCAATTATTATTGTCTCACATTAGTTTATATATAAATATAGTCATATTAAAGCCTGTTTTTCAGGTCTTAATTTTTCCAAGTGTATGATACAGCTTTCTTTCTTCAGGTCAATCATATATTCATGAAAAAAAATCTGTTTGAATAAGGAAAGCAGTAACTTTGCCATAGTATCCTTTCAAATGTTAAAGTTGCCACAATCATTGCGTTCTTTGCATGTGCAGCACTTTATTTGTACCATTTTGTTTTATTCGTTTATTTATCAGGTAGTTTCAAGGAAAATAATTTTCAAATGTTTTTTGTTTGTTTGTTTGTTCGACAAATAACCCTGTATATGTGTCCACCCCCGCAACCCATTAACCCTCGGAAAAAAGCTCAGGCTCAGGATTTTTTTTTTTGCTTTAACCCCTGATAATGTTTTTAATGCTGATTTTTGAGTAAATTATTTTACTAATTTATTTCAATCATCACTACTAGTGCTGCTGGTGACTCGATCAAACCATTTTCACTCTTAAGTAAAGTTAAGGGCAGTGTTTGAATGATTCCTGAAATCATGTGTGATGTTAAGGAAAGGTTTGCTGTTACAATAATGTTGAAACTAAAATATTCTTTTGTTTTAATGACCTTGTCTTTGTGTTTTGATTACGTGATCATACATTTAAAATATTTTCAGACAAGCTGACAGACATAACTCATTCTGTCACAGAACCGTCAGAGGATGCTGAGATCACAGGTGAGAGCAGAAATCATTCTCGTGTGTCTCATTTTCTCACAACTTTTAAATAAGTGCAGATTCATGTAAATATGAATTTAGTGTTTGAACTTTCTGTTTCTTCATTCTGCAAAATGCTGTTGTCTGTCTGTCCAAACATACGCTTGAATATCATTATATGTGTCTAGCTGTATTTTCACATTATATATAGGCTATTTATCCAAAGCAGTATTAATATATACATATAAGATGGGTTCCAGAGGAAATGCTATTAAATAAAAATGTCTTCAATTTTAAATGTGTTTGTTGAGAATTCTAATCCAATCCAAACAGCAGTAAAATTAAGAAATTATATGTTTGTGCATTTTCTGTCAGAAAACCTGATTATTAGCAATGCTAAACCTTTTTAAACAAAACACTATATTTAGACAAACAGAATGAAAACATTAGTGAGAGTTCAAATCACTGACTATAGGGGAAAATGCTCCCTTAAGAACAGTGTTTATTTACAGCTAAACTGAAACATATTTAGTGATGTTTACTATTTACAGGATGATCTGTGTTATTAAGATAATATTATATTATTAAGAGAATTGCAAGCACAAAATTAAAAATCACAAAAAATTTAATTCTAAGAATTAGTTTTATTTAAAAAAATAAGAAAGCATTCATTGTAAAGCATGCGTATGTGTCAAATTAAGTGTGGATGTACAATTGTATATTTTGTACAATTTTCTTTTTAAATATGTGTGTTTAAATAATATTTCTATTTAATGTGGCATGAGGAAGAGTATAGTGTCTCCTAAAGTGACTTCATCATCATCATCATCTGCTGGAGAGTTTTTCCTCACCACTGTTGCTTTGTCTGGTATTTGCATTGTTATTATTTGTAAATCTGATTTGAAAGAGAATGTATTGTGAAAAACTAAACAAATAAAAACACTTTTGTGAAATTCTGTTTTGTTGGTTTATATTTTTGTATGATTTTAAAGGGCACCAATTATGCCCCTTTTTACAATATGTAATATAAGTCTCAGGTATCCCCAGAATGTGTCTGTGAAGTTTCAGATCATTTATTATATCATTTTGAAAATGCCTGTTTTGAGTAGAAGCAGAAACATGCTGTTTTCGTGTATGTCTCTTAAATGCAAATGAGCTGCTGTTTCCGCCCCCTTTTCCAGAATAGAGATGTGCCTTTACAGCTCCTACCTCAGATCTCCGCCAAAATACATCTGTTTGGTTTTGATTCTCATGTCTATCGCACTGAAATCATGCGTTTTAAAGCCATATCAGTTTAAACTTTTGTTATAGGGTTTTCTAAATACACACATCCGAAGCACACGCACAGAAAGCAGCTGTCACACGCCATGTGAGTACTAAAGTTCTCTTTCACACATAAGTTTATTTTAAAAACTTGCATAAGTTACAAAAACACAGTTGGTTATGTCTGTGAAGTTAAACAGCTGGGAAAGAAATCACATGTTTATATTAGATCTGTGTATTAAGTGACAGCAGCACTAGCTACAGCTGTCTACGATGTTAATATGACCCAAACAATAAATTAAAAGCACAAAATCACTCACTGCTCTTGAATGAATCATTTCTGTAGCTCTAATAAGAAGACATTTCTTACTTGAATGCTGCTTTTAAATGCTCTAGCGTGAATATAAACATGGAGGACTATTTGCAGCTCAGTAGGGTGGAGTCTCTGCTAAAACGGCAGTGTCCGTCAACAATCGTGGGAGGGGCCAAGAATCTGTGAACACTTACTCTGAGAAAGTGCTTATTATTTATGTGGATTAAAAAAAAAGGAGCGGGTGGATTTTTCATCATTATAGGGTGATTGTGTACACACTGCCAACACACATTTATGTTCAAACAACATGTAAAAGTGAATTTTGCATAAAAGGTGTCCTTTAAATATTTCTACTATTGTTTTTGTTTTCACAATGTTCAGAAAAAAATATGTTTTTAAATAATATTACAATGAAATATGAAGAGGCCTTTTAAGAGATTACATCTGCTGAATTTACTTTCAAACTAAACAGCCTCTCTGTAAAGCTGTATCAGATTTAGACACAATCAGAGCTTAATCTGCTGCTCAAACTGTTGAGATCAGACTGAAATAATCAGAGATCAGAGATATTAGTCCTCTCTACGTGACTGTTACATGTTTAAACTCTAAACACAGAAGTGAAATGGAGAAATAACATCTGTGTGCTGTGGTTTGTGGTCTGCCGGACCTGAGACTCGAACCCACAACATTTTGGTTACAAGTTTGACTCTCTAGCCATTAGGCCCTGACTGCCCCCAAAGTGCCCCTATTATGATTTTTTTTAATATTAAATTTTATGCAGTGTGTAATACAACTGCTTGTGAATGTACAAGGTCTGCAAAGTTTTAAAGATCATAAGTGCACAACAAATGGTTATTGTCTCCTAAAAAAGAATTTATTCTGAAGTGCCTGAATCAAGTTAAGGCAGTAATTCCAGTCTTAATTCTTGCTTGAAACTGCATAGGTTTTCAATTACAGTGATGAGTATTCAGTAATCTTTTTAAATAATTTGTAACAAATTTATATTATTTAGTTCTAGGTAGAGTTATTCTAATCTAGTTGATTTTGTTGAACCACAGCCAGGTGAATTTAATTGACATTCTTAGGGTGGGTGTTTAATATGATAAAAGAACCTTATGAATTTCACACATTACGTGCTCCATAGTGTATAAGTGCATAGCTGAGTTGAGTTTATTTGACACAAAAAGCAGCAATACACTGTTACAACTTTCTTGTCAAGGATAACACAAAGTTGCAGTAACTTATTTCCATTGTGGTCCTTGCTTTAAAAGAGAGAAGAAGAACATCCTCAAAAATCTGCTCACTCCCATAAAATAACAAAAGCTGCTTCTCACACAAAGCGTGAGCACTGAAATTAGTTATTTTTTGCAACTTATTGGGCTTAAATGATCAAATACACACAACAATGATACTTTTATTGAATAACTATTAAACTGTCTGTATTTGCAGAAACCATCCCTACACATGTGATGGGAAAAAAGGGAGGCAGCATCATCCTGCCCTGTGAATTTAAGGCCAGAGAGATTTTTCATATTCGTTTAAACAGACACTCAAAACACATCCTTGTTTATGAAAATAAATACTGCAGTAAACGAGTATGTAGAAAAGGAGTATGTGATGTCATCATCAAGGATCTGAGACTGAGAGATGCTGGGAAATACATATTACATGTCTATTATGTTAATGCTAAGTCAGTGCTGGAGCCACAAATCAGGACGTACTAACTTCATATTTATGGTAAAGTCAAAACTGATGAAATCATGAGCATGTGCTTTTGGTTTTCCTTTAGTAATTGTGTGATATTGCATGAAACTAGCAGAGACTCTGAATGGGACAAGCTTAATATTCAGATTAGTCATTTTTAAATATGAATTTTCCAATGACTTTTCAAAATGATTCCAACACCATTATAACAATGATTAATGTCTTTCTGTTTCTCCTCAGATGATATTTCTGTGAAAACAGGCGAAAGGCTAAAGTTGGATATTCTGTTGCCAGATGCTCATCAAGTTACGCATCAAAACAAAAGCAGCACAGAATGGAAGAAGGTCTGGAGGAGAGACAGCAAGAAAAGAGTTAATATAACACATGATCGACTGAAGGACACTGACGGGACTCTGAGCATTAAAGAGTTTACTGCTGATGATGCAGGAACATACAGAGTTCTGGGCTCTGAAGGAGAAATCTTGATCACAGTGACAGTCACAGATGAGAGAAATTTTTGAAATATTATTTTTTAAAGTGCACAGCTGAGGTTTATTCATTGGAGCTTGATATTGTTAATGATTTCAAGTATCTAGGAGTCACATATGACTCCACCCTAACATTCAAACGTCATATAAAAAAGGTGGCAAATAAAGTTAAATTCAATTTGCAGAATTTTAAACAAGTTAGACCGTTTCTCGACATCAAAGCTGCCAAGTTGTTCTTATATACTATGATCTTTTCACATATTGAGTATTGTTTTATAAATTGGTCATTAACTAGCACAACTACTCTTAAAAGTATTGAATCTCTATTTAAGAAAGCCATAAAAACTTTTGATAAAAAGGCATTGTCATTCCACCATTGCGATATCTTAGAGAGATATAAATTTTTAAACTTTGACAATTTCAAACGTCTTAAGTATGCTTGTTTGCTATATAAAGTGTTACATAATCTTGCCCCCCCTCCGCTGCATGGCTTTTTCCAAAGACATGAAAGCGGAGGTAGTACACGGGTCTCTGTAAACGGGGACTGTGTGATACCATTTAGGCGTACCACTTTTGGACAAAACGTATTGTCAATAATAGGCGGTAAACTCTGGAATAGTTTACAATAAGAGAGTGTCTTACATTCAACACCTTTAAAACTCACTTAAAACAGTGGCTTCTAGAAAACCAGAGATGTATTCATTTTCATATATTTTCATGTATTCATATAGAGGTGGATGAACAATGTCTTTTCCATCATGTATTTTTGTTGTTTGTTGTTAATGTATAGGTCACCATTATGTGTACCTTTTCATTTATAGTGAATAAATGTTGTATTATTGTTGGCTGTCTTTATGTTAGTTTTATGTTACCTGCCTAGGGACTGCAGATGAAAAGTAGTTATTGTTACTAATTCTGGCATATTTACATGGTGTATTTTTATACAACAATGTTCATGAATATGCATGGTCCCAATTAAATAAACCAATAAATAAATAAATAAATAAATAAAAATAAATTCATCATGATTTGAACTGCAAACTGATGCTAAACGGTGTGATGAACCTCTCAATATCCTCTACAGAATTAAAGTGAAAACTAAACTACACGGATGACGACAAGAAACGTAGTAAGTAAAACAAGAGACATTGAGAGCTTACAAAATCTTTAAACAGTGAGCATAAAAATGAAAATAAACAAATAAATAAATATGATTATAATAAATACAAATAGCCTATAAATATAAATATTCCTCCTTCCTGCTATAGATAGATCGCTGGGGTTTGTTGGAGTCAGCAGGACTGTTTGTGTTGTCTGTGTTTGCTCTGCTGGTTCTGATTCGGAAAGTTTATCAGTTGACTATAGTTAATACAGTATTAACAAAGTGTTGCAAATACTATAATATATACTGTTCTGTGGCACATAAAGCTTGATTTAATAAAAAATGTTAACCGATATTTTAAATGATAAATGTTGTTGAGTACTGATAAAAAAAACAAACAACAAAAAAAAAACCAGCAGAAAAACAGAAATAGTGTGTGATGTTGTTAGATGTGTTTGTCAGTTTGTGCTGGAGAACTGCTGCTGATAGTTGTTGTTTTGTTTATGAAGAATGTGGCAAAGTCCTCAGCTGTTAAGGTTGATGAAGGATGAGGAGAAGGAGGGTGAAGAAGAGAGGAGAAGGTTTTGAAAAGTGTGTATGTTGAAATCTCAAAGTACTACTGTATCCTCAGGGAAAGATGAGAATAACACAAATACACCTATACTCTGCTGCTGGATTCTGCTGCTTAACTGCTGCTGTAAATGTAAAAGAAAAAAGATGCAATGTCTGGATACGGGTTCCTTGTAATTTGCATTCTATGTGCACTATTTTTTTTATTTACTCTATATTTAGACTGCACCCCATGCCATTTGTTGACTGTATCAGCATTTAGTTAAAGTACAAAGATGTAAAGATTACCAATCATAATTCATGAACTAAGAATTATTATTTCTAATAAAGCCATCAGCTATTATTATTATTATAAAAATTAGGAGAGCATTCACAGTATAATCAGTGAGCTTGTGTATCAAACTGTGAAAGACAGTTCATGATTTCAGTGTGTTTTATACTGGATAGCTTGCATTGACACTCGACTAACAAAACAGTGTGTGTTTGATTTGTGAGTTCATGATCATAAATATTACAGGTTTCATACAAATTAAGCTCTATGAACTTCTTCGAGATGCTTCTGCTTAATGAAAAATCTTTACCATATTTCAGAATTTCCATACAAATTCAAATCATGCCTTTTCCTTGTTTACATGCCATAATAAAGTAAAAGTAAAAAGAGTGTATATAACTTTACTCAGATCACTTTATCAAATCAGTCCCAAGTTAAACTTTCAGAACAGTGTGCATGCTTTCTGTTGTTGTTGTGAAAAAATGAGAGAGGAAGTCCATTTTTAAGGTATTTGTATTTACATTTAAGAACTATTTAAACAACAGTTATGTAAGACAGGAATTTTATGCTCCTTTTTTTTTTTCTTTTTTTACTTTTAACACAATCTGTGATAAAATGAAAGATTCTGAAAACTTTTAAAGCAGGTAAAGTTATTTATTATATTACACATTTAAATATACAAACAATAGAATGGAACAACTGTGCATATAAAATATTAAACTATAATTTACCCTCTTATACAGATGCTATAGTGCTTTATTTGTAACATTCCTTCAGTGCAATCACAAACAGTGCAATAACCACATTATCTGACCTCACACACATAACGGCTCACATTCTCAGTATACAGTATCTGATCAGAAGATTCACAGTCACAGTGAGGTAATAAAAATACATAGTGATTTATCCTTAAACACGTAATAATTCATTTGGAATATAATGAACAATAAGAGTGTAAAGTCCACAAAACACTGTACTGCTTCTAAATTTTAAAGTTAACACAAAAAGTAACAAAACTACAATATTAATAAATTCAATTTCAAAAGACATCATTAAAAAACAAAAATATTACTCTAACAAAAGTGGTTATGACATTTATAAAGAAGCTAGTTCCTTTTAAAAAAAAATGTATAGTGTTTTTTTCACATTATATTGTTTTATGCAGGGAAACAAAAATAGGTTGAATGCAGAATATATATTGGCACAATGATGCCCCCTTCTGTGTCGAGCCATTGTGCCAAAATCATTCTTTAAAAATTTTCTTTAAGAAGATATTCTGAATAATCAAAAGATTTCTTTGTTAAAAATGATGAAAAGAAACATTTTCATTTATCTTTGGCTTAGCTCTTTAAAATGAGCTCAAATCTTTATTTGATCATATCAAGTCATGGTGGGGGAGGCAATAGCTGTCATGAGTCCGGGGTCCTGCGGTTCTCCTTCTCACCACCAGAGGTCGCCATCTCCCATCCTCCTGATTCCATTCACCTGTCACTCATTATTACACCCTCAGCTGTCCCCCATTGTCACAGACTATATATTCTCCTCTCACTCACCACTCTGCCTGGCTGATTAATTGTAGTTGCTGTTTAATGTTGTTGATACGTGCACTGTGTTGCCGTCTGATGTATCCCGTTCCTGAACCTGTTTTGTTTTGCCTTGTTGGCCTTTTTTGTTTATCAAAGAGTAGTCTTACCTGCATTTGGATCCAGACCTTGTTTTTTCCACGGTGTTCCCTTATTGTGCCGTGACAATAGCATTGTAAGAGCCAATGCTTTCAATATGTATTATTATCATTCTCAACTTATTTCTGTTTTATGTACAGTGTTGTATTATTTCAGAAATTACTTAAAGTTTTCCTGTACTGCATTTCCTGTCGGCTACTGCATTGTCTTGTACATTTTACTTGAAATGTTCTGTGTATTTTACTTGTGCTTTAAAGCCACTCCTTATTATATTTTCAAACCAGTATATGCTGCTTTATGTAAAGTGATTCAAGAGAGGTAGAAAGAGATGGAGAAACAGTTATCTTACCGTCTGGCTGTCAAAAATGAGAAAATTGCCTAACTCAGATTCTAAGGAAAATACTGTACGGATTTAAAGGGCACCTATTATGCCCCTTTTTACAAGATGTAATATTGGTCTTGGGTGTCCCCAGAATGTGTGTGTGAAGTTTCAGCCCAAACTACCCAACAGATCATTTATTAAATGTCATTTTTTGGGGGGTGTCTAAAAAAGAGCTGTTTTGGAGTGTATCGCTTTAAATGCAAATGAGCAGCATATTCCCGCCCCGTCTCCAGAAGAGGGCGTCGTGTATACATCTCTCTGCATATCTACAGCAATAAACAGCCGGTAGACGCAACATAACTGAGAGCAAGAGAACCGGTGTTCAGCCGTACATGTGGGAAGCCAAATGCACTGAAAGTGGGATGAAACAGCGCGATGTTACAGAGCTCACGCCGTGCTGACCTGTCAATGGCGCGGATCAATGGACCGAGCCGCGCGACCGAACGAATCTCGCGCTATGAACGGCACAAACAAATCTCACTAGTGTGACGTGATCAGTTAAAAATCAGTTAACTTAATGTACGCACACAAATACAGTTAGCGCTTAGCACTATCACGACATGACATTCACAAAAGAGTCTGGAGTGATACATGTATTTAAGTAGATTTTGAGGGACATTACCTTGAAAAATGAAAGTAATCCACTGCGTCCTCAGCAGCTCAGATGTTAGGAGAAAATGAAGACTTTTATGTTCAGTCTTACATTCAAACACAGAGCACGGGGATTGCTTGCGAGACATTGTTGACTTTGAAATGAAGGACAGCATCAGGGTTGCCAGGTTTTCGCAACAAAACCTGCCCAATTGCTACTCAAAACTAGCCCAATCACGTTTCGAGGGGGGTTCCCCAATAAAACGCATTTCGGGGGGTAAAATACACGATTTTCAGCGGGGATCCTTCGGTAAAATTCGCATTCCAGGGGCTAAATATTACGTTAATAGGGTCGCTTCAACCCGCGGCAACAGTGTTAAAGTAGCCCAATTCCACGGGAAAACAGTGGACTTGGCAACACTTGACAGCTTAATCGCTGAGGGTGGAAACTATAGCAATGCAGGGCTGTCAATCAACCCCCGTGGCCCAGCCCCCCGAAATGTGACGTCACACTGCGGTGAGAATCAAAACGGCAGGCCTAGTGAGACTGAATTGGTTTAAAGGGGATTAAAAAATGAGGAGTGCGTGGATTTTTTATCATTGTAGGGTGGTTGTGTTCACACACTGCCAACACACATTTATGTAAAAGTGGATTTTGCATAATAGGCGCCCTTTAAGACATGTAAGATTTCAAAAGAATTTGAGCCATACTTGAGAGCGCTGTTTGGAAGTATTGGCTGAAAGAATTAATAAATGTGTAACAGTTTAACGGACTGACAGTGTATTTTTCCAAAGCATAGAGCATGTCACTTCAACTCCTCCTAAGACTCATGAATGAACGGAGCAGTAGATGCAGAGGGTCTCTTCATCTGAGACCCTCTGATTTCTGTCTATTGCTGATGTTAGCAAGTTGTACTTGAAAAGACTAAGTAAACTATATGTTTTGTCAAGAGAAAGCAGTAGGCAGCCAACAAAAAAAGTATTAGTAAACCTACACCCTCTGACTAAAATCAGACTGGCGAGTTTGTGATCGTGAGACCTGCGATTCAGCCGACGTAAGACTCAAATGCGACATTAGGTCCCCAATAAATGGGTAATTATAGTAAGTCCAAATAATCAAAAATCTAAATTAATACATAATCGATATTTGTGATCAATTTTTAATTAGAAATACAGTCTAATTGTAATGATCACTTGAAATTGGAGTCAGAATAAACACAGAGCTAGACTAAAACTGACACTAAATCCTGATAAATTAAGTGAAATTTGCAGAAGCGCAAGTAAAAGACATACATGCAGAAGACCTTCAACCAGGCCGCTGGATTTTTCTGTTGAGCCGGTGGGTGGTTCTTACACCACTGTTCTGTTTTTAAATAGCGCCGGACTTGTTGCTTTGATGCAGTTATTATTATGTTGTCTAGGCTGGCTAGCTTCTGATATTAATGAGCACTGAGTCACTGCTTCTATCTTAAGTGATGTGTTAACCAGAGTTTCCTATTTGGGTTTCAGCAGCCGCTAGCCCCTGAACAGTGCGTTTTTACTGCTCTTGTCCCGTTCTACTAACTGGCTGCAGCAACCCAGGCTCACGTGCCTCTACATACATTTCTTCAACACCGTAATTACATACCTTACTGCACGTTTGCGGCAGTATCAAAGTGAAATGTCCAGTGAGTGGCGCTAAAACATGTTCAATACATGACCATGGCACGTTTTTATTACGTTGGTATAAGCATGTATTGCTGTGTTTGTGTATGTGTTTATTTTTCCCCTTTTTTATTAATCTGTATGTTTGTATAATATACTTATTGCTTTGGCAACATTGTGATATGTTACACAGTCATGCCAATAAAGCTCATTTGAATTGAATTGAATTGAATTGAATTGAATTGAATTGAGAGAGAGAGAGAGAGAGAGAGAGAGAAAACACCACAACACTGCCAAAAGGCAAACTGTCTCTACATAGCAGCAATATCAAATCAAATATAACAAAATACAATAAATAAAAATAATTACGCGTTGGGATGTAACAACAGGAAGTGTGTAGGTGTAAAAAAAGTGAGAGGTGAGGTGAACTGGAACACAGCGAAGACCCATGACTTAAAAAGAGAGAAAAGAATCTGATTGAACTGTAACAGCCCTTCAATCAAACTAAATTTACAGGCTTTCAATGTGGAATGAAAACAAATGTTCATTTTTCAAGTAAATTATTACAATAATCTTGTTTTGTTTGATTTTGCTATGTTGCTCTTTGATTTTGTGACTCTTTAGGTGGGAATTTCTTTGCACATGCTCTCAAAGGAGTAATATATTTTATGTTACAGTCCTCTGTTTGACTTGAACTAGCAGTAGAGTGATAGCGGAAATGACAGAGCGATTTTTCTTACATGTGGTTATGTGTCTCAGTCGTACTTCTCATTTATTTAACTTCCTTAACTGAGACCCGCACAGAAACGGTTTGAGAGACATCTTTATGCGACAATGCCATTTAGGCTATTCCTGTTATTTTCTCTTCTTATGGACAACACAGGTAGATAATCCAACTATTTTATTATGATAAATAAATATTCTTCTGGTGATAATCACTGAACTGAAGGGTATAAAATTCTCTCTGAAATTAACTTTGAATTCTTAATGTTTATTAACAAGTCTTTTTTGACATATTGAGTCTTTTTTAAATTATTTCACTTCGAAAATGTTACCAGGATTTTATGAGATTTAACTGATTTGTTATAATAAAATACTGTATATACAGAAAAAAGTGCAATTTATAGGTATAGTAGATGTTGATGTTTTAGTTTCGTTTGAATTACCATTATTGAGGTCAGTATTTCCTTTAGTTGGGCTCTTGACCCTTGACTTAAAACATTAGAATTTCTTTGGCTGCCATAACTGTGTGTTTAAAATTAAACACGTTAAAAAAAAAGTTTGAGAAAGTTGTCAGTATCTTGGTGGTGGTGACACTGAAAGCGAGCGACCGTGGTGCTGAAGTTTAGCTTTTAAGTTCTGGCGCTTTTATTTAGGCTTCGAAATTCATAAAAGTTATATTATTTTGTGAAGATTATCTTGATGGACAAAACGTGTAAGCAGCCTGGTCTCATGTTCATACGTAGGTATTAATACGTAACATTTACAAGCACAAAACGTACATTTTTGTACGTTTTTATTGATGCTAAAACGTACAATTTAGATGTATTTCAACGTTTAAAACGTACAAATCGATACGTATTTTTAGCTAAAAAACGTACAAATATTTACGTATCTTTTATATCATTAAGATATTCATATCAATGCATTTTTATCATTTTGTCAATAAGCGATTTAGATTTTTAGACCCCTTAACCTACCCCCAAACCTAAACCTACCCATTTTATAGCAAATATAAAAGGATATAAAACGAAATTGACCGAAATATGCAGGAAAATAACCATTTTAGTAACAATACAGCATTAAAAATGTTTTTATAGTCGCTAATCCCACTCTTACATCTAAACCTAAACATAGCTATTTCTGTACAGTATAAGAAAAACATGACAGAGAGAAATGCAATTACAATAATTTATTTATTGCAAAAAAGTCAAGAGAACTAACTTACCAAAAGTAATCCAAATGACGATGCGTTGCAGCCGCAGTCCTCTCTGGCGGAATACAGTAGGTTTGTGTGAGGTGCAGAGCAGAATTTATGTTGTTAATCGCTGAAAATATTATCCAGATTATTTTCCAGATCCTCTCGCTCTCAGCGAACTTGTGAAAGCGCGCGCGTGATCGCATCTTTCAAAAACACACCTCACCAGAAACACGGCATGTCGCAATTTGTGACGAATGCAGGCGAGAGCCAATGAGCGTTTGATTCTCCTGCCGTAAACCTGTCGTTTGAAGCGGCAACATTTGAATTACTGTGCGTTCACACCGCCGCCGGGGAGAGCGTCAAAATTCGCTCTGGCCGCCCTGCCAACGACGCTGTAGAAAGATTCGTTGACGCTCTGACGATCGAACGCATGGTCTTGTATTTAAAGGAGCCAAAAAGGAAACAAGCATGTTGATCTTGTGCAGACTGACCACAAGTAGGGTATAAGTTAACCTCATTAAATATTTTAATTGTGAAAGTAAGAAATTGATCAATGGAAAGAGCTTATAGTTACAACAATTACTACTTGTGCAAACGTTGAACACACTACAAACAATACAAAAGCCATTTGTGTGGTGTGTTTTTTGTTGGTATAAGTGCTAGTCTAATTTCAGAAAAAAACATGCAGTTTATAGGATACGTTTACTAGCCTAGGTCTTTAATCTAACATTAACGTTAATTTGTGCGCAGCCTACATTCCAAACTGTCCTGGTTGAAGTGTAGCCTTAATGTAATTGGTCAACTATGTTGTTTTGAGGAAATTAATAGCATTCCCGCTGAAAAAAACAAAGCCGTTCATAGCGCTAAACCTATGCTTGGGAACTAATGTGGTCGGAACCGGAAAGAGAATTGATTACAGGACTGCATTCTCTGGAATCCTCTCAAGCGGAGGACTTCTACATTCCGATTGGTTGCTGCCGGACCGCGTCATAGCTCATTACCATAAAGTTGACTTGATTTCAACTCTCCTCGACGCTCTCACCGTCCAAAACTAGTGATGGGAAGTTAGAGCCGGATCATTTTACTGACTCGGACCATTGAGTCTCGTTCAGCAAAATGAAGGATTTTCGGGTTTTCAAGTCATTTCGTTCATTTTAGCAAAATATAATTAAAATGTTACGTGCTACTTCCCTAACACATCTACTACTTGTGCAAACGTTGAACACACTACAAACAATACAAAACTATGAGATGCCGTATAAGAAACAGAAAAAAAATATTCATTGTTTACCTGGGTCTTTAGTCTATGATTAGCTCACCTCACCTCTTATCTGACAAGTCTTTCGGGTTTGAGTCGTTCGTTCATCACGTGACAGCCTCATAACGCTAAACATATACAGTTAGAGCCGGAAAGAGAATTGATTAGTTCATCTAGAGTCTTTCGAGTTTCGTTCGTTCTTTTGTCACGTGACGCCTGACATAGCTAAATTGGATAGAAAGAAATTAGTTAATTTACAACCTTCCTTACAAACGGCTGCATAGTTATTATTATGGGTTTAGTCGTTCGTTATCTACTCTTACAGCCTCATACGTGATGCATTTCTGGTCTCGGAAATTGTAGCTTGATTATTTCTTACAGTTTATAAATGTGTGAATTTCTTCATCACGTGATGGTCATACGCTAAACTTTTAGTTCACCTCCCGAGTCTTTGGGTTTAAGTCGTTCGTTCATCACGTGACAGCCTCATACGCTAAACATATACAGTTAATGAGAATTGATTAGTTCATCTAGTCTTTCGAGTCGTTCGTTCTTTTGTCACGTGACGTGACAGCATTGGATCGAGAAATTAGTTAATTTACAACCTTCCTTACAAACGGCTGCATAGTTATTATACACTATTAACTCTTACAGTTACGTGATGCATTTCTTGTAGCTTTTTTACAGTTTATAAAGTGTGAATTTCTGTCATGATGGTTCTTTTCCATAACACTGAATGTGGTAACAAAGGTAATACACTAAAGAGTTGGTTATTATTATCATTATTAAGTCTTTTTCCCTCAGACAGCATAGGTTTAGCTTATGAGGCTGTCACGTGATGAACGAACGACTCAAACCCGAAGACTCGGGAGGTGAACTAATCAATTCTCTTTCCGGCTCTAACTGTATAGGTTTAGCTTATGAGGCTGTCAGGTGATGAACGAACGACTCAAACCCGAGGACTCGGGAGGTGAACTAATCAATTCTCTTTCCGGCTCATACTGCATAGGTTATGCGTATGGGGCTGTCACGTGATGAACGAACGACTCGAAAAACCCGAAGACTCGAAACAGGTGAACTAATTCAGTGCAGAACCTATATGTTGCGCATGCGCGACTGAACGAATCACTCCCTGAGACGACTCGTTCTTCCCGAGTCACATTAAAGATTTGTTCAAAATGAACGAATCGTTCAAGACCGACCCATCACTATCCAAAACGCGCCGCGCCTGCTCTTGCCGGAGCTCGCCACCGGCTCACATTGAAAATGAATGACTTCCGGCCACTTTGACGCTCTCGCCGCCTGCGGTGTGAACGCACAGTAACGAGCGCGTCAGTCAGCGCAGGCTTTGCTGTATTCAGTCGCTGGATGTGCTGCTCGGGATGGAGAGGAAGATGGGTTTGTTCCTCGCAGTCAGGGCCGTCCTTTGGGCGGTGCAACTGGTGCGACCGCACCAGGCCCCGCCCTCTGGGGGGCCCCGCGGGATTCATGGGAAAATATTTAAAATATTAACTATATTAATAATTTTGAAAAAAAATGAAGCATCATGATTTATTTCAGCGTTTCAGTTTATTTTATTAGGTAAGAGTTCATTCAAAAAAATTGTCTGAGCCTTAAGGCATACTATTATTTGTTTGTGACGCTGACGCTGCTTGGCAGCTTTTGCACCTTATCAGTCACCTACCTAATTGCTTAAACATGGCGACAAGCCGAGAACGAGATAAGTTTCGAAAGTACATGTCTGGGGCTGAAAAAAGGAGTAACAAAAATAAAAAACAAGAATTAAAGGCATCTTTAGAAGGCTCATTGGATCGATTTATTAGACAACGTGTGGAAACAAGGACGGAGGAAGTGCAAAGCGAGAGAACAAGACGGAGATGGAGAGTGGGAAAAGGAGCAGGAAGATGGACATGCAGATGCGGGTGACGTCGTCACTCTTGCTGATGCGGAAAAAAATGGCCTTGGTGGTGCTGCTGGTACGAGGTCAGACATCAAGTCAGCTTCAGTCACATGCACTGAAAAAACTGTGGAAGACATCACTGACCCTGCTAATTGGCCAGAAAATCTTACCAGCAAGATGATAGACATGCTAGTGGAAAGAGGGCCTTTGAAAATCTCTAGCGAAGCGCACGTCTTTCCTAAAAATAACGAAAACCGACATTTTTCAGAGGAGTTCTATTGTAGAAAACTGCCAAACGGAGAAAGCGTAGAAAGAAATTGGCTGGTTTATTCCAAAAAAGCAGATGCTGCTTTTTGCTTTTGCTGCAAATTGTTCGGTTCAAAAACCACAACCAAACTGGCAAAAAATGGCATTAATGACTGGAGGCACTTAGCTGTAAAATTAAAAGTGCACGAATCATCCAATGATCACATAATTAACGTAACGAAATGGCTTGAAATGCGCCGACGTTTACAGGGAAGTAAGACTATTGACGATCTGGCTCAACGTGAGATTAATCCAACCTAGTCTCATGGCATTTATGTACCTGGGTGCACTTTTTAGCGAGACACGAAATACGTACCAATAACTACATATTACTGCAGTTTCACTTTCCAAAAGAAACAAACACTAGAGGCAGTAAAGCTCTCTAAAAACACCTTTTACTCCTTTTCACACAAATTTACAGAGTTTTCATTAATAAAGCGTATTTTTCGCACAATTACTTTAAGAATATCATGTTACGACTTCAAAACAATATTAATATGCTGGGAGATTTGAAAACTGATGCTTTCGAATGTTAGCATCGCACATATCCAGCGTCATATCTATGGGTTTTCATAGATTATAAGTTTGTTCGGTAGCTCACCGAGTACGGAGACGTACTTAGGAGGCGAGGAGCTCCGGTTCGAATCCCGTGTAACCACAGTTCGACAAAACAGTTCAAATCTGCAGATAAGGAAGTTGAAAGGGCACGGTTGCATCAACAAATACGTTTTTATAGCAGTTATGCATTTGTTAACACTATCGGGTAGGTTTAGGGTTGGGTTTGGTGTAGGGCATATTTCCAACACGATAGAGCATTAACTTTTAGGGACAGACCCCGGATATTTGAATTCTGAACCGCCGCAGTACGTACCTGAAGCAACAAAATAAAAACACAGCAATACGTACCCATATCAACATAATAAAAACGTGCCAGGGTTCACGTATTTAACCTGTGTTTTAGCGCCACTCAGTGGACATTTCTCTTTAAAACTGCGGCGAAACGTGCAGTAAGGTACATAAAACGGTGTCGCACAGAAAGTGCACAGAGGTACGAATTTTTATGAGACCAGGTTGGATTAATCGGGAGAGAGCACACTGGCAGGCTGTGCTGACTCGTATTCTAGCTTCTGTGCAGTACTTATCACAGAACACTCTAGCATTTCGTGGTACAAATGCAAAACTGTATGAACCAAATAATGGGAACTTTTTGGGTTTAATTGAAATGATTGCTAAATTTGACCCTACAATACAAGAGCAAATCCGACGATAATGAAATCTCACGTTGGGCCTTCTATCCAGAATGAAATAATTTCGATGATGGCAAATAATGTAAAAAACGCAATTATCCATGATGTCAAGACCTCTAAATACTTTGCTGTAATTCTAGACTGCACGCCAGACATGAGTCATCAAGAACAAATGTCCCTTGTACTTCGATTTGTAAATATGACTTCGCAGGAAGTAAGCATCAGGGAACATTTTCTTGACTTCATACAGACTACAGATCAGACAGGACAAGGACTATCAGACTCCCTCCTGGCATCCATCAATAGAATGGGCCTCCTTATCAGCGACTGTCGTGGGCAAGGATATGACAACGGGGCTAATATGAAAGGACAGAGTAAAGGCGTTCAAGCGCGTATCCTCCGTCTCAATCCCCGTGCGTTTTTCACCCCCTGTGGTTGTCACAGCCTGAATTTAGTTTTGGGCGACATGGCAAGGTCTTGTCCTAAAGCAATGACATTTTTCGGAGTGGTACAACGAATTTACACACTCTTCGCATCTTCGACAAAACGATGGCAGACACTAAAGATGCATTCATCCATCACTCCTAAACCTTTAACCAACACATGGTGGGAATGTCGGACAGAGAGTGTTAAAGCAATTCGCTACCAGACGAGTCAAATCAGGGATGCTTTACAGGAGATAGCTGATACCAGCGATGATCCAAAAGTTAAAAGCGAAGCTGAGTCTCTTGTAAATTATGAGTTACAAAACTTTGAATTCATTTTCGCAATGGTCATTTGGTATGACATACTGTTCGCTGTAAACTCAGTGAGTAAACATTTGCAATCGAAAGATATGCAACTGGACGTAGCCCTCACACTTGTTAAGGGATTAATTGATTTCCTTCAAAAATTCAGAGCAACAGGATTTACGTCTGCTAAAGTAACAGCGACCGAGATTGCTTTGGAATTAGAGGTTGAGCTGAAATTCAGAATTAAGCGCGACAAACGAAAGGCAAAGGACACTGATATTTCGCCAGAGAAGAAGTTTGAAACAGATTACTTTTTAGTAATCATCGACAAAGCCCTGGTGTCTTTAAATTCACGATTTCAACAAATGCAGAATTTCCAAGATAAGTTTGGTTTTTTATTTAATGTGGCCAAATTGTGTGTAATGACGGATGAAGAAATGAAAGATCACTGCATGAAACTCAGCCTTGCTTTGTCTGATGGTCTCAAACACGACAGTGATGGCTGTGATCTCTTTTCCAAACTGAAAGTGATGAGAGAGATGATCCCACAGAATTCAATTCAATTTCTAAAGTCTGTTGAGGGCACGTTCCCTAACGCCGAAGTTGCATATCGAATTTTATTGACCATCCCAGTGACAGTAGCTTCAGGAGAACGAAGCTTTTCAAAACTTAAATTAATTAAGAACTATCTACGGACAACTATGTCACAAGAGAGATTATGTGAACTGGCAATGTTATCAATTGAGAGAGACGTTGCTTCTGACCTGGACTATGGAAATTTGATAACGGAATTTGCTGCAAGGAAGGCCAGAAAGATTCCACTTTAGCGTGATCGGTAGGCTACGTTATTCTTTAAAAGCCTACGATAAATCGAATTCTAACATTCCGTGAAGAGATTTGTAATTCTGTAATTATTGGTGTTCTCTGTTATTATTGTTATTATTAGACTATTATTATTATTCAGATCTGCAGTAAATTGTGTTTTTGTGTGTGTGCACTTTGGGTTACTTTTGCCGTGATATATATATATTTTTCATTGGTATGGTTAGCGCTGTTTGTCTGCGTGTAAAGAGTGGGGAGCTGCTTATTTTTCTTGTTCTTCACGAATACAAGTGAGAATATGCGTTCTCAGACGTGAAAAAATGTGCAGTTGTTGTTGATTATTCCTCGTTTTGTTCTCAAAATTGATTGCATGATGTTTTTACTTGCCGTCACAAACACTGCTGTTCGCTACCACGACAACTGCTTGTGCGTTTGTGATGAAAGTGGTTTTCCTGAATAAAAAGTAGCCAGCGCAAAAAACTAATTGAGTAAAATTGATTTTGTGCATATTAATTCTGTCTGTGTATTTGATAAACGATTCATTGTAGTAACACATACACGATTTGATATGAAGTTGACAGAACAATCGCCAGGTGGGCCCCGCATCTTCTAACTCGCACTGGGCCCCGCCCCCTGCTTGGGACGGCCCTGCTCGCAGTCGTATGGATTTTGAAGTTCTGGATTACAGCGCACAAATAAAATTGTTTCATTTCGTAATTATGTTGCGGTTTTGGTGTTTTTTTATGGTTTTATTGTCAGTCACAGCATGTCGGAGAAAACGCTGCTTTTTGTGGCCCATGGCAAACAAAGTAAACATTACATGACAAGTAAAGGTTAAACGATTTCAAATGTTATTTATTTTAAGGTTTAAAGTTAAGTCTTGTTTAACATTATGTAGGCCTATTATTGGAAACGAGCTGGCAGCATAAATCACACAACAAAACGAGTAAACAATTTAATGATGCAATTGAAAATAATTGATATGACAACTAAAAACAACTAATTATAAAATTAATGCCACGATTTCAATATTCATAAGGATTAATTTTTAGATGTCGTCATTACGTCAGTTTTCAACTTTTAAATGCTGAAAATACGCAAGTATTTGTATGTTTAGATGCTGAAAATACGTCAGTATTGTTCGTTTTAGTGCCCGTAAAAACGTAAGTAAATGTACGTTTTATAGAACCACATTTTGCGTAAAATACATACGAATTATCATGAGATCACGTTGAAGTATCATGACCTATGATTGAATACATGAGCTTATTTTTTTTGCGATAATCCAAAAGCCTGTGGAAAAATCCTATTGGCTTTTTGTCGAGGGAACCAGTTTCATGCTATCAGCCGATCCACCTACAGAGTGACGTCATAGTTCCCCCACTCTATTGTGGCTGCAATGTGTCATGGAAACAATAAGGCGATACTTTCTAAAATCACGGTCGCCTAAAAAAAACTCACCCTGGGGGCTCAGAGCTAGAATATTTTAAACTCACGGGCAAAAAGGTTAATGTAATTATTGGTTGAAAGCTGGACTTGATCTTGATTTTAACTTTGTGTTCTTTACTGAAAGAAACAACATCTTGTTTTTTTCCTATTATATCTGTAGGTACTGTATGCCACAAAGCCCATTTACTAAATCAAAATTCAACTAAAACCTTTAGTTTCTGTCAACTGTATGATTAACAGCAGTAAGTAAACAGCTACTATTTTTTTTCCTACAAACAAAGACTTGTTTTCTCTCTCCTCAGGGTTCAGTGCTGAGATCTCTGTGTTTGTGCAGACGGGGGCTTCTGTTCAACTGGATATACAGACACAAGAACTACCAGAGTTTTATATTTTATACTGGAGTAATTATAAATCAGAGAATATAGTTACATATATGAGTAGAGGTAAAGAAGTAATACCTCACCCTAACTACACGGACAGAGTGGATTTCAATAAAACAACCTTTTCTCTGACACTGATGAACATGCAGAAGACAGACAGTGGACTCTACAGAGCAAAAACAATTGTACCATCAGAAAAAAATATTGTTACATACAGAGTATCTGTTATAGGTGAGTGCGATGTGTACTGCTTGATGTATCTATAAGACTATATGTTAATTATATTCAGTTTTTTGAAAACAATATAAAATCAAGCTTTTTCAATTCTTTATATTTAATGTTATTTTTTCTTTAATATCAAAGCGTGCTGCACATATTTTACTATGTTAACAACATTACTTATGTTCATTTGAGGAAGTCTGAACAAAATAGTATGAATAAATTATGTTTGGTCTTGGTTTACTTAAGTTTTGAATTGGCAAGTTCTTGCATCTCTGAATCTGTGTGTGTGCCCTTAAATATGTGTGTTTCAGATGAAGTGGAGCATCCGGTTCTGGCTGTAAACTCAAGCTGGTCCAATCCTGACCGCTGTAGCTTTACATGTAAAGGAAGTAACATTTTGATAAGCACCATCTATAATGGTAGCAGCTGTTCAAAAGAGGAAGGGACATCAGCTGATAATCACACTCTAAGACTGAGCTGCAGTGGTGACTCCATCATGTGTAACTACAGCAACCCAGTGAGCTCGAAGACTCAAGTAAAGAAGGTTAATGAACTCTGCACTAAGCAAGGTACATTCTGTATCCGCTCTGAGCTGTAAACACACTCACAGAAGAAGAAATAGAAAAACAATTACTTAATCTTATACTGTATGATGTGCTACTCTTCATTTTAAATGGCAAACACTGGACTGAAATTCCTGTTAATATAAACCTCAATCTGTGAAAACTGAAGGTATATGTTCTTATTTTTCATGTCTATAAACAGGAAAACCTGAAGAAGCATCAGCGTTTCCTTGGATCATTGTTTCTATTTGTCTAATCACATCGACATTGATGGCAGTGATCAGCTTTTGTATTTACAAAGGAATAAAAGGTACAGAGCATCTAATCCTGCAGTTATCTTATGACACATCATAAAGAATTTCAATAACACTTTTAGCACTTTCATATTGTTTGCTACTGAACAGACCAAGAGTAGGTTATTTCTCTATCAAGTCATACCTCAGATGTCTCACAAATTTATGGATTAAATATTAGTGTCAGATATTTGTGCGGTATATGCTTATGAACTCATGTCACATCCATTAAAACTATTTTGTCAGTGAGAAAAGCCGACAGTGAAACAGTCTTTACACAAAGTTTGACATTCCTTAGTAATGTAATTCTATAGAGGTTTTTCAGAGCATATGAATGCAGTTTAAGGTAACTTCACTTCCCTAGTCTGTTATTTTTACAGATAGCTGAACTAGTTTCATTTTTAAAGTGCTTTAAATGTAAACCGAATATAACATGCCACACCACGTGGTCTTCCAACTTCCTATTCATTTTCATTTGAACTACCCACAAGTTTCACACTTCTGCTTTTAAACCCATATGACTCACTTGTTTGCTTCCATTAGAAGTGCATTAACCATATTATTATAGCCAAGGATGCTGATAAATTATTAAAAGCTTTATAAAGCAAAAAGGTATATTCTATGTCTATACACAGAAAATTGTCTTGAAAACTGATGTTCTGTTTTAAACATCACAGGTACCCAGAAGAATGAACAAACAATATATGCAAAAGTTGACGTAAGTGTTATACTACTATTCTTCATTAACCACAGACACTAATTAAATGGTATCACACCATCTGTTATCTTTTAAAACAAGTATGCAACATTATGTTCTGTATCTCGGTTTCTTGGTAGTAAAATCCTACACACAAGGTACAAACTTGGTGTCACTTGGGCGTACCCTTTCAAAAGATACTAATATTTACTATTTGAAGTACTAATATGTACCTTTAAGGTACTTATACGCACCCGTTAGGAGTAAATAAGGTACAAAGGTGTACGTTTTGAAAGGGCACCACCTCATTGACAGCTCTGTACCTTTTTTCTGAGAGTGTAGACACTTACATTTACATTTACATTTAGTCATTTGGCAGACGCTTTTATCCAAAGCGACTTACAATTGGACTTACACTTAGTGTCTGCATTCATTTATTAATTCACTGTTATTTCTTATTGGTTATTTACTGTCACATGGGCACAGGTGATCTCTTCCATTTTCTTTATTATTTCTTATGGTGAATTATTTGGTATGAAAAAAGGGTGGGTAGCAGAAGCCAACTTTCTGTTGATCGTACTGCATTGGTTTAAATGCTGTGTGTGTTCAATGCCTCATGCCTTATCAAATAAATCAAAAGCAAGCTAGAAATGATCAGTATTCTATTTGATGGTAATGACCAATCACAAACGAGTCAAGAAGGATTATCCCACTATGTGGCTATTGAATGTCGCTAATAGTATCTGTATATAAGCATTCACCACTCATTTCAGCCTAACCAGCGGTCTGACATTTAGATTGGTTTGTGTCCGCAGGAGAACATCAAGCGACAAAAGTCGATGGAGATGTTGGAGAAATCAGAGAATCCTCATACAGTGTATGATACAGCAGGAGATTCAGAACAAACTGATGTTACCAACCACACCACACCCAATGACGACCCTATGAATCAGGTGAAGATTAAACAATGACTCTAATCTCACTTAGTAACAATTCATTGAAAATTAAATGATGGTTAATTTGGATTAAATATCTTAATTTGGAATAAAGGTGAAGACAAGTTTAAGTGAACGACATTCAAATGATAAAGTTATTATATTTGTGGCTTAATGTCTGGGAAACAACCTGCCAGTTTGCAACCTGTAGTTGTTTAAATTATTTGTTGGAAAATTGTTTTAACCCTTGTGCAACCTTTTGGGCATTTTTGTCCTTTTCATTTTTTTATTTTATTTTATTTTTTATCATTTTGCCTGTGTTATTGCCAACTGCATACATTTTGGCACAGGTGTGTATTTTTTATTGGAATTTTACTATTTCACTTCCATTTCCTTTAATAAATCTGTTTTGCACTAGGTTCACAAAATTGTTCTTCTCAGGACCTTAAGGACAAAAATGTCAAGTCAAGTCAAGTCACCTTTATTTATACAGCGCTTTTAACAATACAGATTGTGTCAAAGCACTTAACAGTAATGCATAATAATAAGATTAAACACTCAATTTTCAGTTAAAGCCATTTCATTATTGAATTCAGAGATGTCATTGTCTAGCTCAGTTTAGTTTAAATAGTATCTGTGAAATCAAATTGACGATAAATCGCTAGAAATTAAGTGTCCCCATTGAAACCTATTAAAACTGCTATTTTTAAATGCAGTGCCATTTAAAATGATGCAATTTTTGTAAATAGGCTTTGATTCTGTTGGCAAGGCTTTAAAATTTAATTTTGATTTTTTTTTAATTTTTAATTAAATATTTTTTTTTTTTACCAGATGGAGCCATTTTTTCAGGTTTGGCCTATAAAGCAAATACTTGCTTTATTCCTGTGTTCTGCTTCTGCATATTATAGAGCCAATTGGATAAATAATGCAGCTATAATTGTGTGTGTGTGTGTGTGTGTGTTCTTGTAATATTTGAGAGAGGAAAAACTCTACTGTAAATCACAAATCAACCAGTGTGCACCAGCAGAGTTTTGCTGGTATCTAATGGGGAAAATTTGGTACTGCACCCAAACAAAATCTTACTGAAAGCTCATTTTTTGAGATATCAACCTCAAATTTGGACCACAACTAGTTTAGATGTATGGCTTTGATTTTCTAGCAGGTATTGACTTAACTCTGTGTTCCCAAGCTTCAAATTTTTATGACATTTTTTTTACATGGACATTTTTGTCCACTATGGACCTATGTGTAACTTTTTTTTTTTTATTATATTTTAATTCACAAGGGTTAAATGAACTGCAGCTGATTTTGTTGTGCTTTATTTCAGAGTGCATCACTCACAGAGAGGAGCAAGCCAAATGCACCAGTCACTATCTACTGTACCGTTCAGCAGCAACCAAAACCCCCCAAAACTGAAACTGATCTCACCATTTATGCTGAAGTCAATAAACCGTCAGCCGGATATGAATCTGCACATCCACAATCAGAATAAAAGTGATTTTTTAATAAAGCTATCCCTTACAGTGATTTAAAGTGATAAAGGACTTCATGTGTTCAGGAAGACAGTGTTATTCTCAGTGTAAATAAGCAACATATTTACCATGTGCAATGTGCTCCTATTGTAGTTGATTTAGGGTGTGTTAATATTAGATATAATAAAATAAGATATTTGAATATGTAAATTCTATCTTTTTTTAAAGTAGCAGTGAATGTATTTTTATTGTAAAATTGTTGTACACGTGACTCAGGAATGTAAAATCTGTAGATTTCTGTTGGAGATTCCTCACCGCCTTTGCAGGCAACACCTGAAAACCACTTCCTGGAAAGTGTCTGTCAGTCTTTAGGTTTTTTTGAAGGGTCACAGCCTGTGTTTTTTCCCTGTGACTTACAGGAGGCGTTTGTTTGCCCATACGCCCTCATCCATCTGAAAAACACAGTTTATTATAATGAATTTGTATTTCATTATAATATAATAAATGTACTGTACAAAGCCACTGAAGCAGATCGGATCGTCAGTCAATCAGGACATGGCGCGTTTACTTGGCAGCATCAGCTGACTTTTCTATCTGGATACAAGGCCGTAACCATGTCTTGAACATTAGGGGGGACCAATTATATATATTGTGGCGGGAGGAGCAAACGACAGACACAGTGGGTGTGGCGTCAGGCCTCGGAGAGGCTTTTATTAAACAGAAATAATAAAATAAAGTGTCCAAAGGGGAAAAAGTGTCCAAAAGAAACAGGGGGTCTGGTGTCCTCGTCGTGCTGCGGGGCTCGTGAAGGAGGGCAGTGTTCTGGAAGGGAGGGTCCAGGTAAGGGGCGGAGTCCGGCGGCCGCACGCGCTCCCGCTCTGGTCCGGGGTGCGAGGGGCGGCGGCTTCATCATAGCGGCGGCTCTTCCTCTTCTTCCGCGGAATCCGGCGGGACTTGCTCGGCCCGGCATCCTGGCCCGACGGCCGTAAAACGGGTGCGGCTTTCGGACTCTGGTGGTGCGGAAATCCCTCCGCGCTCCCTTCCTGGACCCACGAGGACACCAGCATGCATGCACGGGGAAGAGACCGGTCTCCAGAGGAGAGGCGCAGCCGGCATATAACAGCGGCGGTGATGAGGCTCCATTCACTTCAGGTGTGTGCCTCATCACACGCCGCCAGACCTGGCTGTTTCAGCGCCCCTCCTCTCTCACACACCCACTCCCGTCGGGAGCCTGGTGAAGGGCGGCGATTAAGGGACGGGGAGTGCTGATTATTAGGGGGAGGCAGCTGACTCGTCACATTCCCCCCCCCAAGCGACATCCCCGTCATCCGGCCGCCGCCCACACAGGAGTGCTACCTTCCTCAACCAGGCTCCAGCGGTCGGAGTGGGCGGGGCAGGGATTCCTCTCCGGGCAACTCACCCTCTCGCACCGCGCCGGAACCGGGACAGAGAAACCGGGTTTTAGTCGACAGCCTCAACCAACCACAGGGTAAATGACCATAAAAGAAACGTCACTTACCCCTTCGGTGGCTGGGAGGCCGTCTCCGTCGTTCCTCCGTCCCAGTGCGGATTTCCATGAACTTTTGCGAGCGAGAGGGGATGACGTCATCGGTGTTGCCCAACTGCGCTGTCTAAGCTCCGCCTTGCCTGCATTCTCCACCACTGTGGCGGGAGGAGCAAACGACAGACACAGTGGGTGTGGCGTCAGGCCTCGGAGAGGCTTTTATTAAACAGAAATAATAAAATAAAGTGTCCAAAGGGGAAAAAGTGTCCAAAAGAAACAGGGGGTCTGGTGTCCTCGTCGTGCTGCGGGGCTCGTGAAGGAGGGCAGTGTTCTGGAAGGGAGGGTCCAGGTAAGGGGCGGAGTCCGGCGGCCGCACGCGCTCCCGCTCTGGTCCGGGGTGCGAGGGGCGGCGGCTTCATCATAGCGGCGGCTCTTCCTCTTCTTCCGCGGAATCCGGCGGGACTTGCTCGGCCCGGCATCCTGGCCCGACGGCCGTAAAACGGGTGCGGCTTTCGGACTCTGGTGGCGCGGAAATCCCTCCGTGCTCCCTTCCTGGACCCACGAGGACACCAGCGTGCATGCACGGGGAAGAGACTGGTCTCCAGAGGAGAGGCGCAGCCGGCATATAACAGCGGCGGTGATGAGGCTCCATTCACTTCAGGTGTGTGCCTCATCACACGCCGCCAGACCTGGCTGTTTCAGCGCCCCTCCTCTCTCACACACCCACTCCCGTCGGGAGCCTGGTGAAGGGCGGCGATTAAGGGACGGGGAGTGCTGATTATTAGGGGGAGGCAGCTGACTCGTCACAATATATATGGGTTGTTGACGTGACATGGCATTTTCACTGTCCCATAGGATAAAAATGAATATAATTAATATTGTCGTTATTTAAAATGCTGTAAATCGTTAAACATTTATTCGTCCTACATGGAACTGTTGTTAAAAAAGCTGCAGTGTTAGTCAATTTGTTTTTATTTTTGAGCCAAATGTCAAAATTGTCCTATGGTGTGACTGTCCCAAGCATGGTTCAGTAAATTACAACTTTTATAAATTAAAATGAAAAGCATAACATTTTTAATAAATACACCCGGCATAATTGTACAAGTGTCTATTTTAGTAAATGACAATAATTTTTTCATCTATATATTTCTGAAAGTGTAGGAATTTAATACATTTTGTCTCTGAAAACCATGTCCTCTGGTGTGACATCATATCCTGATTTTAAATCGGCCAATTCCAGAAAAAAACTGTAATTAGTTGAAGGACCCCATTCATGGTCGTGTTACTGAAGCCCCCTGTGAAGCTCGAAGAGTTTTAGTAACATACTGATTGAAAGAGACTGAATTTTGTTGATGAAAATGATTTTGTTTTGTTTTAAAAACATGTTGATATTGTTTATATCAAAATTAAAATTTCTTTCTCCTTTGACATGTTCAAAGTTAAATAGAAATACTTTAATAACTACCATTTAGTGTGACGTAATGTCCTATGGTGTGACACCCATAAAAGAACCACAGATTTGTTTTTTATCTCAAAATATCTTAAAAAACCCAGTTGAGTATTGCAAAAGGGGAGATACAAATATCTATCAACTTAAATTGGTATAATTTTCAGCAGTTTTGAACAGATGACAGCAAAGTTTATCTTGTTGTCAAAGTTTGTCTTGAAATTGTCCAAGTCATGGGGAAAAAATGATGTTATTTATAATTTGATATTAAATAAATAACGCTATATGAAAATAAGTGTCTAACAATAAAGATAAATCTCTCTCATGTTATTTATATATTATTAAGTTTTTTTTCTTAATTTTGCTATGTCACACCATAGGACAAATTTCAGTAAAAATGTTTAAATAAACAATGAAAGAATTGACGAAGTTAGTGACCCTTTATATTTTCCTCAAAGATCAGACTTTACACTACATAAATATAAGCATTTCTTCTTCAAAAATGGTCTTTTACAAAAAAAAAAGAAGCATTTTTTACTGGCTATTTGTCAACTACCCATATATGCTTTAATTGACGCACGCACACACATTATTACTCGCACACAGAAACTTGTCAACACTACCCCGCGACTTTTATTGTAATAAAATAGTTTCCATACTGAATTGCTACATTATATTTCTCAGCAATGACGTGTTTTTGAAGTAGGACTAAATTCACAGTTTCATTGTTTGTAGGGACAGACAAACAGATGCAGATCATTAACACATGCATATTTCATCTCTCTCTCTCTCTCTCAAAATTGGTATATTTGAGAAAAAAAAGTCTTGAGTAGTTTGCTTCACTGAATATAACTGTCGGTCATTTAACATTTCTATCATAAAACAGTTGACTAAACATTAAATGATTTGCAGCTTTCATCTTACCTCGCTCTCTTTCAATGTTTTCAATCTTCGCGAGCGCTCAGCATCTGTGAACGCTAAACCCCGCCTACTTTGATTTGATTGGCCAGTTCAATTATTTTGACATTGATGAGCACTGTTAGCTCGCTGAGGCAGAGCAGACTGAAAATGTTACTTACATACTTTATGTAGCTTTTTTGTCATCCCAACAAGAGCGCTGCGTAATGGAGGACAGCAGATCAGTGCAAGAATTTCAAATATTGGGGGGGACATTTGGCAATTTCTAATTCAAGTTGAGCTTTATTGTCATTCCGCTACATGTGGGGACATACAGTGGAACGAAATGTCGTGCCTCACAGGACCACGGTGCTACATAAATACAGACATACAACAATGAAGTAAAACACTATAAACCTATACACAAACTAACCTACTGACAGATTTTGACTAAGTTTACTATATATAAATGTTTACCCTATACAACTAAAGATAAAGATAAAAAATACAAACTATACAAACTATGCGAATGCTTCACATAAATACTGTACATGTGCAGAGAGAAACGTGAGTCAAGCAGCTGGCTGGGGAACAGTATAAGATGATTTGTAGTGGTGCATGAGCATGTAAACATACATATATTTCTGAGTCTTTTGTGGGATTGTGTACATATAGCAATGTAAGAAAAGTGTCTAGTGCATAGAGGAGAGTGTGTTACTACAGGTGGTTTGTACAGGCCCACTTTGCATGGGGTTTCAGAGGGGGCGGGGTGATCTGAGTTCAGGGCTCTCACAGCCTGGGGGAAAAAGCTGTTGAGCAGTCTGGCGGAGCGGGCTCTGATGCTCCGGTACCGTCTTCCTGATGGTAGGAGCTGGAAGAGACTGTGGGAGGGGTGGGTGGGGTCCTTCACGATGCTGTTGGTTTTGCTGGAGCATCGTGCAAGGAAAATGTCCAGGATGGATGGGAGAGGGGCACGATGATCTTTGCAGCCGTGTTCACTGTCCGCTGGAGGGTCTTGCGGTCAGCAGCACTGCAGTTCCCGTACCAGGCAGTGATGCAGCTGGTCAGCACACTCTCAATGGTGCCCCTGTAGAATGTGGTGAGGATGGGTGGTGGGAGACTTGCTCTTTTCAGCCGGCGGAGAAAGTGTAGGCGCTGTTGTGCCTTCTTGGAGAGTGACATGGTGTTGGTGGTCCAGGTGATATCCTCCGTGATGTGCACCCCCAGGAATTTAGTTCTGCTGACTCTCTCCACAGTCGAGCTGTCGATGGTCAGTGGGGGGTGGTCATTGGAGTTCCTCCTCCTGAAGTCCATCACAACCTCCTTTGTCTTCTCCACATTTAGGGACAGATTGTTAGCGCCACACCATTCAGCCAGCTGTGCCACTTCCTCTCTGTAGTGCGTTTCATCGTTGTTGCTGATGAGACCTACCACTGTTGTGTCATCAGCAAACTTGATGATGTTGTTGGAGCTGAACTTGGCAGTGCAGTCATGGGTCAGCAGCGTGAAGAGCAGCGGGCTGAGCACACAGCCTTGTGGGGCACCTGTGCTCAGTGTGGTAGTGCTCGAGGTGTTGTGGCCGACACGGACTGACTGAGGTCTTCCGGTTAAAAAGTCCAGGATCCAATTACAGAGGGAATTGTTAAGGCCCAGCAGGTTTAGTTTGTTTATGAGCTGTTGTGGGATTATTGTGTTGAATGCCGAGCTGAAGTCAATGAACAGCATTCTAACATAGGAGTCTTTGTTTTCTAGGTGGGTAAGAGCCAGGTGGAGGGTAGAGGAAATTGCGTCGTCCGTAGAGCGGTTTGGACGTTATGCAAACTGGAGTGGATCGAGTGTGTTGGGGAGGCTGTTTTTGATTTTTTGCATGACTAACCTCTCAAAGCACTTCATCATGATTGGGGTCAGTGCTATGGGACGGTAGTCGTTTAAACAGGACACAGGTGATTTCTTTGGTACCGGTATGATTGTTGTGGATTTTAGACATGTGGGGACGACTGCTTGGCTCAGCGAGGTGTTGAAGATATCTGTTAGGACATCCGTCAGCTGTGCAGCACAGTCTTTCAGTACACGGCCAGGTATGTTGTCAGGACCCGCAGCCTTTCGTGGGTTAATCCTGGATAGGGTCTTCCTTACGTCGGCTGCAGACAAACAGAGCGCCTGGTCGTTGGGAGGTGTGGGCAGTTTTTGTGCAGGTGTGTCGTTCTGCATTTCAAACCGTGAATAAAAGTGGTTGAGTGTATCGGGGAGGGATGGATCATCATCACAGGCCTGTGGCGGGGGCTTGTAGTCAGTGATGGTCTGAATGGCTTGCCACAGGCTCCGTGTGTCTCTGCTGTCCGTGAAGTGATTATTGATTTTTTGAGCATGTGACCGTTTTGCATTTTTGATGCCACGGGACAGATTGGCTCTTGCTGTTTTGAGGGCTGCTTTGTCTCCTGATCTGAATGCTTCATCTCTGGTTTTTAGCAGCCCACAAACCACTGCTGTCATCCACGGCTTTTGGTTTGCACGTGTGGTGATGGTCTTAGTGACTGTCACATCATCCATGCACTTTTTGATGTAAGCAGTCACAGTTTCAGTGTACTCCTGCAGGTCTGTGTGGTTGTTGTAGGTGGCCGCCTCTTTAAACATGTTCCAGTCTGTGCACTGAAAGCAGTCCTGTAGTGTTGAAGTAGCATTTTCTGGCCAGACTGTGATGAGTTTTTGAACCGGTTTGGCGAGTTTCAAAAGTGGTCTATATGCTGGGATTAGCATAACAGAGATGTGGTCTGAGTACCCGAGGTGGGGGCGGGGTACAGCTTTGTAAGCGTTCTTTACGGTTGTGTAAACAAAGTCCAGCGTATTATTTCCTCTTGTTGCAAATTTAACATGTTGGTAGAACTTTGGCAAAACTGTCTTTAAATTTGCGTGGTTGAAGTCACCGGCTATGATGAAAAAGCCGTTGGGGTTATTTGTTTGTTGTTCACTGATGGCGCAATACAGTTCACGAAGCGCGTCCTTAGCGTTTGCACACGGTGGAATGTAAACCGCGACAATAACAATGGCCGTGAACTCCCGTGGCATATAGAACGGTCAGCACTTCACAAACATAAACTCCACCAGTGATGAACAGTGTTTTGATAATACCGCAGTATTGTTACACCATTCTTTGTTGATATAAACACACAAGCCACCACCGCGGCTCTTACCAGAAAGTGTTGTGTCTCTGTCCGATCGGCAGCATGTTAGCCTGTTCAACTGAATGGCAGAGTCCGGGATGTTGTCATTTAGCCATGTTTCAGTGAAAACAAACACACAACAATTCCTTGCCTCATGTTGTGTAGACCGACTGAGTTGTATTAAGTCCAGTTTGTTTTCCAGAGAGCGAACGTTTGAGAGCATGAGTGTTGGAAGAGCCGGTCTTGTGGGATTAGCTCTTAGCCTCGCTCGTATACCTCCGCGCTTACCGCGCTTCCGTCCTCTCTCACACCGCTTGCGACGCTGCCTTGTGCGGGTAGCGTCAGTAGGCGAGGCCGCGGTCTCGAGGTCCGGCTCCAGCAGTAAACAAAGGCCTCGTAGCTTCTCAATAGCCGCCGGCGCGAGTTGGTGTTTGTACGCGTTGCCGATATCCAGAAGGCTTCGGCGATCATATATGTGTTTTGGAGTGATTTCCTTATGAGTTAGCGGTAAATTTACACTATTTGGAGACGAACAGACGACATTAAAAGACATAAAAGCACCGTCTTTGGGACCTAGAGCAGCCGCTGCGTCTGAACGCGCCGCCATCTTGGATCAAGCCAATCCCACTGTGCTTGGACTTGGCACCCTCGCAATATCTAATTATTGGGGGGGACTTGTCCCCCTCAATGTCTATGGTGGTTACGGCCCTGTCTGGATATACAATCGGTTCTGTCTTTCCCTCGCAATATTTAATATATATTTGGTCCCATGTTAATGCCGAGTGTAAACGCAGCCTTTGACTCTTCTTTGCATCAGTAGTAGTTTGGTTGACCAAAGCTGATAAAGTGCAGCATCAGAGCAGAAGAAGCACCGGGTGGAAGGAGGATTGGAGCAGAACTGATGGAGTTCAGAGTGAACGGATCACCATTACAGTATATTGATATGGCGGCACCAGAACTGCAATGGATAGAATGTGCGTTGTAGCACGATACTACGATATTTCTCGAAATATCGTTGGAGGTTGGGGTCATGTGACAAGAGTGATGCGAGAACACTGGTGGGTCCAAAAGCAACTTTTGTTAATAAAACGTTAATTTCTTCTTTTAATATACAGCAAAAAATTTGAATATCATGAAAGAGGTCAATATTTTTTGTCACTCATTTCAGAAAGTGAAACCCATATATTATATAGATACATTAGGTCAGGGTTCAGGTCAGGCGAGTTTGCTGGCCAATCAAGCACAGTAACACCATGGTCATTGAACCAGCTTTTGGTACCTTTGGCAGTGTGGGCAGGTGTCAAGTCCTGCTGGAAAATGAAATCAGCATCTCCATAAAGCTTGTCAGCAGAAGGAAGCATGAAGTGCTCTAAAATTTCCTGGTAGATGGCTGCGTTGACTGTGGACTTCAGAAAACACAGTGGACCAACACCAGCAGATGACATGGCAGCCCAAATCATCACTGACTGTGGAAACTTCACACTGGACTTCAAGCAACATGGATTCTGTGCCTCTCCACTCTTCCTCCAGACTCTGGGTCCTTGATTTCCAAATGAAATGCAAAAATTTACTTTTATCTGAAAAGAGGACTTTGGACCACTGAGCAACAGTCTAGTTCTTTTTCTCCACAGCCCAGGTAAGACGCTTCTGACGTTGTCTCCGATTCAGAAGTGGCTTGGTAGCCCTTTTCCTGAAGACGTCTGAGCGTGGTGACTCTTGATGCACTGACTCCAGCTTCAGTCCACTCCTTGTGAAGCTCTCTCAAGTGTTTGAATCAGCTTTGCTTGACTGTATTCTCAAGCTTGCGGTCATCCCTGTTGCTTGTGTACCTTTTCCTACCCAAATTCTTCCTTCCAATCAACTTTGCATTTAATATGCTTTGATACAGCACTCTGAAAACAGCCACACCTTTCAATAATGACCCTCTGTGGCTTACCCTCTTTGTGGAAGGTGTCAATGATTGTCTTCTGGACCATTGCCAAGTCAGCAGTCTTCTCCATGATTGTGGTTTCAAAGAACAAGAGATACCCGGAATTTATACTGTATGGAGGGTCATTTATTGAAACTCAAATGCAAATATTCTAATATTTTGAGATACTGATTTTTAAGCTCTAATAATCAAAATTAAAACAAAAAAAACTTTAGAAATGTTTTACTTTACATGTAATGAATCTAAAATATATGAAAGTTTCACTTTTTGAAATAAGTTACAAGAAAAAAAATATTTTTCACGATATTCTAATTTTTTGATATGTACCTGTAAGTGAGTGTCTTTATTGTTGCTGTTGGTTTTAATAAAGACAGACCTCTCAAGGTAAAATGCAACTAATGTGCATTTCTCGTTTACTTTCGTTTGTTTTCAACAGAATCTCTTCAGCTTTTTTAAAAAAATTTTTTTTACATCAGTCATGAAATTAACCAGTGTGCGCTTGCATTAATTCCGCCCACTCTGCTTCTGAAGGCTGGGTCGCTCTTGTTATTTTCACCTTATTTCCCGGCTCACACTTTTCTCATTTCCTAAATTTACAAGTTACAAAACACACGCACAGCGCTGACTGACTCTGTTCACGGCCGGGTGTTCTCTGATCGACTCGGGTATTACACATAATGTTAAACAGACTCGGGACACAAGTAATCATTTTTTAAGCATTTGCGCTTATTAAAAACTAATAACCAGCCAATATTCTAGTAATATGCAAGCTAATAAGCAACTAGTTAAAAGACCCTAAAATAAAGTGTTACGAAACCATTTTGTAAGCGAACTGTTTCATTGATGGATCAGAATCTGTTCTGCTTTTTAAGTATTCTAAGACTTAATCTTAGACTAAGTAGCATGTTAAATAAGTTTTTTTTAACATGGTGTTACATACTGTTTCATAAACTTACACTGTTTGAAAATCTTGATTTAAAGAAAACAGATATGTCACTAATTATGAGTATGTGAAATTTAGTTTAATCCACAATTAGTGTACATATGAATTTACTTCTGCCATTGACACACGTTTTCTGGCAATCTATGTTTTCACTGTTGTTTGGTAGGGGACGCTATTACACATCTTCTGTACAAGTACGGCGTCTCTACTTTCCACTCCAAAGCACAAGCAAAGCAACAGCAGAAACACATGAGAGAAGCATTGCTTATGCACATGTAAAATAAAGCGATCATCACAAGTTAAACAGCATAAAAATCAAAATGACATGACATGTCGAGTCAGGAAGAGGTACAGGACTGATGGTGGTGACCTATTCCATCTATGGCTGCCTTTACACTGCAAGTCTTGATGCACAGATCTGATCTTTTGACCATATCTGATTTTTTGGCCCGTCTGTTTATATTCACTTTAGACGTGACTGGTATCTGATATCTGTGTTTACATTAATAGCGGCCCAAAATGATTGACTGTCATAGCTTTACTCATGTTAGACCCTCTGGTTTTGAATAGCCATGCTATTAATTTTTGTTTATATTTTTCACATTTGGGGCCCATAATACTTGCCAGCATTAAAAAGTTAACAGTTATCATGGATGTTTTGCAGCGCGAAATCAGACTGAACGGATACATGCTGCAAAATAAAGATTAATTTCATTTGACACTTAATCTACGGCTCGTTAGATGTGGAGTTCTGAAGTGAAATAAAGTAGCATGGTAAGATTACATTTATTTGAATGAATTTGAATATGAATGATGACTAATGCGACAGAAAGAGTGCTTGAGAGAGCGAGCAAAAGAACCCAGTGAAGCTTTTGGTTTTATCATAAAAAAAAACAACAACAAAAAAAACGGCAAAATTATCACCCCATTGCTGAGTAGTGAAGCTTAATTTATAAAATGAACTGGGCAGAGGTTGAAAAGCAGCAGCAGAATGTGTGTTCCTTCTTATAGGAAAAGATATCTAGATTGACAAAGTTCCCACCTCAATAAAGAGTGGCGAGTCAACACGTTCTCACTCCCAACTCGTCACATATTGAAGCTTGGTCAGGACCACTTGGCGTCGCTTTTTGACGCTCAAGGTACCCCTTTAGCGTCATTTTTCGACTTGCAGGGTCCTCCATTGTTTTCATTTGTTTGTCTTAGTTTAATGGTTTGTATGCATTTATACAAAACAAGAAAGAAATAATTTTATGTAAATGTATACTTTCAATGGAGGACCTAACCCCACCCCAACCCTAAACCTACCCACTTCTGAACAATATAAAACATGTAACAGGCAAATATAAGTGCAGTCACATTGCAAAAACTGACCATAAACAAGCAGTATAAATGCATTACAAACAAGTCGTGTTGCATTCCAAGTCTTCTGAAGCCATACGATGTCTTTATGCGAAGAAGAGAGTAAAACACAAGGTTTTAATCGCTGAAAATGATCCCGCTCCGTTAACGCGCTCGCATCTCATTCAAAAACATACTCCCGAATGACGCAATCGGTCATGAGACACGCAAGAGCCTAGCCAGGTAATACCAAACTCTGCTACTTCGCTTTGCTTCGTAGACAGAGTCTGGAAGGGCATAATTGACAAGCGTTTACTTTCTCGTGGGGGGGTGCTTGTCTGAAGTTTAAAATCATTGGTGTACCCGTAAGCCAATCACATAACGTTTGGTTATGACGTACTGTATGTTATGCGCCGGCTCAGCCGCCTCGAACTTCCGCTGTAAACACAGGTATGCGGCGAAAACAAAACCATTGAGCGAAATACCGGAGTGAAGATGGCTGTGAATGACTTTTGCAGATTATGTGAAGTAAATCTATGCATCCACAGTACAATTAGTGCATCTAAAGTAATATTTGACAGTAGAGACAAACAAGAAAATATTTGCAGCCAACTGTCAAAGTTAGGATTAGTTCTGTTAAACACTGCTCTTCATTCATTTCGAGTCTGTCGGAAATGCTGCAACTTAATTGCAAGATTACAGCATGACATGGCAATATTCAAGGACTGGAAAAGAAAGGAGACACTGACCTGTCAAAAGGGTGCCAGTTCGAGCTCGACAGATAAAAGAGACCGAGATACACCCTCTAAGTTTCTCGCTGACGATCGGTAACAGTTGATAAATTAAACTTTTCCCAAAACCTGTCGGGAGTAGGGCCACAACATCAACTCCATTGAAAATGTGAACAAACACTCTTCTTGTTCAGGCTTCAGTTGGCAAATGCCAGGAATATTCTCCACAACAGAGCGAATAGCATCCCGTGTCTCCATGTCCGCTGTCGTTTTAGATTTCCCTAACCTAAACTACAATCTTAAACTCGGCGCTTAGCGTCTACGTCACGGCTCTCAGCCCGCCCTCTGTTCGCTGGTTGGACGGCTGGTGCGGAGCCGGAGATAATCTGGGAGCTGGTATGCTATATCAGACTGAGTACAGAAGCGAACTGAAATTGAGCGGAAGTACGAAGTCTGACATAGTCAGGCTAACAAGAGCCAATAGCATTTCACAACCAAGGCTGAAGTAAGGCTTCTTCTGGCGGCATTTTTTGAATTTGCGCACAGACTGCAGCAGGAAGTCTTTACGGCGGACGGAGACGGTGATCGCGTCTATTCCTCTCACAAATCAATAATTTTGCCTCAGAAGACTTGGAATATTAATACTTTTTGAATAAATTATGACGGTAGTTGTAACTGCCTGTTATATCTTGTGTTTTATTGACAAATGGTAGGTTTAGGGGCTGGGGTTGGGTTGCGTGCTCATAAATGTGTAAATAATGTAATATAAATAAAAATATTGTGACTGTTTACATTGAAAAAATCCCCAACATATATGCAATAATGGCAATATTATTACCCAATATATAATTTAATCATGACGATAAATTAAAGGATCGGAGGACCCTGCAAGTCGAAAAATGACGCTAAAGGGGTACATTGAGCTTCAAAAAGCGACGCCAAGTGGTCCTGACCAAGCTGCTTCATAATGCTACATTAAATTCTTGTGGGCAAGCGTGTCACTCCTGCCTTGTGATGGTCAGGGTCAAGGTCAAGGTCAAGGTAGTATTTATTGTCTCCCTTGGGATAAATTTGTTTGAAGTAAGACAACTTCAACACATAACACATTTAACATACAACATATCAACCATCCTACTCATACATCATAGAATATAATACAAATAATAAATTAGATAAAAAAAAAAAAAAAATCATAACAATCAGTAACCTATTTTACCAACTATTACAGTTATTTAAACAGCTTGCTGTAGTTGTTCATTAATTAATTTAACAGACAATGGGACAAATTAATATTTATATCGATTATGGAACCCTGTATGTTTGACCAGAGTTCATCAGTGCATACTCCGAATACAACACATGCGAAGAGTCCAATAAAATCTTGTTGGCCTGCTGGATTGTACAAAGCTCAAAAATGTCTTGTAAAAACTAAGCGTCCGTATTCCCATAATTTTTCCTGCCACTCTCACCAGGTTATTTATCTGAGCTCTCATTTTTACTGTTGAACTCCCAAACCAAACAATGATTCCATATCTTAACACAGACTCTACAGACTCTTAACACAGTGATGGCTTGGAATTCCAAGGGGAATCGGATATGCTTGTTTAGACATAGGTTGTATGTCAAGTTATTGGATATATATACAGGTCACAATATATATATATATATATATATATATATGATTTAAAACCACATTTGAAAGTGGCTCAGATCACATATGAAAAAAATAAATCTGATCTCATGCTTTTTCTGTGTTTATACTCGTGCATCAAATTCCAATCTGTGTCAGATGTGGGCAAAAAAAAAAAAAAATTCTAATTTTTTCTGCCAGTGTAAACGCAGCCTATGTTTTGATCATCAATCTGACAAAAACTTTGTTCAAAATGTTGCTTTTTATGAAACCTACCCACGTTCACGTTCACGTTGTGATAAAAAGAATGAATGAAGCTAGAATAAAATGTTTTGCTTCGCTTAAAAGTAGAGGCTATTTTCTTTCTTTTGTTATGTTGCATTTTCAGATATTCATACAGCAAAATATTCTGGGGGCATAACATTTTTGTGAAAATGACAAAAATGCTGGCGCTGGCCAAGTATTTACAAGTATTTAACAAGTAAACAATCAGCATACCTTTAAGTTCACTTCTAGCATAGTTGCAGTACAAATGAAAAACGTAGTTGAAAACTATGTGTATTGAAAGTTTACTACTCTTACACTTAAAGTATACATTTATACACTTAAAAGTAAGCCAATTTAGTTCCAAGTAGTTTTGAAATAGTACACTTACAAGTATACTAGTATATTGATACTTCATAAAGTACTTAAATTATACTTGAACTTTATTTAAGCATACTTACAAAATGAACTTGAAATATAAATTTTTGTAAAGGCAGTTGCCACTTCACTTCTCTAGTCTGCATGTCTGGCAAAGCCAAAATGTCTTAGGTCATTAAAATTATGTGTGGGGAACAAACTGGAATGTTAGCTAAAGTCAATGAAACTGTTTTACGAGAAGCCCAAGAGGATTTGAAACCTCAAAGTTCTCAGTATAAAGTACAAAGGTCAACCTTAGGTTGTCTTCTGAGAGTAAGGGATTTTCATAATAGTAAGTGCCATCCCAAAGAGATGAATCATTTCCATCTTGTGATGCTGAAGTCCCCTTTACTTGTTCCAGTACATCGGTTTTTCTCAGCAACTCCTGCCAACCAGAAAGCATTGCACATCCATACATGTGTGCTTTGATTTGATTAAATACTCAGCACAGGACTCAACATTAAAGGGTTAGTTCACCCAAAAATGAAAATTACCCCATGATTTATTCACCCTCAAGCAATCCTAGGTGTATATGACGGTGTATATGACTTTCTTCTTTCAGACGAACAGTCATTTAAAAATTTATCCTGGCTCTTCCAAGCTTTATTATGGCAGTGAAGCTCAAAAAAGTGCATCTATCCATCATAAGACTGCTCCACACGGCTCCGAGGGGTTAGGCTTTCTGAAGCGAATCGATGCATCTGTGTGAGAAAAATATGCATATTTAAAACTTTTTAAAGCAAAACATACCGCTTTCAGCAGGCGTGGCCTATGAAGAATACGTAACGCCTCTCGCAGTTCAAAACACTTGTTACGTCCTACATCGCGTCGCATATTTGGCCTATACTTGTACTCCAGCAATCCATGTCTTGTTGTTATACGCTAGGGGGCGCTAATCTTCTGAAAGACTACAGAATCTTCCAATTGAAAACACAAGCGAAGAAGGAAGGAGAAACAGAACAGAAGCATTGTTTGCAAACATAATAATCTAACACGATTATTAAAATAAAACAGCATATAAATCAAAATGATGTAATGTTATGGAATGAAATATTGACCCATGAAAAGGTAATGACTGTCAAAATTTGGGTGTGTTGATGGACGTGATGTATGTTTTGATTATCATTCTGAATCCAATTCAGACATTGTCTTTTTTTCTCAGATTTTTGTTCAAAATGTTGTTTGTTTGTTTGTTTGTTTATGAAACTTACGTTCAAGTGTTGTTAAAAAAAGACTGCATGAAGCTAGAATAAAATGTTGTTTTTGCTTAAAAGCAGATGTGCTGTTCTTTCTTTTGATTTACTGTATTGTATGTTCAAATATTCATACAACAAATTATTTTGGGGGCCATGAAAGTTTCATGAAAATGATCATAAATATTGGTGCTGTTGGCAACTATTTAAATAAATGCTGAGGGGAAAGAGTTCAAGTACAGTTAAAGGTATATTTCATGTATAAACAAGTAATACTTAAATAGGAACAGTAGTAGTACTAGTAATAATTAAAGTATGACGTCAAGTTCACTTAAAGAAAACTTACAAGTATACCTGCAGTATAAAACTACCAAACTAGTCGTTTACTTAGTGTACTTTCATAAACTAAAAAATGTGCTACAAGTATTTAACTAGTATAAACTATCAGTATACCTGTAAGTTCACTTCTAGTATAACTGCAGTACAAACTAAGAACAGATGTAAACTAGTTGTGTACTCAAAGTTTACTACTGTTACACTTAAAGTATACTTAAAAGTATACATTTATATACTAAAATGTACTTACAAGTATACTGCTAGTACATAGATATTAGTATACTTACTACATGAAGTATACTAAAAATATACTTGAACATTACTTAAGTATAGACTTAATGTCGAACCCTGCTCAGCAGTTTCAAAAATGCATGTTTAGCTGTGCATCTGTAACGAACATTACTCTGATACTCAATGAAAAAAAATTGTGTTGGATTTATATGATTTACTCATACACAGGTATGAATTATATGAATCAATAAAGTAACGCAAACATAATTTTGTTCACTTAACATCAATATCAAATTAACTTATTTTGAAGTGACCACATCTCAGAGTGATTTTGTAGTTACTTTAAGTACGATTTTACTTTTTTTTTTGTCACATTATTAGTTAGTTACTACTAGCTAGCCAGCTAACTAGTCAACCTGATAATGAGCAATATAATATATTCGCATGTTAAAGGGCCAGATTTACTAAATGGCAAATTTGTATTAGAGTGCAATTCCATAAAATCACCAATGAGAATGAACATTTCTGTAGGTGATTTACTGACAAAGCGCACACACAGAGACCAACGCAATCTATCAAGAGCAGTGCAAACTAGCGTCTGCTTTAAGATGCTTTTTGGAGGCATTAAATAATGGCACACATACTGCTAAACTAACTAGCGCAGATCTTAGTAAATGGCGTTTTGTGACTCTCCTCCCATAAATTTGGCTTCTGAAAAGGAATATCCTACAAATTTACATTTAATCATTTAGCAGACGCTTTTGTCCAAAGCGACTTACAAATGAGACACACACCCGGAGCAGCTCCAGCAGTGGCGTGCACAGGCCTCCGGAGGGGCAGGGGCGAAATGGCGTTATGAGGGCACAATCGTGGGGGGGGGGGTTGTTTGTTCCCCCTCGGCTGGGGTATCACGATTCACGATTTTATCACGATTATTTGTCATGTTGTTTTTTCTATTTTGCAATCTGTTTCAAAATCCAAACTATTTTCCCTATTATAAAGACATTCAAGGTAACAAAATATTAAAAAGTATGATATTTAGGCCAAAGTGGGTGAAGATAAAAATATTTGTCATTATTTTATCTTTGTTATAAAAAAAATGAGAAAAAAGATGCACATTACAAATACACACAATATACAAATAAAATAAACAGTGTTTTATTTTCAGGTACAATAGGTGTATTTAGCAGGATCATTCAAGAAACTGAATGAACAAATATAAAAATAAAACACTATATAGATTGATTCCTATTAAAGAAACTGATTTAAAGTTTTTTTCAGTCAAGAGTAGTGATTGATTTTTCTCTTTGTTTAGTGTTTTATTAACATTAAAGGAATAATTCACCCAAGAAATTAAAATAGGCTATGTTTTATTTTTATACCTTCATTTACTCACTCAAAAGTTGTTTTAAACCTGAGTTTCCTTCTTCTGCTAAACATAAATGCTATTTTGAAGAATCTGGGTAACCAAACAGTTGCTGGTCCACAGTGTTCCCTATACTGTCAAAGTCAATGTGGACCAGAAACTGTTTGGTTACCCAGATTCTTCAAAATATCTTCTTACTGATGTGAATGTATGTGACGCTGTACAGTATATTGATACGGCGGCACCAAAACTGCAGCTGATAGAATGTGCACTGTAGCACGATACTACGATATTTCTTCAAAAGCAGATCGTGGAGACATTTTTTATCAGGGCTGCTGCTGGCAAAAAATGGGTGCCCCAGGCAGGATTTTATTATTGTGCCCCCTCCCTCAAATATTATGGAAGTTTTAAAAACCACCTACCATAGGGGTATATTTCCCTCTGAAGCATCAGTGAACATTTGAACCTTTTGTAATAGTTGTGTTTGAGTCAAAATCAAAATTTCAAAATCATACAGTCACTGCTGGAAAGGGGTCAAATATGCAAAAGAAAAAAGTCAAACAACTTATTCAGAACAGTACTATATACTGTATGAAATAGCATGCAATTTTTTTAAATCCCTCTAATTTTGTTAAAAAAATTTTTTTTGCAGATTCTGTTTAGTTACGTAAACCTCTGAGTACAACTGTACATTATCACATACTTTTATCACAGAACTGTATATTGTAAGTTATGCATTATCGTTAGAGTAATCTTTGAAAATGTTTAATGTCCAATACAGGTGAAGTGAATCAACCAGACGAGATGTCCCAGCAGTAAGTATTTCATTTTCAAAGCTTTGACTTTATCTTTATTACCTTTTTACTCAACTGATTATTATCATTATGAGTACATAATTTACAAGGCTTCACGGTTAACATTAGTTAACTACATTAGTTCAAATTACCTTTTAACTTTATTAATTCTTTTTCAACTTTATTAAAACTAAAATGATGAACTAAGTGATAAATAATTGCAATTTTATTGAACACAGTCCATGGATGAATTGTAATTCAATTTTAGACACAAACAGGGAAAGTTTATATGGACAGACACTTCTAATTTTAACCGAGGGAGCAAAATTACTATACTGCTATTAGCAAAATAACATATTCAGCAGCTCCATAGACCACAATACAACATGACTGTGGCATCTCAACAAATCTTGCTTAATTTACCCCAGTCCTACACAATTGTAATGTATAAATTAATTTGACATATTACTTGTAGACACTTTAAACGGACTGTTATTACATAGATTACTGTATTCTTATTTTTTGTTTGTGCACTTTATATATTTTAACATCCCAAGCATGCAATGGTACATAAAAACTGTCAACTGAACTAGTGCGGTTCTGCCAGTAGATAACACTCGTGTAACATAACATCCAAGATAGAGGGAAGTTATCAGAGGAAGGATATAACAAGCTGAAGTGGAGCACAGCCAATGAATTAACAAAATTTATCAATGGAGCCCTTAATATAAAGTTTTAGCTTGTTTGTTTTCTATATTGCGAAAGTGCAGCATGCTAATTATAAATTGCATAATGGTTAATAGAATTTGTGCCCAAATATCTAGTGCTGTCTACAACTCACAAAAAAGTTTTGATATTTCAGGAAATTTGAAGACCTCAGTGATGAACTGCTACAAAGCATTGAGAAACTCAACTCAGAATACAACAGAAATCATAAAACTCTCAGAGATCAAATAAAGAAACTGAATGACATCACCAAAGAACTTGAATCCATGCACAGGAACACTACGAAGGGTAGTTTGGTAGGAGCATCAGTAGGAGCACTAGGAGGACTTACATTGCTGGGTATAGCTTTGGCCCCATTTACATTTGGTGCTTCTATAGCTGTTACTGGTGTCGCTGGTGTTACTGCGATGGGTGTCGGAGTAACTGGAGGATTAATAGGTGCAGCGTCTAACATCACTAACATGTACAAGCAGAAAAACATGCGTCAGACAATTGAGAATATTATCAATGATTTCCAGAACACAATCGACCCATTGATTGAGCTTCTGAATACAATTTCTGAAACCATAGCAAATCTTCAGAAAGTGGAGAACATGTTTTCTCTTAAAAATAAGGCAATACTGACCAGTGTTAAAGCTTTGAAAACCGCTTCAGGCATTAGTAAACTTTTACTCGTGCTTTGAACTACTAAAATTGGGAAAGTGTTCGCAAGAGCTGCCAAAACACTTCAAGTGGTTGGCAAACTATCTATGTCAATCTCATCTCTATTTTTTGTCCTTGATGTTTACACCATTTATTGTAATTCAGCAGAGCTCTCTGAAATGAATTCAGAAAAAGAGAGAAAAGCAGACGAAATCAAATCAGAAACTTTTACATTTATTTGTCAAATGAGAGAAACAGCTGCTAAATTTCAGGAGACTCTGGATGAAATTAAATGTGCTAGAGACGCTATTAACAAAGCATTACAAATCAGTCAAGAAAATCATTTTAGAAATGACTGAACTGCTCTGTTTAGTGTTGTCAATTTATCAGCACACTTTAAACTGAAATCTTGAAAACTGAAGGGTTAGTGATACATGCAAACTCTCACATTACAGTTTTTCATTTGCAGAAAATGGTAAGGAAAATAATGTAAAGCATATATGTTTTGTCAATAATTTTGTAATATATGTGATTATTAAATACTGTAGTCTTAATACTCTGAAGTCTTTTTTCTTGTTTTTCTGGTTCTGTATGATCTTGGATAAACTCTATTTGCAAACAGTCTTTGTAAATGAACCATTTGCACTGGAGTTTAGATCTTTTTATTTCTTCTGAAATCCTATGGGCATCCATTTTATTTGCTTTTTTTGTTGTGTATGTTACTGTTTTGTAATGTAAAGACCAAAATAGCTATTGCAAAATAAAAGGACATTTGATTTCACCAACATATTCACCAAATTGTGTGATCTTTTATAGGAAGGTATTCGTTAAAATAAACTGAAAATAGACTGAAGCTAAAATAAACCAATTTTGTTTAATAATAACAATAATAATGTTTATTTTATATAGCACCTTCCAAGAAACTCAAGGACGCTTTACAATCATGAATCCATAAACATAACAACAAAAAATAAGGATAGACATACATATACATTGGGTGCAAAGAACACAAACACAACCAGAATAGAAGAAGGGAAATTAGAAAACATATACATTGCGATCAGAGTACAAATACATTTGCATACAAAAACATTGAGTGTAGAGAACACAAAACACAACCAGATCAGGAGAACAGGAAAACTAGAAAAACAAAGTAAATAGATACGTTTTCAAATGAGCTTTGAATTCCTGTAATGATAAAAGGTTCTGAATATGCTGGGGAAGAGAATTCCAGGGGTGGGGTCAGCAGTACAGAAGGCCCTACCACCAAATGATGTTAGTTTGAATCGAGGGACTAGTAATAGGTCAGATTCAGAGCTACTAAGTGTACGGGTGTAGGTGTGAATGAGATCCGAGATATACTGAGGGGTGAAACCATGAGCATTACCCTTCAAATTGTAAATTAAATTCGTGAATTGAAAATACGCCTAATGGAAAAGCGTCAATTTCGCATATATCGCATATATCATATAACTCCCATATATCGCAAAAAAAGTTTTTACGTTCGCATGAGCTTGTTTTTCAGGCAATTCGAAAAAGGAATATTTTGCAAAACTGTAACAGAAATGTTTTTTTCGCATTTACAGGTCACATGGCGAATGTAAAAAGTCATATGATCATTCTTCAATGTACTATAACCTCTAAGAAACACTTCATACATTGCCGCTCTCGAGTATAAGGGGCTTTCTCTGCCATTAATGCTTAGACAATTTACTGTACACTGCACACATCTGTGGTGCAGCGTGGCTCTGACACGACCACTGAAGCTGACTGTGGCCAGTCAATGCTTGTGTTTATACCAGCCGTGCCACGCATGTTTCTGAAGCGGCTCTCCACGCTGCTTCTGTAAAGATACACGCATATGCCTCCTTTGAATAAATACAGCCAAAATTCATCAAAATCCCACCAAAATCCGTTGCCATGACTTATCGCGAGAGGCAAAAGGTTAAGTTTTAGTTGTGTAACATTGGTTAATGGAAACGGCGTCATTTCGCAATACTTTTTTTTAATCGACATTTATAAAATACCGCCAAAGTTTTGCACAAATCTGTAATGGAAATGCACCTCATGGAGAGCTTTAAATGTAATGAGGAGTATTTTGTATTGGATATGGAAACTAATAGGTAGCCAGTGTTGTCTGTATAGAACAGGGGTAATGTGAGAAGATTTCTTGGTATGTGTAAGTACCCTAACTGCTGATTTCTGAATATATTGAAGCTTATGTAAAGTTGAAGTGGGTAAACCAAAGAAAAAAGAATTATAGTAGTCTAAATGGGAAGTTATAAAAGCATGGACTAGGGCAGGGGTAGGCAACGTCGGTCCTGGAGTGCCACTGCCGCTTGGAGTTTAGCTCCAACCCTAAACAAACACACCTGAACAAGCTAATCAAGCTCTTCAGAATTACTAGGGCTACTTTTTTTTTTTCAGGGTTGGAGCTAAACTCTGCAGGACATCGGCACTGACGTTGCCTACCCCTGGACTAGGGTCTCCTCATCATTGATATTTAAAAATGGACATAAACGAGCAATATTTCAAAGGTGAAAAAAGGCAGATTCAGTGAGTGATGCGATATGAGAAGAGAAAGACAGGGAAGAATCTAAAAGTATACCTAGGTTTTTAACAGAGGTGGAAGGTTGAACACAAGAACCTGCCATATCAATTTTGCCAATACAGAGACGGGATGTACATTTAGGAGGGCCAATCAAAAGTAGATCTTTTTTATCAGTGTTTAATTTAAGAAAATTCTTGGTCATCCATGCATTTATTTCATCAACTAAGGATTGATCTTCGGCTGACCAACCAGCAGAAAGGGGCATTTCATTCCCACCCACATGTAGAAATCGAATATCAAAGCTGTTTATTAATTTTTCTATCCCTGATTGAAAAATGAAAAAACAAGCTGAATTCTCGTTTTTCGATTTTTTTTCTGGAAAAAAATGAAAAAACGAAAAAGGAGCCATTTTCTCATTTTTCTTTTTTCAATATTAAATTAAAAAAATGAATGAAAGAAAAATACCCTGATTGACCAGACTTCAGAATTCATACATCAACAGACTTCATACATCAATAAAAATTCACCAAAACATCAAATGATTTAAATACACTGAGCAAAATGGATAAAAGTAAATCTGCATTAATTGCTCCAGCATTTTTTCTCTTCTCTAACTTCACTTTTCTTCATAGTGACAAATAAGGAAAGGTGTTTCATTCAGTCAGTCACTTTCATTTATAAAGCACATAAAAAATTAACAACAAATAAGTGAGTTATTCAAAACCATCATATGTGGACACTGGCTTGTACAGTGTCATGGAGTAGCAACTGAAAAGACACACTGACCTTTCAGTTTGTGGCAAGACATTCAGCTGTAATATGAATGATCGGAGGTGTCTGGATGTACAATTGTAGTAGAAAAGATCAGACATGCATTGAGGAGACCAACTGTGCAGACCCTTATAAATAAACTTTAAAATAGATACAATATAATAGACTGGAAGACTGTGAAGAAAAGGCCAGACCTGGCAAAATATTTCCATTTTCTTAGTACCAGTCAAGTATTGTGACGGAATATGATCGTTTTATATAATGAACAGGTTTGAACTTTGAACTTATATTATAATATTAGTTGTAAAAATGTACATATAGTTTTATTTTTAACAGCAAATGACCAAATCTGAAGGGGACAGCCAGAGAAAATTGCGAGGGTCAAGAGCCCAACTAAAGCAAACACTGATCTTCATAATGATGACTTCAAACTAAACATTAAATAAGCCACCTGAAGCTCTGTTAATTCTCAATAAGAACTTCTGTAGATGTCTGACAGAAATAAAGTCAATCTGGTTAGTATAAGTGAAGCTGATAATGCTGTTTGTAAGGTTGTTTACTCCTTCTCTGCTGATATTGAGAGATGAATGTTAGCATGACAATGATGTACTAAAAACAGATGACAATGTTGTCAAATTGATCCCCATTCACACAAATCTGTGAAAATGACTAAACATCTGTATTATGCATGCCAGGCTAGTGGTTGGCGATATCAAGAAACACCCAGCAGAAACGTAATATGTCTGCGTGAACAAATAATACACAAGTGCATGATGTCAGTGTTTTCACACATTCACGTTTTTGTTGTTTACATGGAGAAGGTAAAGGAATCGTTTTCAAAACTTTGCACTTTGAAACCCAATTTTTAAATGCTTAAATTGTTTAAACAGCCCCTTAATGTCTTCTTAATCTTCAGTTGATTTCATCTAAGGCAGTGGTTCTCAAAGTGTGGTACGCGTACCACTAGTGGTACGTGAGCTTCCTCTGTACCAGTCAAAAATAGCTTTCCTGTAGCTCGAATGGTAGAGCATGGCGCTAGCAACGCCAAGATCATGGGTTCGATTCCCAGGGAAAGCAAGAGCTGATAAAATGTAAAACTGTAACTTGAATGCAATGTAAGTCGCTTTGGATAAAAGCGTCTGCTAAATGCATAAATGTAAATGTAGTGGTACTACATTTATAAATATAAATTAGATATTAAATATAAATTATGCCGCGTGTCCACCAAAGCGTTTTTTTTCCCGAGGCTAGCGAGTTTTTTAAATTGTTTTAAATGGGAGCATCTTTTTCATACTGAGCACTCAGGCGTTTTTTTTCTTGGCGCCGAGAGTTGAAGAATGTTCATCTTTGGATAAAACTTAGCGCTTATCACTGTCACTTTTTAGTCAGCTAACCAATCACAGTGGAGGAGGGGCGGGACTAATACCGTCACACCCTGCGTGTACTACGACTGAACAACAATGGAGAAATTAATATTGCTTGTCTCCGAGTATTTATGTCTTTACCAGATGGAATTGCCGGAGTACCATAATATTGTTATGAAAAAGAATGCTTGGAGAAACATTTCATTTGCGATGCGTCTGCCATATTACTTCAGCGATATTCCATCTCATAGCAACCACAGCGTCTCAAATAAAAAACAAAACAAAATATGCTGCCCTCTCAAGCGCTCACAGCTGGCTTTGGTGGACACGTGACCTGATTGTTGTTACTTGCAGCTACACATACAGCCTGTGTTAATTAATTTTTTTAATCAAGTACTTTTTTATTTAAAAGTTAAATAAAAACTGTACTGTACTTAAATAAAGATTAAATGAAAATGTATCATACTTAACATTTTAGTACAGTAACTTACAGTTTTTATTGAACTTTTAAGTAGCTACAATACATTTTCATTTAATCTTTAAGTACAGTTTTTTAACACTGAAGTACAGTACAGTTTTTATTTCACTTTTAGGTACAATATATTTTAATTTAATAATTACGTTTTTTATTTACCTGGAAGTAAGCACGGTGCAGTGTTAATGTTCAAACTGTGTACTTACAATGTTTTAAGAGGCTGACAATAATAAATATTCTTATTAGGAATAAAACTGACTCGTTAAGTGTCATAATATGACAATATCTGTGGTCAATATTGATCAAATGGGAGGGAGAAATCCTGCCCATACCCAGCTTTGAAAAAAAGGTTAAAAGCACTTATGTTCATCTACTGAAGTGGTATTCTGGAACTGTGAAAAGAATAAATAAAACAGCAAAAAAATAATAACAACAATAACATATTCATCAAACAAAAAAGAGATTACAAGTACCACCATTATGACCAATATTAAAATACATTTTTAAAAAACCGAGTCAGTTTTATTCCTAATAAGAATACTTTACCTTAATCATACCTTAAATATGATATCCCTTTTATATTTTAAATGTTGAAATACATCTAAATTGTACTGTTTTGTGCTTGTAAATGTTACTTATTAATACCTACGTGTAAACAATGAGAGCAGGCTGATCAGCCAAGAAGCTGACTGAGCAAAGCCAGAGAAGAGCAGAAGCAGGAGACGAAGTGATGATAAAAAAGAAGCGGAGTTTATTGAATAATCTGTTTCAATGCTCAGACTTCATCTGATGAACACAAATCCAACATGTAGTGTTATTATTAAACCACAAACAATAGCAATGGAAAATGACTGCTTCACAACAACCTCTGAAATGGAGACATTCTCTGATCTCTACTCGTGAAGGAAAACAGCTCTCAAAACCACACAGTCATAACACTAAACAACAATGGAAAAATAATATAAAAATAATGTTATAATATAAAGGACAAATCCATGAATAAATCAATGAAATAAGTGTACAAGTGGTTTAAATGATTATTATTTATTTAGTTTTTATTCAGTCATTTAGCAGACGCTTTTATCCAAAGCGACTTACAAATGAGGACAATAGAAGCAATCAGAATCAACAAAAGAGCAACAACATGCAAGTGCTATGACCAGTCTTGGTTAGCCTAATGCAGTACACGTAGCAAGTTTTTTTTTTAAGAAAACAAGTAGATAGAATAGCAGTGTTAATTTCGTCGATGAAGACGACGACGAAAAATATTCATCAACAAACCTTTTTCCTGTGACTAAGACGAGACAACTAATATCTGATGATAAAAACTACGACGAAATTTATGCTGTCTTCGTTAACAAGACGAGACGGGACTAAATTGTTATTTGAGGACTACCGGACATTCAAAATACATCCTATCCATAGGTTCCATGTGACGTCACAGTATTTTATCACCACCATTTTTGTGTCCGAGTCACAGCTGCGCGACCTGTCAGTCTATGGTCACAGCAGCCACAACTACCAGAGGAAGATCAACGAAACACTCCCAGAAGATTCACAAGGTTACAATATGCCCGGGATATGTTGTGCTGTAACAACAGTCGTCAGAAAAACCCCGAACTACAATTTTATTCGATCCCAAAGAGGTTAGATCGGCGGAATAAATTGTTGGCTTCAATCAGAAGGCACCACTGGCAGCTAACGTACGGTCAGAAAAGGATAATAAGAGACAATTGTGATTCTTTATAGGAGAATAAAGGATGCTAAAATATTTGTATTGTACCACATAGGCTATGTCGTTTGTGTCTGCAGTTAAGTGTATAAAAATAATCACAAGGTTCTCAAAAATAATCACATTTGTTTTGCTAAACCTATTTATTTATCATATTGAATTTGTCATACAAAAAAAAACGTCCTGAGTAAATTACCTTTGTGAATTTTGACTGGCTGCACAAGTGGTGTAATAATTTAGGACATATATGGCATACATTTTGAGAGCATAACAACTGAAAGTCTGAATCGTCAGTCAGTAAAGCGTTTTTTAACAATCGCAATTTTTTTTACTGAAATGTTATTGCAGCCATGTAGCCTATGAATAAATGAAAATGCATATTTTTGATTAAAGAGAACTTAGTGTGGGCTGCTTTTGGTGCCTGGATTTGTGTTTCAATAATGAAAAGAATATGCTAGAAGTGAAAGACGTCTTCCCTCAGGTAGATTGCATGTTTTCTTGGCTTGCTGTATGTTGGGCTCATGATCAGTAATCACGTTGTTTGCATTTACCAAAACTGACTTGCTGAAATCAAAACGCAGATGGAGAAGGGAATCGCGAGTCCTGCTCGCTGTGAAGCAGGAGCGACCAGCCGGCAGAGGATTCTTCAAGCTCTTAAAGCCTTCAACGAGCGGCTACGTTCGCAATTCAAACAGTAATTTGTCCAGAAATACTGATTCATTATAAATTGTGCTAATATTAGCTAATTAAATTCAGATTGTGTAGTAAGCTAATAACGTTATCTTGTTACACTATCATTGACTCAAAAGTGCTTTGAGCTGATGTCAGTTTTAAATTTACAAGTAATCAGGACATTACATGGTCTAACTGTTACACTTGCTATCCTAAAAATACAATCAAGTCCAGGGATCAGTGTGGGAAATGGTAGTAAAAGGTAATTTATTATTTCAATATATTAATATTATCTATTAAAGGGGTCATATGATGCGATTTCAAGTTTTCCTTTCTCTTTGGAGTGTTACAAAGATCCCTGAAGTTGTAAAGACTAAAGTCTCAAAACCAAAGAGATATTGTTTATAAAAGTTAAGACTCTGCCACGCCCCCCTAAAACGGCTCATTTAAACACGTCCCCACATGTCTACGTCATGATGTGGGAAGATTTTCATAACACCGCCCAAATGTATACACAAAGAAAGAGGGCGTGACTTTTATTCAGTGCTGATCCTAGACTTCTGGGGGCCCTACGCAAAACTGTGTTGCTGGCCGGGGGGGGGGGGGGGGGGGGGGTTGTTGAGGAATGGATGAAACGCATTTGTCCGTGTTTAACTCCGTCTCGAATCACGCTCGCGGAAGGCGCTCGAGAAACAGTATCTCTTCGCGGTACGCTTTCAACTCTTTTTTTTTTTTTTTTTCAATCAAGCGACTGTACGACATTCACGTTACAAGATTTTTACATAGAGAGCGTGACAGCGCACAGCATTAAAATAAATGATCATTCATGTTTTCACAACAGCTGGCCAAATTCAAAATCGAAACTAAAATGAAAACATCTTTTGAGAGCAAGGGGGCCCCCTGGTGTTTTCGGGGGCCCTATGCAGCCTGCGTATTCTGCGTATAGGGAGGATCGGCTCTGCTTTTATTCTCGCTGTAGTATTGTTGCTGCCGCCGGCGCCATGTCCTGGAGATGCTGTGAAAGCGAAAGTACTTTCTTTGGGCTTCCAAAAGAGGATACAAGTAGAAATCAGTGGTTAAGTTGTATTTACAACACTGTTCCAGAGCAGTACAACGCAAATATTCAAGTGTGTGCGGAGCAATTCACGGCGGACTATTTTCTGAACCTGGCAGGAGAGTAGCCTTGCTTGCTGGCTTGCACAAAGGCTGTTTCTATAAAGTGGGGCAATTCCAACTTTGCAAGGACAGTCTGACGCTTCTGACTCACAGCCTGTAAGAACGTTTCTGCCACTGACGATTCAAACATGAGTTTTGAGCAGTGTAGAGTAGTGCTTGTTGTTTGTCATTTCTCCTATCACAAATGCAGACATGTTAATGTTTATCGCGCCGCGTGAAAAGACAGTATAAGTCATTATAATCAGTAATTATGTCCCCTCTGGATGCAACAAATGCCTCATTTGTAATGGGTTTCATTGTTTTAGTCTCATCTCGCCGGGAAACGGCGGCATCACAATACGGTGAGGGGCGTAACATTTCCGTCTCACCCTTGAGGTATTCGGCCAATCACAACGCACTGGATAGCTGGCCAATCAGAGCACACCTCGCTTCTCAGAACCATGCGCTTTGTAAAAATCGATACGTTTCAGAAAGGCGGGGCATAGATGAGCAACAATAATGTACAGTATGTGGAAAATAATGTTTTTTTAACCTTAAACTGCATAAACACATTGCATTACACCAAATACACAAAATAATGTTCTTTATAGCAACGTCATATGACCCCTTTAAATCTCATAGAGATGTGCTGAGCTCGTTGTCACATCAGACACAAATATGGCAGCGAGCATAGCAGAAGTGACGTCTTTGGAACCCATGAATTGCTAAGTTAACTGTCTTGTCTTTCAAAATGTGCGTCTCTATCATTGGATAAGGGGCGTTTGCATATCTAGTCTCAGTATGGCAGCTGCAGTGGACGGAGAGGCTACCAAAACACGAACTAGCGATCTGAAACAATGGCCTCAGCACCTGAAGGTTTAGGGACTGGGTGACCAGACGTCCCGATTTTCCTGGTAGTCACAATTCTTTGTCGATTAACTTAAAGTTAGTGAAGGCGCGATAGGCAGAATCTAGCTGATAGAAGTGCTCTCTCTCGCGCACGCTCCACTTACAGTGTGCGATCAGTTCGCAGCGCTCAAATACACACACAGCAGTCCAAATGTCTATCGTGTAGAGTATCTCACGTAAATACAGTTGGTTATGGCTTAAGTGAACAGGTGGGTGAAAACTGAATGTGTGTCAGTATCGCATGCATCCGTCTTAAATGAACAGAATGAATTATGTGTGTCATCAATGTTAAATGTTAACAAAAGATGTTAAATAAATGTATACTTGTTAAGTAAACATACTGTATCTGAAAAATGAGTTTAATTTGTATCTCTACCAAAACATTAAAATGTATTCCAGTTTTTCAAAATTCAATCCTTGATTCAAATTTCTCATAAGCTTAATTGATTTGGTCTAAAGAGAGAAGAATCGATGACTATTTTGATGACTAAAATAGCTACCAAAATAAATGTTGGTAACTGCAGTTTGACTAAAAGTAATGACTAAAAGTGACTTTTCGTCGACTAAAACTAGACTAAAACTATGAAAGACTCAAATGACTAAAATGTGACTAAGACTATTAAGCATTTTCGTCTCAAGATAAAGACTAAGACTAAATCAAAAATGCCTGCCAAAATGAACACTGGAATATAGAAAAAAAAGAAACCTAGTGTTTTTGTTTTTTAAGAAACAAGTAGATAGAATAGAAAAAAAGAAAGCTAGTGTTAGTTTTTCAAGAAAAGCCAGCAGTTACAGAATAAATATGCAATTGATAGAGGGTCAAGTGTGTGTGTGTGTGTGTGTGTGAGAGATTTTTTAATAAAAAGACAGATAGATAAAATAGAACTAGAATAGAGAGTGCTAGAGTTCGAGGGTCAAATAAAGATGGAAGAGATGTGTTTTTAGCCGTTTCTTGAAGATGGCTCAGGACTCTGCTGGGATTGAGTTGGGCAGGTCATTCCACCAGGAGGGAACAGTTTATGTAAAAGTCTGTGAAAGTGATTTTGTGCCTCTTTGGGATGAACAATAATGCGTCGTTCACTTGAAGAACGCAAGCTTCTAAAGGGTACATAGGTCTGAAGTAGTGAATTTAGGTAAAGGGGCAGAGCCAGTGGTGGTTTTGAAAGCAAACATTAATGCCTTGATTATTATAAATGATTAATGGAATAATGATATGATTACATGATAAATGATTATAAATGAATAAATAATGAAGAATAAATTAAGAATACATGAATATAAAAGGAAGTAAACAACACAAATGTATGGTATGTATCAGTACATTTTTAATAGTAAAGAATAAAAGTTTTTTAATCCACATTTACAAGTCTTTTATAAAAGATTTTAGAGTGTTTTTAAATGGTACAAATTGATGTTTTAAAAAAGCTCCCCGTTATAGAAAAGTTATGTTAAAAACATTAAAACTCAACATATGTGACAGTGTAAGAATCCATGGAGTGTTTTTAAATGGTACAAATGGATGTTTAAAAAAGCTCCTTGTTATACCACAGTTATGTTACAAACATTAAAACTCAACATATATAACAGTGTAAAAATCCCTGACAACTAGGGATGTGCCCAAAGCTGAATAACATGTTTGTAAAGGAAATGACACACATTCAGAGCCCCTAATCAGACATGGCGATAAAAAAAAGATGGCAGGAAAATATATATGCTTTTAAATTGACAGTTGGGTAATTATATTGTGTAGAATTAGCTAAAAATGATTGAAAATGTTTTTGAATGCACACTTGTTTTTTCGCTTTCCAATATGTGATTATGCACACTCTGTGTGTACAGGGGGTATGCAACGACTGGGACTGAGTGGCAAAACATTCTGCAATGTAAATGGCTTTAGTAGGGGGAAATAAATTACAAAAGAACCAGTGGTCCATGGACATTGACCACTGGCCAGGAATCTAGTTTCCTGACATTTATCTGCAACACATAAGTACATAAAGCAAAGCCTATGAACATTGTATCTGCTAGAAAACACTATAAATGCAATGTAGCTTTATATATATCTGGATGATTACTTATATCATTGTTATACCGTCATAACCATCATATCACCCAGCCATCCATCCATCTATCCATCTATCTCATCCTCCTGTAGAACACAAGGCTCATCATAATGGATGTTTTGTGGATGCAGGTGTGTTTGATTAAGGATGAAGCTAAACTAAAGCAGGACAGTGTCCATCCCTGCTCTACAGGGAGCGGCGGTATGATCATGTCCCAACAAGTGTTTTTTTTATTTTGTTTTATTTATTTTTTTTAGTTAGTAGAACTTATTGTGTTTGTCATTTGAAAAGTCGATCACCACACAAAAAAGTGTGGGAACCCCTGTTTTACAAGATATCTGTCAGTGACACTCAGGATCTGTTACGCACCAAATCCCTCGACATCGTCCTGTCAGTCATCTCTCCTTACTATCCTCAAGTGATAAATGAAATCTGATATACCACAGCAAGACTAACCATGTCGATTTAGAGGATTCATAGAATGCATTATCCAGTATTCACGTCTTTCTAAATTCAGAATTAGGCTTTGGGCATCCCAACTGAGAACCTACAGCAGTGCAGTTCCTAATAATTAGGAAAACATCTGCATATATTTCAGGATTACAGAGAAAATGTTTTAAAGTCTTTCAAATGTGTGCAGTTGTCTTCATTCTGGCCAATTTAATCGATTTTACAGAATTGTGGGACAAAAAATATAATGTATGAAAAATGTATTAAAAACACACAAGTGGTTTGTTTGCTCTTGTAGGTTTGATATATGATTTACTGGCCTATGAGTAAAGGAGTAGAAAAATTCAATATGTGACACGTTTAAATCAAAAAGAGAGTACTGACCCATCCAGAGAATTTTTTGTGTTAATTCTAAATTTTAACTCCCTCATCCAATGATCAGTAGTGTGCTTCTAATGGTCCGCTCAGTGGTCAGTAACCTTATTACTGATTGGTGCATGAGGGCGAGGCTTGTACCGTAACGTCTCAGATTCGCCCGTAGCCCGATGTCCTCGTGTTACAAACACACTCTTGAACCACGAAAAAGATCACCAGTATAACAATTCCAGCAGGTATGAAGGCAATGCGTAACATGTAGAATGAATTGCCCAGAGGTTCACTCAAGCCCATTAAAACAGTCCTGTGGAGTAAAGAACAGTTCAGAGTTCAGACAACAATTTTTTTTAGAACTGATCTGATCCTGTTACCAAAAATTCATGGCAAAAAGCGGCATGGAGAAAGCATTGAGACCGGCCAAGAGCATCAAAATGGTTGGGCATTCTTCTACTTTATGCAAATTTCAAGTGTTTGCTGAACTGCTGGATTACTGAGCTGAAATCACTTGTCATTGAAAAAATCATGTGCAAAAGTAAATGCACTTTGCATGCTTTCATTATAACCGCCGTAAAAAAGATGAATCTCAAACAGGGTGTAAACATTGTTTTCAAAGGCGTGCTCTGCCCTAAATTTGACATGCCCCAAAGCAGTGGCATTGTAGCGTTGCCCATGGCACTGAGCGCAGATTTGACGCTGTAGTGGAAACACACCATAACAGAAACCGTGACACTAACTAACTGCCTAGACAATATCTGTCCTCTTTTCTCCAGACCAGCACATGCTACTCCTTTTGAAAAAACCAGCATATGCTGGTTAGGTATGTTTTGAAGCATGCTGGTTTGAGCTGGTTTAAGCTAGTCCTTAGGTGATCATGAGCTGGTTTAAGCTAGTTCTTAACTGGCCATGTGCTGGTCCTAAGCAAATAGCTCATGCTCAGGACCAGCTTAGGACCAGCACATGACCAGCTTAAACCAGATCATGACCAGCACATGATCAGCTTAAACCAGCTCATGATCAGCTAAGGACCAGCTTAAACCAGCTCAAGCCAGCAGCCATGCTTCAAAACATACCTAACCAGCATATGCTGGATTTTTCAACAAGGACTTCCTCCAACTCCTGTTTATCCAATGTTCTCCATGAGTACCAGACTAATCTTAGGGCAGCAGAGAGAAAATGGTGCACATCAGGTAAAACTGCCTTCTTACATAACAAGATCACCAGAACATCAGATATACGCAAACTCTTCAAAACATTCAATACTCCCCTTTGTCCCCCTCTGCCACCTCCCACCACCTCTTTAACTGCTGACAATTCTGCTAATTACTTCACTAACAAAACCACATCCATCAGCAGTCAGTTCTCATCTCCACTCACTCAGGAACTCACAGCAAACACAGCTGACCATCTTCTCTCCTCCTCCTCTCTTCTTACAGTAGTGGCCTAATGGATAGAGAGTCGGACTTGTAACCTGAAGGTCGTGGGTTCGAGTCTCAGGTCCGGCAGGGATTGTAGGTGGAGGGAGTGAATCACCAGTGCTCTCTCCACCTTCAATACCACGCCTGAGGCAACGAACCCCCAACTGCTCCCCGGGTGCCGCAACATTGGCTGCCCACTGCTCCGGGTGTGTGTTCACGGTATGTGTGTGTGTGTGGTGTGTTCACTACTGTGTGTGTGTACTTGGATGGGTTAAATGCAGAGCACAAATTCTGAGTATGGGTCACCATACTTGGCCACACGTCACTTCACTTTCACTTTTTTACAGAAGATGAAGTGTCTAAACTTATCCTCTCCAGCCACGCTACCACCTGCCCTCTAGACCAATCCCCTCACATCTCCTGCAAGCTATTTCCCCAGCACTTCTGCCTTCACTTACACACATCAATACATCTCTTCTCACAGGCATTTTCCCCACTGCATTCAAGCAGGCTCAAGATCAGACACTTACTAACAGAGCATGCTGCACAACTTTTTGTACAGGCCCTTGTCATTTCTAAGCTGGACTACTGCAATGCTCTTCTAGCTGGACTTCCATCATCTGCAAATGATTCAAAATGTAGCAGCGCATTTTGTGTCAATGAGTATCTAACTCACCAGCTGATGTATTTGGTGGCTTTGTAAAAAATTGGGTCTCCAGCAGTACCGAAGCTGATGTTCAGGCCATATGTCTGAGGATCCTTTATGAAATACGCCTGAACCAGATCGGACTGAGGGATCTGGTCCATGAACACAAGCTCTGAGTGTTTACAGGGTGTGGCGTCCTCGTCAGATGCTGGCTTGGCTTTACGATACGCCACGGGTTTCCACTGATTGTAACCCCACACACTGTCACCGTTCACCGGAAACGACACCCATTGAGACATCTAAGAGAGGAGACAGGACAAATGCTCACTTTAAACAGGAAAACATCAACACACATTCATATTAACAATGTACAGCTTGGCATATGAATTTACAGTAAGGAAAATCTGATTTTTGTGGAGAAAATAAAATAATAAAAAAAAACACTATCAAAAAAAATCAGATCCATTTTTTTCAGAGACCGCAAAAATATGCTATTTGGTGCAAATGCTGATATTTATAAGATGAATGAATGCTGATGCTTGTAATGTAAATCAGTGAGATTTTTATAACACTATAGCAGATATTGACATAAAATTATATAAATATCAGTGGTCGCTCTATATCTCCAATAATATGTCTTAGTAAGATGAGATGTAAATGATCTAAACACATAATGCAATGCTGACTGAGAGATGAAGAAATAAACGCTCCTCAGAAGATGTGAGATGAAGATCATTCCTCCGCTGAGGAACAGTGAAAGTAAAGCTCCTCAAAAGATCCTGATGATCAGATTTGAGCCGCACTGATTTTTCTAGAAAATGATTGATGGAGAATCAAGTAAAGCTGAGCTGCTTCAGTCCAGCAAGAGTTCATCTGGAGATATGACTAGTTATTCTGACGTTTACTTGATAAAAATCAGTCAAGATTTGACACAAGAAGCAGCAGCTGAAGCTGGACATTTGTACAATTATTCTAAAAGGCCTTTTACTTGATAAAAAAAAGCATCTAAACTGTCAATCTGACAACAGAAGGCATGGGATAGATTGTGTGACAGATTTAATTGCAAAGTTTCGATCACGTTGATCATTTAGAGACTTGTGTGTATCAAATATAAATCAGGTAAAAATCTGAGACAATGTCCAGGTTTGCTGAAGTGTTTACCTGAAAGAAAAAGGGTTTGTACTCATCGTCTATAAAGCTGCTGACATAGACTCTTTCCCTGAATCCAGAGTCTACAACGGACTGAAACTCCAGAGCAAATCTGGAGTTGTCTCCTCGTGGCGTCACGCCATCTAGCCACACACGCAGCTGCGAGGAGTTTGCGTTATGACGGAGATTTGGTCTAACTTGATCACGACCCACTGCCTCAAACACTGAGAACTGGAGATAGAAGAGAAATCAGACGCACATGAGTTACTGTACATCTACACAGAAGCTGCTGTTTGTTGCTGTAGTTCTGCTCACCTGCAGACAGATGGAGCCGTTGAGGAAACTCTCTGTTTTTTCTCTGCCACACAGTGTTACTATGTGATCCGAATGGTTAACAGTGATCTTGGGTTCGGACCAGTTGAAGTTCTGCAGCTCGTATGGAGGGTAAAAGCTGGACTTTGCCGTCTGCTGTGGGTCAGCTGCGTTATTGACGTCATCGTACTCCCACACCTGACAAACAATCACATCAGTTTTCATATTTTAATTTCTAACCTTCATTTCTCATTTTATTTACGCTCTTTTGTTCTTTAATGCTATCTCTCCATCCATCCATCAATCCATCCATCCATCCATTCATTTATCCATTCATCTATTTATCCATATATCCATCCACATTTGAAGGCATCAGTGTCCCAAAGACACAATGGCAAGGTTAGATTAGGCAATTTAGTGCCTTTCTAGAAATAAATAAATAAACGACAACAATAATAATAAGTATAAGTAAGGTTACACTTTATTTCGATAGTCCACTTTAGACACTCTACTAACTATAAGTAACTTTGTAACTAAATGTCAACTAATTATCATTAATTTTCAACTACATGTCTACTAACTCTCGGTTGGGTAGGTTTAGGGTTAGTAGAATAAGTTGACATATACTTGCAAAGTTTCTCATAGTCAGTATGTTGTATGTTGTGGACCCATCACAATAAAGTGTTAGAAGATATTAAGCAGGCAGTCTACTAATACTCTAATGACTGCTAGTTGTAAAGTTACTTACTGTTAGTAGAATGTCTAAAGTGGACTATCGAAATAAAGTGTTACCATAAGTAATACTATTAATAGTTCTTATAAGACTGCATATGTGTACATCAAATCTCAACTACTTATTTATTCATGTAATATTGAGTGTATTTACTTTGGTGAACACTAGTGCCCTGCTGTACCGCACACTGGTCTCCGGCTCCACCCTCAGGCTGCGGATAAACTGTGGTTGATAAACGCAGGCCAGTCCACATGTACTGTAGACTGAGTGCTGTAAGTGTTGACCATCAGCAGCGATGGAGCTCCAGAGTTACACAGCAATAAGTGAAGTGTGTCACTGTGCCCAGACCTCGAACATGAACCAGACCCACTCCAGGAGGAAGAACCAATGGAGGAGTCAGACCGGGATTCAGCTCCACAGACACCTGACAAATCAAGAGAAATTAAGAGATATTATGTTAGATTAATCACAAATGAACCTTTATAAAATAATGTGAATTGTAGATATTTGAAAGGTAGTAAAAGCATTATTAAAATAGTTCATGTGACATCAGTGGTTCAACTGTAATTTTACGAAGCTACGAGAATATTTTTGTGCTCCTGCATACAAACATATCATAATTTGTGTTCTGAAGATGAAAAAAGGTCTTACGGAATGCCTTGGACACATGTTTTTTTTATAACTAACAATTCTTAGTACTTTGTACATATATACATATTTTATTTCTTAAAAGGTTGTTTTTTGGTATTTCTGAATGTGATTTTTTTATTTTTATATATATATATATTTGTAGTTGGGTGATATAGTATAGTATATGTTGTGTTGTTGTTTTTGTGTATAAGCTACTGGATACCTTGAAATTCATTCTGGATTAATAAAGTATCAATCAATCAATCACAATGGGAAAAGTCATGGATGATATTTTCACAGAAGATGCATCTCTCACAGCAAGAACATGAAAAGTTAAAGAAATTTGGTTTTAGGAACCGATTTTATAGTTCATTGAAAAAGGGTAATTGGAGAGGAGTGGCAATTCCCAACATTATCCTAAACTCTGCCTGTTTGAATACTGTAATGAAATAAATGACTAAGAAGGAAGTTATATTAAAGTGTAAATTTGAAAATAAAATGGTCACATTGGTCAACGTATATGCCCCCGAAACACATTTTAGGTTTAGAAATACAAAACAGCAAAGAAAAGGCAGTGTCAGCTTATCCTATAAATAGTATAAGATGTTTAAAGAAGAACTGAAACCAATCCTTTTATGATTTTTTATTTGGACACTCAAAGAAGGAAGCTATCATCATTACCAAGAACTTAGCATTTGTATAGACCAATCTCTATTTTGACGGTGGACTATAAATTATACACCTCATTTGTTTCTAAGAGGTTTGTAACATTTTGATCTGATCTAACTGATTAGGAGCGAACTGGGCTGCTTTTTGAGCCCTTTTCTTTTGGCTTTTTATATTGCATCTTTGGCCCAAGTACAAATAAAGACTTGAGCAGGAAAAGTATTGGACAAGAGAATATAATTGGGTTGTTTGCTGATGATGTCAATATTTATCTAGCCCAAACCCAAACCTCTTTCCCACTATTTATGAATCCATTGGAAGAATATGGGAAACTATCTGGATAAAAGTTAAATGTGTTGAAAACCTAAGATGGTGAACTCTACCAATGCAATTCAGCTCTAGAATAGAGGTCATAGAAATGAACGGTGTCCCGAGATTACTGTATGTTTTTCAAGGTTTGCTAGACAGGGGCGGATTTAGTGAATTGGGGGCCCCAGGCAAATATAGGAATGGGGCCCTATACATTTGCACACATTTACCTAGATCAACCTTGAGGTTTCTTTTTTGTCGTGATGCTTGCTGCTGCACAATGGTGCCCCATAGTTGTGTCCAATGTTTCTACATTTTTCATGTACATGTTATAATGGGATTATTTCATTTACATTTACATTTATTCATTTAGCAGAACTTTTATTCTTTCATGTTGTAGACCACGAAATAGCAATTGATTTACCGTTGATACAAGTTTTAATAAAAACTAAATAAATTAATAAAATGAAACCTCACAATTTTAAACCGTTTTTTTTTTAAGAAAAGGGATGAGTCAGAAGTATAAATTATTATATTATTTAAAACGGGTTTATGTGGGTGGATTTTCACGTTGGTCTGATCAAAAACTGCAGACTGGATTATTGAAAATGCACATTCATTCTATAGTCTGTACTTTATCAGGTAAATTTAAAATTTGTATCTGTTCTAAATGTACCTTAAATTAATACTTTTCATGTTTTTAATACTTTAATCAACATGGGCATGGACAAATATGGATGCTTATGCAAATATGTTTATTATTACTGAAACCATAGTCAACATAGAGCATGAAGACTAACATGTTTCAAAGGTCATAGATGTTTTTCAAAGAACTTGTTCATATTAGACACATGAAAAAAAAAGAACATATACCAGGTTCCTATTACTTCTCTTTCTTTGCACTGAGCAATTTACACAAACCTGTTTACATTTTCGCAGGACAGGCCAGCTCTTCTTCTGAACATGCAAAATGTACATTTATTATTTATTATTAGATTTGTTTGCCTCTCTGTGCCACATACTGTATTTTTGATGCAGCTATTCTCAATAAAACTGTTTTCATTGGTATATTTTTCTGTTTCTGTTGTCAGACAATGGGATGAATATGAAATAGTGACTGAAACACGACCCATTAAGACTACATAACCAGCTCTCCCTTCCAAGATGTTAATCTGCACAAAAATCCTGATTTATAATCGCACCGTCGTCTGATAAAATCAAATAGGCTACACATAAGATAAAGACAATAGCTGTGCTGTGATTTCGGCTATACCTGCATGTAAAATTAGAGAAGCAACATATCTGTGTTTTAACCGCGCGCTGAACAGAGCAGACGCACATAGAGCGAGAGAGGTGCGCGCGCGCTGGGAAAGAGAGAGATCTCGCGCTCGTGCGGCAGTCAGCGTCAGCTGCATAATATTTTAATTTGCTACAAGCAGGATACACAAGAAGCACGTTCAACTCGGACAGGCAGACGGTTGTCGTGGTAATAAACACCGTAAACCGCAACCGTTCGCGTGTCCGCGCTTAATGCGCATCTCGTAGTATATGAAAAGCATTTTAGGGGGCCCTTGGCTTTTGGGGGCCCAAGGCAGTCGCCTACCTTTGCCTAATGGGTAAGTCCGCCCCTGTTGCTAGAAATGATTCCTAAAATTCAGTTTAGGGCTTGGGATAGGATGATTTTGAGATTTATTTGGGAGGAGAAAAAAAAGTCAAATAAGACAACATTACAGCTGGCAAAGGACAAAGGGTGATTAGCCCTACCAAATCCAGAGGAATATTTTACATATTTTATTCTACATTTCAGGCAAGGTGCATTTCAAACAAGCCTAATATTCAGTAAACTGCCAGGTGCAGTTCAGAAACGTCACGCCCCTCAGCTAAGAATGTGCTGCGGTTGCACTGAAAACAATGGCTATGCAAATAAGGAAATGTACTTTTGGTGGGCTATAACCACACTATACATAAAAATACACATGAATGCTCATGAGATCATGTTGGTCTTCTTAGATCTGAAAGGCATCTTTATCATCCAGATCCTGTGAAGAAAAAAGATTGTCATTTCATCGATTTCATTTCATTGAAATTATTGCTTTATTTTTTGTGAACATGACATTTAATAGGATTAAAAATCTTTGCCTCTATAAAGTTATAAAGTTAAAAGCTGCATCTGAAAATCTGTAAAATATTGTCCCTTAATGGAAACGGTGTGACTGCAGTCAAAGTGGAAAAAAGGGGTACACAGATGGATGTTAAATGCCTCAGGGCTACGCCATTGTAAAAAAGTTTGAGAACCACTGTTATGCTATACATTATGTGCAAAAAAGGGTTAAATTATAATCATTATATTCTAAAACAACTGCTTGTCCACTGAAATAAAGAAAAAAAAAAACAAAAAACAAAACAAAGACTACAGGTAAAAGGTAGTAAACATAGTAATTATATTAATTTATAGCCCATTACAATAGTGCCTTTGAAGATTTAGTCCTGTCTCTTTTTCAAAGGACATCAGTGTAGTGCTCCACTCATAAATGAGAGCGCAATTCTGACATCCTTAAAGCATAAAAAGCAGCTTTTACCGCATGACATATGTTCCCCAAGAGGGTGTCTCTAAACCTAACTCATTTATGTAAAAGCTTCAGGCTAAATTATGAACCAGCTAATAAACAAACATCTTGCTTTATCATTGCATATTTGGCGACATTTAAAGCATTCAATCATTAATCTGCTCATATGTAATTTGATTCTTACCTTTTCAGTTCCTTTGGGTTGTCCGTGATTCATAAAATAAATCAGGCGTCCCCGGATGAACCCAAAAGTCAGTATGGCGTCGGTCATGAACGAGAACAATTGTATACAACAGCTAAACTGTTTAGTCTTGTAAGTAAGTTTTACCTAAATATTTTCTCGAAAAGGCACACATCTAGAAAGCATTGTCAAGATTACTCAAACATGTTTGCAACAAACTGATATTAAGTTACTCAAAATATCAAAGTATCAAACAGATTTTGGTTGAAAATGTTGAATTTTTTTTGTTACAATTACAACTCCACTCAGTTATTTTTCTCAGTGTATATAGAAAAGGCATTTTCTAAACCGAGTCTATTCTGTACGTATTTGCAGCTTTTCAGAGGTTATTTGTTGTTACTCTGGTATGAAGTTTTTATTGCTGTATTATTCTTACCTTCCGTTGAAACATATCTCCACGTGTCAGAATATAAATTATACAACCAATCACACACCATACCACAGTGGTTATATTTTTTCCTTTAAACCAGCACATGGTTTACCCTCTGAACACACACAAACATGGAAGAATTTTTCTTTTCTTTTCCTTTTTCTTCTTCTTCTTCTTCTTCTTCTTAAAGGCGGGGAACTAACATTTAAGGTGCATTTACACCACCTTCTGTACTGGAGTATGGGCCAGAGATTTGATTTTCATTA
>CM049844.1:3166018-3238518 GCA_027422415.1 Schizothorax lantsangensis
TTATGTATTTAGTTTAATCTTATTTTTATTATTTATTTAGATAATTTCTTCCTCTAATATCATCATGTGGTCTCTCTCTCAGGGAGTTCATCTGCTGAGCTCCACTATAGAGGAGTGCTGGGATCACGACCCTGAGGCACGTCTGACGGCGCAGTGCGTCGTGGAGCGATTCAGTGAAATCAGCTGCGCTGCGATCTCACCCGTCAGCGCCGACACCAAGAGCGCACAGGATTCTGGGAACGATGAGAAGGAGACCTGAACCGTCCAATCAGCTGATAAAGGCTGTTTAAGACAGACATGTGACATTCGCACTTTACAGGATCAACTAAACACACGCATGCGTACAGCACAGGTGATGGTTATTTAGCTGTGAACTCATATTCCATATCCAGAGCGCGTGTATGACGCCAGTCGCTCATTAGCAATCATTATAAGCTTCAGGGAAAATCTGCTTCGCTGACGTGAAACAGTCAAACACAGAGGAACAGGAGTCCTGACGCAAAGGATTCTGGGACATGGGAACTCACACCAAGAAAATCCAAGAGACCGTTTGTGAACTTGCAGTATTATAAAGCCACAAGATGATTATGAGCAATAAATCAAATCCAGCCAATTTAAGTGTTTATTAAAGAAAAATATATAAAATAACTAGTGCTGTCAAACGATTAATCGCATCCAAAATAAAGTTTTTGTTTAATATATGTGTGTATACTGTGTATATTTATTATGTATATATAAATACACACACATGCATGTATATACAGTATTTAAGAATTTTTTTATGTTTATATATTAAATATATTTATATATAATATAAAATATATGAATATATATGTATATACATGTAAATATTTTCAAAATATGTACTGCATGTGTGTGTATTTATATATACATAATAAATATACACTGTACACATACATATATTATGTAAACAAAAACGTTTATTTTGAATGCGATTAATCGTTTGACAGCAGTAAAAATAACCAAAGAGAACTGTGAGCCAAAGATGATCTGGATTATAGAGATGAAATATGAAAGCGCTGTATTTGAGACTCTCAGGTGAAGCTGTTTGTTTATTAATGTGAAAATCTAAACTTCTTTTACACATGTGCCTTACAGAGCAGAGCTTCGTTCAGATGATTGTTGATGATCGGTTAACGAGGATCTGAAAGCAACAGTTATAAAAGCAGAGAAAAGAGCACTTTTTGCATATATGCATATATAATCATTGTGTATATTTGTTTAAAAACTTTATAAAACATCATAAAATCAATGTTTGTGAATGTTGTTTTTATGGACCGCATACACACTGCAGCTGAATATGGTGCTTTAAATCAACATGAAATCAAGTTTAACTCCATTTAGTCTCTTAATTCCTGTTTCTGGTCTTATTGTGAACGATTCATCAGTTTAAGTGGGGGGAAAAATTAAATCAATATACCAAATTACAGAAGTAAAATAAGTTGCACACATTGTTTCATGTAACTAGCACATTCATAGCAGGCTAAATCAATCAAAAATATGCTCTTCTGATTGTTTCTGCTCTTCTGTTATTAAAACGCTTTTATGCCAGGAAGGATTTCTCTATATCATAAAATATCTAAATAAACCACAGATTTTGTGAGGATGATTTGAGGCTCAGACGCTGATTAAATCATATGCTGCCTCCTGCTGGAGAGATTCAACATCACACAAATATGAAGTAAGATTTTGTGTTTGTTAGGAAGCTCACAGATTTTCACTCTTGTCTTTTTCAAATGACATTTAGGTGAAAAAAGCAATCTTTTACACAATAAAATAGTTTGTTTCACTCTTGGTTTAGATTGCCATCGTTTCAAAGGATTCATATTCATTTTGTTTTTCTAAAATATGAAAATATGAAAAAACACCCTAAAAATATTAATTATTACATGTTTGAAAGTATGGTAATCTAAACCAAGAGTGAAATAAACTTATTTGTAATATTAATTGTGTAAATATCAACATGCTATTTCAAACATTGTTGCCCTTGATATTTTTATTTGTTTTTCAGGAGAGAAGTGAAGAAAACAAAGAAAAATCAAGGTAAATGACAATTGTGAACACAACATTTGATGTAAATACAAATTATTTCTAACTTTAAAAAATAATGCAAAATGTGTGAACATATTATGTAACTATGCATATTTAAGACATAAAATGCAATCTATGAAATTAGCTTTAGTGAGATAGTCAAAGATAAATTCATGTTTAAAATTGTAACTCACAGTGATATATTTTGTTTTTCAGGATGCTTTGATAAACAAAGTTCAAAACAACAGCATTTATTAGAAAATATGTATTTACTGTCATTTTTGATCAGTTTGATGCATCCTTGATGAATAAAATAATTTATTTCTTTCAATAATAATAATTTTAAAAAAAATCTATCGTACTGCAGTCGTACTGCATCCCGAAAATAAATAAAGATTCATATTGCTAGATGACTATATGTGATCTGTCAGTGATCTGAAATAAAGGATCTTAGGTCATGTATGGAGGCCCGCCTGATGAGTTAAGTCATATCTGCATAAAACTTCCTCCTGTAGATTTCATATGATCTCGGATGTTCCTGTAATCATCAGGTAAGTAGACTAAACATAGATCTTACTGTTACTGACCCGATGATTACTTACAAGATCATATGAAATCTAGTCTTGGTTCACTGTTTAAAACGAGTCTAAACTGCAGGCAGATCCTCAGATTATTACATTCACGCTCACATTCACTTTGATCAAAAAAAGATTTAAAAGTGTCCTTTTAACGTTGACATTTATAACAGTGTTTTTTTTTGTGTGTGTTTTTTTGCAGCACATTTGTATCTGGCTTTTATTCGTTTTGGTTTTATAACTGTTCTACCTTAATGGTTTGATGTTTTGTGCTGCTTAATTTAAAAATAAATCAGAAAAGATTTGCAATACGAGCTCCGTAGTCCAGATCTGAATCAAATGATTAGCGATACACACTTTGAAGTTCCTCTGCATTAGGGGAATATCCCACTGCCTCTCTGATTTAAGGTGGTGATTTGAACATAGTTATGAATAACATGCTAAAACAACAACCTCCAAGGAAAGCAGCTTCTCCAAACTCAAATCTTACAGCATTTACGGATAAATTCATCTTAGTTGACATCTGGAGAGAAATGTATCCGGATGTACTACAGTACACCGCTCAAGGCAATCCAGAATCGATTACTGGTTGATCTCTAAAACATGAAGAAACAATAATATCTCTGTTAATACTAGCAACAGTCCACTGACTGACCATAATGCCATTAATATTTCAGTTAATTTATCACAAAATACTACAATTCATACTTCTAAAGCGTTACTTTGGAAATTAAATAATTATCTTCTTAAGTATAAAAAGGTCAAGCAACAGATTAATGAGTTAATACCGATTTACTGGGAAAGGGTTGAATCAGAAAGAGCTTATGGACATAATTGGGAGCTTCTAAAATATGAATTAGGGAAATTCTTTAGAAAATTTGGAAGTGATGTAGCAAAACAAAATAGATTAATGGAAGATGAAGTTCTTTCCCAGCTGTCTGCTTTATCATTTAAAGAACCATTGACAGATAGTCAAAACACTGAATACTCCAAATTATAGAATAAATTAGATGAGCTGTATAGATACAAAGCTAAAGGTGTTTGTTAGATTTTAAAAACATTTAAAAAAAATGGCTGGAAGAAGGAGAACAAAACTCAGCCTGATTCTTTAGGTTGGAAAGATCCAATGCTATGAATGTTTCTGTTGACAAATGATGGAGTTCTTGATAATCCTAAAGAAATAGCTGCTTTTTGCTCCACATTTTATAAAAACTTGTATACACCAAGATATTGTGATAATTCAGCCAAATCCCTTTTTGACTTTTAATCAAAATTGTTTCATTAGAAGATAAAGAAGCTTGTAATGGCGATATATCTCAATCAGAAAATCTCATCTTCTTTCTTACTCAAAGTGTTTGAGGAAAGTTTTGAATCGGAAGCAAACCCAACAAAGATAAAGTGTGTCTAGAGAACTGGAGGCCAATCACCCTCTAAAATAACAATTATAACATTTTAGCAAGAAGAATTAAAGATGTCCTTAACATTAATATTGATGAATCGCAATGGAGAAACGTCACATTACAAATAATATAAGATTAGTCTTAGATCTTCTAGATTGTGAGGATCTCGTCCCTAATGACAGTTTCCTGCTTTTCTTAGACTTCTAAAAAGCCTTTGATTCACTCGAGCACAAGTTCATATTTCAAGCTCTTGCCAAATTTGGATTTGGAAATGATTTTTGTAGAGCCAATAGGACATTATACAGAAATAATAATAGTGCTATTAAATAAAAAAATTAGGAACCTCACCAAGATTCAACTTGACTTGTGGAGTAAGACAATGCTGTCCTATATCTCCATATTTATTCTTATTTGCATCTCAATTTTTAGCTCTGCATATTTCCAATAGTAATTTGCAAGGTATCACAATTGACGATAGACAAATTATTATTAGCCAGCTGGCTGACGACACTACTTTATTTCTGAATGACGTCTCCCAAAGGGCTTTGAGATTGATTGGGTCCTTTTCCAGAGCTTTGTGTCTTTGCATAAATATCAGGAGTTAATGTCAATTAAACGCTGTGATGTTCCTTCTATATGCAACATTCATGTGTTACATACTTAGGAATTATAATAAAGACCAAAAAACAAGATGTAAACTAAATTTTGACCCTATAGTGAAAACCCAAAATAAACTCATGGCTGCAGAGAGACTTATCAATAAGAGGAATAATTCTGTTCTCCAAAGCCGAAGGATTGTCTCGATTAACTTATGCAGCTCTTTCCTAAGAGGTTGATAAAGGAACATTAAAAAAAGTTGATAGTATGTTAAACAATTTTGTTTGGAAAAATAAAACTCATATCAGGAAATCAGTAATAATGAATCCAATAAAACAGGTTTATTTTCCTAGCTTAAACAATACTTTTAAAATTAATTGTCTAAAGAATTTTCTTAAAAATCCCTTTTCACTTTGGAGTATTATCCTTAATTTTATTTTCTCTAAAATCGGTGGCCTGAATTTTCTCTTATACTCTATAATTATAATGTCTTAAAAATCCCTAAAGTTTCTAATTTCCATAAGCAGATGCTCTTGGCCTGGTCCCTAATACAAACACAACTTCTGTCCGCTTAAATAGTACTTATGGAACAATAAGGATATTCTTTACAAGAATAAATCACTTTTCTTTAACAATTGTTTCGAAAACAACCTTCTTTTAGTTGGACAGCATTTTTTACTCACAAGGCAGACTTTATAACTTTTCAGAGTTCTTACAGAAATATAATATTCCTGTATCTGGTGATGAATATGCCATTGTTTTCAATGCCATTCACTCTGGTGTGTCTTTTCTGTTGCAAGGTACTACATTTCCATGGCCATGTACTTACATACACAGTGCGCCCCTGATCGTTGGCTATGCATCGTTATGCAGAACGCATAACCTGAAGCAATGAATTAATTGTTTCTGTTTCTCATAATTTGGCCTTGGTTGTATTGTAGTTTTTTCTTATTTGAAATGTGATCAACGTCGCGTAAGTAGATGTGTTAGGGAATTTGGATAATAACATGTAGCATTTCAATTATATTCTGCTGAAATTAACGAAATGTGTTCATATTGATGAAAGAGATTCAAAGTCCAAGATCCAAGTCAGTAAAATGATTTGAACTTCCCATCACCAGTGGCGGCACTAGGGTGGGGCTTGCTGGGCTATCGACCTTATGTTTCCCGTAAAAGCAGGTGGTGTTGCCAACTTAGCAATTTTGTTGCTACATTTGGCAAATTTTCAGACTACTATAGCACAATTTTTTTTTTTTTTTTGCATAAGGCACCTATTGAAGCTGTGAAAGTTGAGTGCATGAAGTATCCAACATTCCACACTTCGTTTTTCAGTTATTTAAGTTCATCATCTGGGTATTTAACCCTCCATGGGACTAATAGTGATTTCACAGCTTGAAAAAAATATTGACTTTATATTTTACATATATTTAGGAGTAAAATTTTCCAAAATTTGATTTTTACATCTGTTCTTTGACACTTTTTTAGGGTCAATTATTTTTGGCAAATTGTTTGAAACTTTACATACAATCAAATGCTTTTTCACTATCTCAAAAGAAGTGAAAAGGTCTTACTCTTTCAAAAACATTACAAATCTTTATGAACATTAAATTTCTTCTTGTACTGATACATTTGATTTAGAAGTCAACTGTGAAAATGTCTTAACCCTGACACAAATTTGGATGCAATTTCACTGCCTAAAAACCATGTCTAAGTGTTTCAAAAGCATTAAAACAACTTTAATATTGTGTTTCATCTTGGAATTTTAAATCAGTTATCAAGTCAACAAGACTCTTCTTTTTCACTGTACCCCACACATCCCACACGTAAGTAGATGTTGACTTGAACATCATTGGAGCATTATTTATATACACTAAAAAATTCTGGGTTAAATACAGTGCTGGGTAAATATTGGACAGAACACATGCTGGGTTGTTTTCAACCAACAGTTGGGTTAAATGTTTAACCCAACCTTCTGGGCAGTAACCCAACCACTGGGTCTAAACAACCCAATCGCTGGGTTCGTCCATATTTTACCCAGCACTGGGTTGTATTTAACCCAGCATTTTTTAGAGTGTAGAACGATTTACAATGCAGAATGTGTCAAAGCATCTTTACAGTAATAAACAGGGAAATGGTGTGTCGAAATAGTGTGTCTTTCTCCACTGGTCAGACAAAACCAGCAGTTTAATTCTAGGTTGCAACAGTCAAATTGTGCAGAGGACTCATCTGGTTCCTGTGGTCTTGTCCCAATGGCCGTCTAGATGATGAGGTCATCGGAGGGGATCTGTCTCTGGGGCTCATCTAGTTGACATGGTCAACAGAATAGTAATTCCAATAGTCATTGGCATCTTTTCTAACCTCTAGTTGTTGTATGGATCACATCTTTTCTATCATCTTTCTTTTTTTAATTTTTTTATTTCATCTATTTACATTTACATTTATGCATTTAGCAGACGCTTTTATCCAAAGCGACTTACAGTGCATTCAGGCTATACATGTTTTATCGCTATGTGTGTTCCCTGGGAATTGAACCCACAACCTTTTGCGCTGCTAACGCAATGCTCTACCACTGAGCCACAGGAACACATCTATCTTCCAGCCAGTTCTATCAAACCTTTACAATTAATCCAGAACGCGGCAGAAAGATACATTTTTAATGAGCCAAAAACAATGCACGTCACACCTCTTTTTATCAATTTACACTGGCTACCAATAGCTGCTCGCATAAAATTCAAGGCATTAATGTTTGCCTTCAAAACCATTAATGTTTGCCTCTGCACCCCTTTACCTAAATTCATTACTTCAGACTTATGTGCCTCTAGAAGCTTACGTTCTGCAAGTGAACGTCGCTTTATTGTTCATCCCAAAGAGGCACAAAATCACTTTCACAGACTTTTACATTAACTGTTCCCTCCTGGAATGACCTGCCCAACTCAATCCCAGCAGCTGAGTCTTTAACCATCTTCAAGAAATGGCTAAAAACACATCTCTTCCATCTTTATTTGACCCTCGAACTCTAGCACACTCTATTCTAATTCTATTCTTAACAAAAAAAAAACTTGCCCCTTTTAGACTTGCACTCTATTCATTTACTAACTGCTTGTTTTCTTTAAAAAAAAAAATAATAATAATAACACTAGCTTCTCTATGCTTTTTGTATTCTATCGATTTCTTTTCTTTTTATTTATTATATAATTAAAAAAAAACCTTGCTATGTCTACTGTGTTAAGCTAACTGAGACTAGTCATAGCACTTGCATATCATTGCTCTTCCATTGTCCTCATTTGTAAGTCGCTTTGGATAAAAGCATCTGCTAAATGACTGCATGTAATGTAATATAATCTTTCAAACTGGCAATGCACCCAAATGCCTGAATTTCACAACAAACTAATTTTCTTCACTGCCCTCACCCTCATTGCTTCTATCCTCTTTGGTCCTCAAAAACTTATTTTATTACTACAACCTGATTTTCTGATGCATTCCTTTGACGTATCATCAATACCTTCTGAAAAAAATACAGATTTGTCTCTCCATCTTCCAAAAATGTTACAAAAATAAACCTAAAACACATGCATAAAGGCTATGTCAATAGTGCTAGCTACGCAAAATATGCATCCCATAATAGGACTTTGTCAGTTATGCATGATGCTTAGATTTTTGGACCTCTGAATTATTGTTTTTAAAAAAGTGCATTAAAAATGACAAAAAACATTAGAAAAATTTGGATCTACAATTATATCTTTTTATAACTTGAATTTATATGCATTTTCTAGTCTAAAATGAGCTCACTATAGAGCCTTGAGAGCATATAGGTGTTCTAATGTCTCCTTTACTACCAAAAATGTGAAGCACATGGCAAATACATTTTAATTTTACTGGTGTCACGGTGCACACAGCAGGGAGGAACAAGGAACACGGAGACAAGGATTAAACTCAAAATAATAGTCTTTAATGAAGACATCAGGGCAGGACAAGGCAAAGCAGAAACACCGGGGAGTAACGAGTAGACCAGATGAAATCAAACAGAACAGACAGGACTAATATACAAGGGATAATCATAGACAATTAGACAAACACGGCTGGACAAGAATTAACCAATAATCACATCAGACGAGGACAGGAAACAAACCAAATATGGACACAAGAGGCGGGAACACATGACACATGACAGAGGACTGACAACTGGTTGAAGGGGATGTCATATGACATCACTAAAATTAAATTTTGTTGGTTGAATATTAACTCTAAAAAATGCTGGGTTAAAAACAACACTACTTGTGTTAATTGGCAACATAGCGCTGGGTAAATATTGGAATGAACACGCTGGGTTATTTTGGCCCAGCTGGTTGGGTTAATGTGTTTACCCAACATGCTGGGTTGTTTTATTTAAGTCAACTATTGTTTAAAAACTATTGCTGGCTTTAAGGGGTCATCGAATGCCCATTTTCTACAAGTTCAAGTCAAGTTTCTCAAGTTTCTCTTTTATTGTCCGTTAGGAGAAATTTGTCTTAGGCAATCGGGAGAGCAGATCAAACATACAACAATACAATTATTCAATACCCCCCCCCAAAAACAAAAAAACATATCGCTCCTAATCCTAATAATACACCAACATTACATGTTACTCATCACATTACCCTCACCCACACAACAATTTCGATCACTTATTATTCAATAATTATTCATTATTAATTCATTAAATAATTATTAAACATGATATGATTCTTTAGGGTCTTAATGAAAATTCTATAACATACTTTGGTTAAAATTTCTCAATGGTAGTGTAAAACAACACCCTTTTTACCTTCTCAAAAACAGCTCTGTTCACAGCGAGCCGTTTCAGTGCATGTCACTTTAAATGCTAATGAGCTCTGATAAACCCCGCCCCTCTCTAGCCTAATCCACTGCATCTTCAGTGGGTCAGATGTAGGGTTGGGTATCGTTTGGGTTTTTTTCGATACCGGTGCCAAATCGATACTTTTAAAACGGTGCCGGTGCCTGAACCGATACTTGTTATATATATATATATATACACACACACACTGTATATGGAACTAATGAAGCTCCAAGAAATCCCCAATATGGACAAAGGCAATGCTATTCCTGTAACAGTACATTTACATTTATGCATTTAGCAGATGCTTCTATCCAAAGCGACTTACAGTGCATTCAGGCTATACATTTTTTTTTTTCAGTATGTGTGTTCCCTGGGAATCAAACCCACAACCGTTTGCGCTGCTAACGCAATGCTCTACCACTGAGCCACAAGAACAGAGTAAACAGAAGATATAAACGTTTTGAATGATAAAACAAATACATTAAACACTCGACAACGACAATATATAGTTTGTCTGTGTTATTCAAGCCATCTCTGGTATTTTCATAATAATTAAGTATATTTAAAATCCATTGCTAATCAATGCATTAGTAGCCTATGGAACATATTTTCTGCCTCATTCTGTGACAAGAAGCTATCAGATCACAAAAGGAAGCATTTAACTGGTGTTGTGGACTAAAAAGGTTATAATGTTCTCTTTTGTTGGTTTAAACAGGTTTAAAAACGCGAATACAAGAGAATTTTAGCTTTAGGCATTTTAATTAAAGCTAGGGCTGGGTGGTATATAGAGTTTGTACTATATATCGATATATTCTTTATAATCGATACGTTATTATGAAGCAATACAGTTAATATTGATATACAGTAGTTTGATACGAGCGCATCTGATAAAATATCTAGGGAGGACACAGACTGAACTGCTGCGGAGAAAGTGCATCATACAATTTGTTCTAAACATGTGACAAGCTTTATATGAAGGGCTATAAAAAAACTCGTAAGATACAGTAACCTATAGTTTCGGTTTAAAACGGCTCGCGCTCACAGATGCTCTGACAGAAAGACTGTGTGTGCCGCTGACAGAGATGCTTCTCGCGCTGTTTAATGTGTTTGCTGTTTTCCGTAATGCATAACTTACAATTCACAGGTATATTCTCCATCTGTAAATGTTAGAAAGCCATGGAAATATTTCCATTTTGCTGTCAGAAGTGGGTGAGCTTTTGCTTTGCGATTCTCTGCTAAACTTCACAGACTTCATTTAGAATGAGCGCCGCCGTGCGCGTGCGCGCCAAACAGACGGCGCGCAATGAAATAGGAGCGCAATAACTCTGACTAAAATATACATTTTGCTGAAATATTTGTAGTTGTAGCCTGTGATGCTTCTTACGTGAGTTTCGGAGAAACAAAGGACAAATATTATAATAGCTCGCTCAGGCATGGCACCGAAATGAGGCACCGAAATCTGCGTTCTGATTCGGTTCTAGTACATACCGGTTACATAGGTACCGGTGCCATATTGGTACCGGGTTTCGGTACCCAACCCTAGTCAGATGTTGGGAGTAAATGACGACTGCTATGTTCATTATTACATCCAACAACAAAACATCTCAGTCGCTTAGGAGACATTCTTGTCTACATCTGCTCCGGTGTTGAAACAATGGAGAACTGATGACAGCTCACTCAGAGTGGGTCTGAGATAAAACACCAGTGTCAACAAACAATCGTGGGAGGGGCCTGTGCAGAACTACTTCACTCTGCCAAAAATCTCAGAACAGCCTGATCTGAGAAAGTGATCATTATAATTGGGGATTAAAAAAAAAAAAAAGCACTGGGTGGATTTTTTTAGCATTATAGGGTGGATGTGTAGCTGCACTGGTCTAATGAAATGATAGCCACGCTTCATACAGATGTCTTTTGCTGTTTATTTGTGTCTCTATTGCTCGCTTTTCAGCAGACACCGTGAAAACTACAAGAAATAAAGCATATAATGTTCAAAATATGCATTTCTCAGAGTCCCTTTTCTCAGTCTCTCATTCAAATCTCAGCTGATATGCAAGTGAACACTTGCAACAAATCTGAATCCAATGACATCGCTATTTACACATAACATCGTTCACGTAAACTGATATAAAACAACATTATACACAAAACGCAACATATTTAAAGATGAATTACCATGTGCGCCCTCTTAGACCATGCAGATAAATAAAGGAACTCTTTTTCAGGCTGTATACCACTCAGGTTTCTCTGCATCCATGTTAGATTGAACCATAATGCAATGGTCCCGTGCTCAACATGTGACCTGTTACGCTTCAATAATAACTCTTTCTTAAAGAACCTCTAACTTTAAACATTTCAAGGGAGCACTTTCTACTTATTACCTTTAATATCACATTCATACATTTTAGTCAAGTATTTTTAAACAATAAATTAACTCAAATTAATATGAATTTATATAAGGGCCTGATTTTTCTGATGTTGTGTAGCGCAAACCTGCAAGATCGAGCAGTCTTTGCAATGTGCTCTTTGAAGGTCAGCTGGTCATCAAAGATTACACCAAGATTTCTGACCGAAGTTGATGGGGTAATTATTGATGTGCCTAACTGAATCGAGAAGTCATGCTGTAGAGTCGGAGTGGCAGGGACGACAAGAAGCTCAGTCTTTGCCAGGTTGAGCTGTAGGTGATGTTCTTTCATCCATGCCGAGATATCCGCCAGGCAGCCTGAGATCCGTGCAGCTACCGTTGGATCATCTGGTTGAAAAGAGAGATAGAGCTGTGTGTCATCGGCGTAGCAATGGTAGGAGAAGCCATGTGCCTGTATGATGGGTCCCAGTGATGTAGTGTATGTGGAGAAGAGGAGGGGTCCAAGAACCGATCCCTGAGGAACCCCAGTGACCAGCTGATGTGCTTTGGATACCTCCCCTCCCCAGGCCACCCTGAAAGACCTACCGGTGAGATAGGATTCAAACCAGCGAAGTGGAATCCCAGTGATGCCCAGCAATGAGAGGGTGGACAGGAGGATCTGATGATTGACAGTGTCAAAAGCAGCAGAAAGATCCAGCAGAATGAGGACTGATGATTTGGAATCGGCCTTTGCGACTCGCAGGGCTTCAGTGACTGAGAGTAGCGCAGTCTCTGTTGAATGGCCACTCCTGAAACCTGACTGTTTAGCATCCAGTTTGTTGTACTGTGAAAGAAACAGTGAGAGCTGGTTGAAGACAACTCGTTCGAGTGTTTTCGCTACAAATGGAAGGAGAGAGACAGGTCTGTAGTTTTCTAAAAGAGAAGTGTTTAATGTAGGTTTTTTGAGCAGTGGGGTTAGCCGGGCCTGCTTGAACGCTGTGGGGAAGATGCCAGTGTGGAGAGATGTGTTGATAATGTGTGTGAGTGCCGGTAAGAGTGTGGGAGAGATTGCTTGGAGAAGGTGAGAGGGGATTGGGTCAAGAGAACATGTTGTAGGATGGCTGGAGAGGAGAAGTTTGGATACTTCCGCCTCGGTGAGGGGACAGAAGGAGAAGATGGGAGTTTGAGCAGTGGATGTGGTTGGTTGGAGGTCCTGTGTGTGTGGAGGTGAGAACTGGTTACCGATTGTTCTAGTTTTGTCTGTGAAAAAAAGTGGCAAAGTCGTCAGCTGTTATAGAAGTGGTGGGCGGTGGTGGAGGGGGACAGATGAGAGAATTAAATGTTCTGAAGAGATTACGCATGTCTGGAGCGCTGTTGATCTTGTTGTGGAAATGTGAGGATTTGGCAGTGTGGACTTCAGTAGAGAAAGATGAAAGTAAAGACTGATACCTAGTCAGGTCCGACGGATCGTTTGATTTGCGCCATTTTCTCTCTGCCGCTCTGAGTTTGGTCCGATGCTCACGAAGAACATCGGATAACCAGGGGTTAGAAGGGGCAGCCCGTGCTGGCCTGGAGGAGAGAGGACAAATGTTGTCTAGACAAGAGGTTAAGGTAGAGCATAAAGTGTCAGTAGCTGCATTCACATCCAGAGATGTGAAATGGGTAGGTGAGGGAAGAGAGGAGGATACTACAGAGGAAAGAAGGGTGGGGGAAAGGGAGCGTAGGTTACGTCTGAAAGTAACCTGTAAGGGAGCGGGTGGCACCCGGGTAGCAAAATGTAAGGTAAATGTAATGAAGAAATGGTCAGAGATATGTAGTGGTTGTACCAGAATGTTATCTGTAGTACAGTTGCGTGTGTAAATTAAATCAAGTTGGTTGCCTGATTTGTGCATGCTAGTAGTGGTAAGGCGTTTGAGATCAAATGAAGCTAGGAGTGAATGGAAGTCTGTAGCATAAGGCCTGTCTAGGTGAATGTTGAAATCGCCAAAGACTAAGAGTGGAGTGCCATCCTCCATGAAAGAGGACAGCAGGCTGTCCAGCTCCTCTAGGAAGGTGGCTAGAATTTGGCCAGGGGGACGGTAGATTACTACTATCTGGTAGGGGTGGGCGATATGACCAAAATCTTATATCACGATATGACTAATTCTATATCACGATAACAATATATATCACGGTATAGTTATTTTTTTTCTTTCTTTTTTTTTTTGTGATCTTTGATTCCATAGAATTTTCATAATCCTTGTCACCAATGTCAATATCAAACTAATAGAAATATAATACAATATAAAAAAATACAATATAAAACAAAAAAGCTGTGTACGAACATGCCTTTGTGTGTGTGTGTGTGTGTGTGTGTGTGTGTATGTATTGTATTGTGTAATGTGTATTGATGTGAATTAATGTTAGACAGTAAACGCTATTGGATGCGAATATTGTTGAGATTTCTTCCAAAAAATTAAGTGAAATTAAATTTAATTGAATACAAAAAAAACCCAAAAAAACTCAAGCTCACTGAAGATAAACAATCAGTGATGAAATAAGGATAAGAAACTAATTGCAAGCAATAGGGCAAAAGCCTACATAAATAAGAAACGCTACACATTGTGTAAATTAATTAGTCTTCACTGTGTTAATTAGATAGATATAATTAACATGTGTATTATGTATAGATTCTATACATAGGCTATATATAAATATATTATTATTATTATTATTTTTAATTTATTCTTATTAATGTTACAAAATTGATATAGTCAAGAGCAGTGAGAGATTGTTGTTTGATTAATGGCAGACGAATATTGGAGCGCTTCCCCTTTAAGACCGAAGTCCAGAACCAATATACTGTTACACATGCATTTTTTTCAGCTGTTTACTCTCTCTTAAGACCTAAATCACTGTGTTTATGAGGATACTTGCAAAGACAGGGATTCTTACGCATACAAGTGTGTTTATGTAATCGTTCAAAGCCAATAAAGCGGCAAAAAAAAAAAGCGCGGTCCTCTCAAACAGAAACAGAGACGGCGCACGCATATAGCTCCGTTGTTTGTGTTTCAACGGCTTAAAATCGGTTGTTTTAAAACTGCAGTCCATGCTACAGATGTAGTCCCTCGTTTAGGAATGAGCTCCTTGTTTTGTCGTGTCGGATCGTGCTCCTACTCGGAGCCACCTGCTTCTGTGTCTACTCTTCACGCAGTCATCCAAATGATGAAAAAGTACCGTAAACAATGTATTTTGCGACACCACGAAATAAACGATAGAGCATAATATGAAACGATAGACTTTTTATTTCGTTCATCCGATATATATCGTCATATCGCCCAACCAGGAGTTTTATAGGAGCTGTTACAGTAATCGCATGAGATTCAAATGAGTTGTGATTGCCTAGGGGAGAGTGGGTTGAGTATTTCCAATTGTTTGAAATGAGCAGACCAGTGCCCCCACCCCGGCCAACTTGCCTTGGGGTGTGAGAGAAAGAGAAATTGTGAGAGAGAGCAGCCGGGGTAGCTGAGTCTTCTGGACGAATCCAGGTCTCAGTCAAGCCCAAGATGCTGAGTGTGGTTTGTAAGGAAAAAGCAGAAATGAAGTCAGCTTTGTTGACAGCTGACTGGCAATTCCAAAGACCCACAGAGAAAGAAAGAGGTGTAGTAGAAGATGTAGCGATCGGGCGCAGGTTAGCAGGATTACGTTGCCGTCTGCGTGTGTTTTTAGAGCGTGGTTGAGAGAGAACCGGAATGGTTTGGAAACACATGATAGAGGTGGAGGGATAGAGGATAGGGTGTCGTTGCTCGGTTGAAGTCACGCAGGAAAAGTCGTCCGTCTTTACACTCATTGGTCTTCACACTCGGAGGCTGAGCATGACGGCTGAACGCTTCCGCAGACGCTTCCGCGTTAGCGCTCTGACATCAAATAAATACAGTCTAGGAGACAAGAGTGAAAACAGCTGAGGCCGGCTTCTGCTCAGCACAGCCAATAACCTTAAAGGACTGCTAATTGCTGGATACAAAACTAAACACTTCGCACAATCACACAGGCTCGTTCTTAGCTGAGGCGCAAATTATTCTAATTACCAGTAAGTGCAATCAAACATATAAACCTCAATGAAAATGCACAATAGAAATAGATAGGAAACGAAGTATTCCTTCCTAGCAGCAAGTAAATAATTTAAACAACAGAACTGCGAAAAAGTATTAAAACACTTACGCGAGCTGCCGTCCTTCTCTTCTGGTGACTAATCGGCTTTCCCCTGTTAAGTTAACCCCTGCCAATAACCCAAAAACTACCCAGCAGGCTCAGCCCAGCCATTGGGTAGAAAAAATAACCCAGCAGCTTAGTTACAGAAAAACAACCCAGCACCTGGGTAAAAAAAATATGAAAAATAACCCAGTAAAATAACCTAACAAAATGAACCCAGCATTTGGGTTTAAAAAACAAACAAACAAAAAAACAGCATTTTTCAGGAAGTTCAGGAAAAACTACCCAGCACCTATGGAGCTCATAATATGACAAAACTATTTGAATTTGAATTGTGTAAATTTGAGTTATTGGCAAGTGTCATTTAACAAAACTGAATATTATGTGGCATTTAACATAGTTCTGAATTTGATTTTTTTTTACTTGAATATTGAACATTTGAAATTTAACACAATTGACCATTTTTATGGCAGTTTTTTAGTAGACATGTATTTTCAAACAGCATATTTTTTGTTCTGAATTCTTTGACTGCAAATATCCAGTTTTTAAAAATACAGCTTCAAGTTTTCAAGATGAAGAAGAAATTCAGAACATCAAATTCAATATTTAAAATTCAAAGAGCAGAAATTCAGATCGTACAGAAAGTAGGTCAGGGGTCATCCACAGGGAAGAGTAGATGATCTCCGAAAAGTCGAAAGAAGCATTTACTGCGACCGGGAGGGCACATGTTCGGTTCACTTAGGCGAGTTTAGTTGTGGTCACGACATATTAACTCGTTGGAGCTGATAATATGTCGTGGCCACGAGATCATTTTGTGGAGGTAATAATGGAATTGCCGTGCGGCTGCCGCTTTCTCTTGTAGTGGACGTGTTTTGTGCGGTCTCGGGGCAGACATTGCCATAGTTGCAAACAACAAGGTCACATTTGACTTTACTAAAAAGAAACAAAACATAACGGAAGTTTAGTATATGTGTTATTTGCTATTTATCATTTCATGGGACTAACTATAGCGTAGTTTTCATGTCAAACACTGTTAACTATGACAATTACACAATTGTATTTTTACCTGGCAAACCAACTCGTACACGCATGCTCTGGATTTTTTTTCTTTATTTATATCTCTGTAAAAGATTTTTGATTGATCATCCAATGGGAATTCTATTAGCCTACATTTTAAATGAAATGATCTTCATCATATTTTCAACACTAGGCCTACCTACATGAGCTCAGTGAAATGTTCTATTGGTTGTTCATAATCTGCCTGGTAATTGGTTAAAGCTGAAAAAAGATTAAAAAAAATAATTAATCTCTGGCTGCGCCTGCCGCCGTGAAGAACCGTGGAAGCGGCAGGATGGGTGCACGAGCACCGCTTGCGCACCGCCAGTGAAACCGCCTACTTTCCTGCTGATCAGTACACATAAGATCAGTATCACATTTGCACTCCTGTGATATTGCACTTAGCATATTGTTCATGTGATATTGCTTAACTAGGCTATATGATGTAAATATGAGACAAAAACTCAAACGGGGCATTTTTCCCCCATATCTTGAATTTTAGGGACATTCGTTCTCTTGGCTCACGCAGTGAGTTGTTGCCCTGCATCATATTTGTCATCAATCAACTGAATGAAATGTCAGATGACCCACTGGGGCGGGTCGAGTGCGTTAATAATTTTATTTTTCACCGTAATTAATTAATCTAATTAACGCGTTAAATTACCAGCCCTAATACAAATATTAAATAAAAAGACACGATCAGTTAACGGACTTAGGCTACAAGACTGTGGGATGGAGAAAAATGTTTAATCCATCTCTGATAATCCCAGGTGCAGGTTTGTTTACGCATTAAACTCGTGTCCACGAGAAATGGATGACGTTTTTTCCCTCAACATCACATCACGTGGCCACGAGATAAGGATGTCCTTATCTAGACAAAATGATCACGTGGCCACGACATATTATCACGCTCCCACGAGTTATGTCGTGGCCACGACTAAACTCGCCTAAGTGAACCGAACATGTGCCCTCCCGGTCGCAGTAAATGCTTCTTTCGACTTTTCGGAGATCATCTACTCTTCCCTGTGGATGACCCCTGACCTACTTTCTGTACGATCTGAATTTCTGCTCTTTGAATTTTAAATATTGAATCTGAATTTCTTCTTCATCTTGAAAACTTGAAGCTGTATTTTTAAAAACTGGATATTTGCAGTCAAAGAATTCAGAACAAAAAATATGCTGTTTGAAAATACATGTCTATGTAAAGAAACTGCCATAAATTAAATTGTGTTAAATTTCAAATGTTCATTATTCAAGTTAAAAAAAATCTTATTCAGAACTATGTTAAATGCCACATAACATTCAGTTTTGTTAAATGACACTTGTCAATAATTCAAATTTACACAATTCAAATTCAAATAGTTTTGTCATATTATGAGCTCCATACACCTGGGTAAAAATATTAAAAACAACCCAACAGGCTGAGCCCAGCATATGGGTTAAAAAAATAAGTAACCCGGCATTTTTTTAGAGTGTATTGAATTTTAAATGCAGTTTTCTTAGCGTCATTTATAAACCCCATATTGAGGGTTAAAGTGCACTTTTTCTTGTTGGAATTTTCATTGTGAACACACTCACACTATTTAAACTACAAAACAATTAGTCACATAAGTAATAGTGCATAAGCAAATTTGGATGCACCTTATTGTGTATTCTTCTCAGTGACACTATTTTTTGCTGATGTCATGTAGCTACTTTTAGCAATAAATCAACCTGCCATTTTGGCAGGCATAGCTATATGTAAATTGAATATGTCTGGCTTCCACTGTGATCCACTTCCAGCTATTTTTAGCTAGTTTTGCTGCTTGATATTGCAAACTGGTGTTTCTTACCATATTATTTTAATGTATTGTCTTAATTGTAAACACACAGGTTTGTAGCACAAACAGTTTTACCATTTACTGCACTGTTATTCTTCTCATTATTATGTCTTGCACATTCACAAAAAACAGCTTCTGGGGCACACAGCCATCTTGAATTGTCTTAGAATGCTACCGCATCTCTGCAGCAACACTTCTCATCTCAACACATCAACTTCCAGTTTCTTATGTAATTGTGCAGGGCGCTCGTCTAAAATATTTAAGGTCAAAAATGGTTGCTAGACTCTCGTTTAAAACATTTTCTACAGACATAAGAATGGTCTTGTTTATCTTTTTGTTGCATCCTTTTCTGATCGACGCGAGGCAAGGTAAGAACAAGGTTCATTCATTTCTGCATACATTACTTCCTTCTGATGACAGATGACAGCTACATTGAAACTATTATGAACAGTTTAAGTTCATATTTAAGATGTTTTCATCAAATATAATTTTGCCTCTCATTTTACATAGTGTATCGTGTTTTTATTGTGTTTTGTGTTCCTCAGAGAAACACTTCCTCCGCTACAAGTTTACAGTCCTTTGCAAAGCAAACACTCGTCCTGTGTTCAAAGCTGTGTGTGTGTGTGACGACAGACAGATCGCTCAATACAGTAATGAAGAAAGAGTTTGGAAAAGATCACGTCTGACTGAAGATGACTGTATCAAAGCTCCTGAAGAACCACCCGAGTCTAGAGACTGGTTTCTACATCAGTTACACACTCTGTCAAACTGCTCAGACTCACAGTGTTCTGGTGAGCTTCATGCTTTACTCATCAATTATCAGACATGTTATGAAATTGCATGTATTTTTATTTTATGGTCCAATTCTTGCTGTTAACAAACCATTAACTACGACTTTGCCTAAATGCACTCCTAATTTGCTGCTTAATAATAGTCAGTAAGGTAGTTGTTAAGTGTAGGATTAGGGATGTAGAATATAGTCATGCAGAATATGTGCTTTAATAGTACTAAGAAACAGCTGGAAACAGCCAATATGTTAATAATAGGCATGCTAATAAGCAACTAGTTAATACTGAGAATTGGTCCCTATACTATATTGTATATATTGTTATACTATATTGTATACCCTATATTGTTGTTCTGTGATTCTAGAGCTCCATGTTCTTCAGAGAATAATTGGTTGTGAGCTGGAGAAATGTCCTGATGGAACAGAGAATCTGAGAGCATTTGATGAATATGGATTTGATGGAGAGGATTTTATTACCTTTAAATCTGACACTCTACAGTGGATTGATAAAAACCCCAAAGCTAAAGAAACTAAAAGGGAATGGGATCAGCAAACAGAACGAAACCAGTTTCTGCAGCATTACCTCAAGACCTGCACTGACTGGATCTCCACATTTAACAACATGAAAAATAGTATGTTTTAATCAGATCAGTTTTTCACACAATAACTCAAGGAAGTTGTTTCTAATTCTGTCTCGATACAGTTCTCCTAAAAAAAAAAAAATGTTTGAAAAAGATTTCACATTTGCAAGTTTTCTTTACACTTCTTAATGTTCATCTGGATTGCAGGAGTTTGACTCACAGATTGCATGTCAGCTTACTAAATTATTAGATATCTACTAACTATCATGAAATAGAAAATTAAAAAGGCTCATACTGATTATATCTTTCAAAACCTATGACTTGCTTTCTTCTGTGTTTTTTTTTTCACAGCACAGAAACCGCAGAGACAAACCCAAGGTCTTTATAAATATTTGTTAGTTAATTGCATTATTATTTTCTTCTCCAGCTCCGCCAGATGTTCATGTCTTTGTGAAGAAAGCTCCTGATCAAAGCAAGCTGGTTCTGACCTGTCTGGCCACTGGTTTCTACCCCAGAGATATTGAGATGAACATCAGGTGGGATGAATCCGTTCTTGAGAACCAGATATCATCTGGAATCAGACCAAATGATGATGGATCCTTTCAGATGAGAACCAGTGTGGAGATTGACACAAACCAAAAAGGGTTTTATGACTGTCTGGTCAATCACAGCAGTCTGACTCTGACACGACCGGTTTTAACAGTGTGGACCATACATCAACAAACATTTAGTGGTGAGTGATTATTATTAGAATATCCATTATACACTAATGCAGCTTCTGCAATTATAATGTGAAGATTCAATACAAATCACTAACTGTAGAAGGAGGAGTAGTGTTGATGTTTTTAATGTAATTAAAGGGGTCATGAAATGTATTTTCAGATGTTCATATTATGTTTCTGGAGTTTAGCTTATGAAGTTTTGAACATTTTTAATAGTTTGATCTTTTGCATCGATATTCTGCTGTTTCAGAAGGATACAAACTGGAGAGATAGCTTTGAGGTTTTATTGTAAAAGTATGTGTAAATATCAAGGACATTTTGATTCTCCATTTCATGAGCCCTTTAAATAATGTAGTGTAATCGGCACAAACAATTAAGGTTAAACTATGTTTTATAGTTTATTATATTTTTTTCTATTTAGTGTCCATCATACCAGGAATAGCAGCGGCTGTAGTTGTATTTCTCACTCTAACTGGTTACTACCAAAAGAAAATCTCAAAAGGTAAGTTCTAAATATTCAATATGATCATTGCTGCATTAAATCTCTTTTTAAAGATATTTTAAATATGTATGAACAGTTTGACAGTATATGATAGTAGAACTATGTGAACATGGTGAGGTGATTATGATGGTGAGATTTAGATTATTTAGATTATTTGAATTTCATTTAATGACAGACTACAAGTAAGATTATCCATAATATTTATGTCAAGTGTTAAATGTCAAGTGTGGTATCATTGCTGCTTGACATAAACATAGAACATGCATGGTATTTATGCACTCAAGGTAAGTTTTTATATTCTGTATAATCTTTCCCAGGTCAGATGAGAAGTTACCCAAATAAGTTGGAGTGATTGATACATGATGATACAGTGAATGATACAGATCATCAGTCCAGCGAGTGAGAGATCCTTGAATGTTTCAACGCATCCAGATCACATCGGTGGCATGATCAAAAGTGCTCTTTTAAATGCCTGTTAATGTGAGGTGCACATAGAACCTAAAAGATCAGTGTTACAGCGTTACATGTCAGGGCTGTACGTTAACCTTTTTTGCACATAGCACTGGTGCTACGGAGGTTGAACATTTTGTAGCACAGGCCAAAAAGTTGTAGCACAAGTATAAAACATCTGTTATCACGTCTGAAAACAAACAGTAAAGGAGTTCATCACCTAAACAGACATTGATGTTCCAACGAGCACAAAAAATACAAACATCACAAAAATTGTTTTAAAGGGGTGGTTGATTGCGATTTCACTTTTTTAACATTAGTTAGTGTGTAATGTTGCTGTTTGAGCATAAACAATATCTGCAGAGTTGCGGCGCTGAAAGTTCAATGCAAACGGAGATATCGTCTTTTAAAATTCTGGCAGTTTAATGCCTACAAAAACGACAGGTAAGGGACTACAACGAGTTACTTCTCGGTAGAGGCTGACATTTTTTCGGGAATCCCACGGGTCTCCCGTGGGATGGGAAACAAAATCGCTACGAATCACGTGATTGGGACGGGACAGGAAAAAATTTAATCGGGAGTGGGCGGGACCGGGAATAGTAATGATACCCAACTTTACACACAAATATACCTTTTATATAAATAAACTATAAACTGTATATTTTAATTCTGAACTCAATTCTAGTTGCCCTGTCTCTTTATGCTCTCCTCCTGTTTGCTTTGGTGTGGCTGGTTAAGTGAATGACGCAGTCCGTGATGGACAGATTGTTAACGGCTGGTCTGTGTGGTAATACACTCGGGCAGGACATCCAAACGCTCACCTATCATTCATCAACCTCAAATATGGCTTTTCATCTGAAAGATGTATGTAGTAGCAACTTTACATGGCCGCTCAATATGATGTTAACCTAGAGAAATGTGCGCTATTGAAGTGTTTGTGTGGAGAGTGGAAGCTGAATAGCGCGCTCGCTGCAGGACAGGCTCCGGTGCGCTCACTTGCTCTTAAAATCTCCGTAATTTTTGGTCATACAGATAAAAGTAGCCTAATACATCTTTCGAATCTGTAAAGACTCTACGTTTATTTGTGTGCACTCAGAATAACAACGAAACGTTGCGCTTTAGGTCTCTGTGAACTTGAGCGAGAAACTTCGAAACTCCGTCTTTGAAAAATATATCTATAGAGAATGAAATGTCTACTTTCAAATGAAAATAAATAAAATAGAAGACGTGTGTGTTAGCATGGATGATTTACATGAAATTTAATCTGTGCATCACTGTGCATAAGATGGCTTTCTGTTCAATATAATAACAAAAAACTACATTTTGGGTTTTTATTCAACTAATAAGGTGGGCACGCTGTGATCTGTACTATATTTTTACTGTAACTGACAGATTTCGGCAAAAAAAAAAACAACAACACGGGAGTGGGAGGGAATGGGAGTCATTCTTCCGGGAGTGGAACGGGATTTTCCTCCAGTTTTTTCATGGGATTGGGACGGGAAGAGATTCATTTTTGTGGGAGTGGGACGGGAGAGGTTTGAGAATTCACTCCCGTGTCACCCTCTACTTCCCGGGTCTGATACGTCACAGACCCAGATAAACCCCGCCCCCGGGAACACGCAGCAAAGGGGGCGAGGCCCTGCTGCTGCTTCAGAGAAGAGGAAGAGAAAACTAGGGATGTACGTAAAAATCTATTCATATGAATCGCGATTCTGTCTTCTAACGATTCTAATGGATTCACAAGTTTCAAAATCATTAAAGCAGCAGTTCTTAATACTGTTCCTGCATCCCCCTGCTCTGCATCTCTCTCTCTCTCTCTCTCTCCCTCTCATTCAGATCAGCTCCAACAAACTGTTCCAATTATACACTTATTTTCACACAGCAATGAGAAGCATTATAAATGGACACGCATGCGGTTGCTGTGCTGTATTAAAGCTTTAATCAGGATAAAACCGTATATTAAAAGCTAACAGAAGCAGTAGCACTTACAAATAGCAGCGTATTTAAAAGTATGAGACAACAACAACCAAACATACCATTAAGAGCCGTGCTTGCACAGGTTCTGCACGATCCTCTTCACTAATATCCTCTGGGTCTCAATCGGGCTCAAATTGATAAGCATTATAGTTTACTGTTTACAATTCAACCGGAGCGCATGGCTGAGGAGAGGGGCGGGACGTTCAGACGCATACTGGCGGTTTAGCCAATCACAACACACTGAGCCAGCTAACCAATCTCAGCCCATCGCGTATTTCTGAAGGAGGAGCTTCATAAAACCAGGAAATAAATCGAGGCGTTTGTCAGAGAAGGGACAGAGAGGTGTGGAATAAAAGTAAATTATGTGAAAAATAATGCGTTTTTAAAAAAAAACAAGCATGAACACATGCTAGACTGCACCCCATAAACACAATCAAGCCTAGAAAAAAACCAGTCAACCACCCCTTTAAACAAAATAATCTGTTATGTACAAGCTAAATTTTTCTTTATTTGCTTAAAATGGAAGAGTGCAGAAACATAACACCTCCTATGCCTCAACAAAATACAATAAAAAAGAATGTCATATCGCACACCCATAACTACCAAGTATAATCAATCTCACACACAAACAAGCACAACGAGATCACTTCACACTATTAAGAGCCTGTGTTATGAACATGCAAAACTGTATTGCACGTGTGCTACAGTGGTAAATGTATTCAACGCACAGACCAGGTTTTTTTTCGTAGCACGTGCAACATATGTCACACTGTACAGCCCTGCTTTAGTGCAATACAACTTTTAGCAGTCATGGTTAAAATGTACTGATCTGTCTAAACAAAGACTCATTTTCTTCTTTTTAGTTTTTGTGTAAAACCTGTTGTCTTTTGTGCACAAAGCTTATTTATCTTTGTTGCTTTAATAGAGTTTTTTGTAACATTTACTTGATCATGCTCCATCATGATTAGCTCAGCTACAGGAACACTATAGTGATACAGTGATCCTGTAACTTGCATAATCATGATCACGGTGTTTGCAATCCAAAGGGCATGAGTTTTATTCCCAGGGATCAGATATATAGACTTGAATGCATTGTTAAGTGTTATTGATAAGTCTGACTCGTGCAAAATGTACCTGTTTTGTCAATGTGTTGTGTTCAGTGTGCAATATAAGAAATAAATGTCTTAAGGGTGAGTGTGTGTTTGTGTATTGGACATGGTGCAACATGATGTCTGAAGATCTTCACTGATATCGGACATTTCTCTCAGATCATATGAATGCACCGTCTGTTAGATAATCAGAGAAAACAAAATATAAGACCTCTAAAAATGATAATTAAAAAATGTCTCATCTTGGAACAAAGAGAAGTAGAGCTGAACCGTGTAGTGGAGAAAATCTAAGTCTTGCAAAAAATATTCAGAGTTTCCAGAGGACAAAATTGGACTTTATTGGAGGAGACAAAAAGCTGAGATGCCTGCTGAACATCTGGCCATCTCACTCACAGCTGACATTTTTATATAGTTTTCAACCAATGATCTTATTGTAGGTGTTCTCCTCCCAACACTCCCTAACTCCTTTCCCATGGTCTTCTCATGAATTGGTTACTTTGTTCTGTCTTGTAAGTGTGGCGGACTAGCATGTGTCCAGAAATAATCACAAAAGTGATTATTCAGTGTGTTTACCTCAATATTTTTTATCATAAGACCATGTTTGAAGGCCATGTGGCCTAGAAGAGCAACTTAGTATCAATACAGATGCCAACCACAAGCAACTTAAGCTAAAATCGCATTCTTTCCCGTGTGACTTCCTTCACAGTCATGTAGGACATAAGGCCTTCGAAAAACATCTGGTGTTTATAATAATCCAACTATTTCTACAATTGTTTTCTGTGGGATACATAAAATATTTCATCATTCCCCCCTTTGGGACTTTATCAAGTCCCACGCTTATTGCCCTTAGTGCAATCCCACAAGTACTCCTCTCTCATCCTTCCATCTGTGGACCAAGATTGGTCCTTTTTTCTCTAACAAATGACAGCCTAAGCAAATTTCATGTATGGGGCCCCAACACAATAACTGTGTGCTCTTTTACGCCTAACCCTTATTTTGCTCTCGCTCTCATAGCTTATTTATCCCTTCACAACCAGTAATTAGTCAACCTGATGCTGTTCTAAAGCCATTTTAGGCTACCTTTTTTTTTCGGATCACAAAAGAAGATAAAAAAATGCTTGCACTTGTCCATTTAATAAATTTTAAACTTTTTCAATCTTTACAAACATGAAATTATCCCATGCAACTCATTCCATAGTCCAAGTGTTCTGAAGGCATACGGTAGGGTTTGCTGAGAAACAAAATGAAAATGTAATCTATTATTAAGCAAAAATCTCCAGTCATCGCATTCGTGCATTTATACAAGTGCATTTTATGAGTGCACGGCAGTTTGTGCTGGCGCCAGGGAAAATCACACAAGAGAGTCATTTTGAAACATCAAGACAAGTAAAATTGACTTGAAACACAATATTTTCTTTACTGAGGTGAATATCTCTGTTCTGAGACAGTCAGACAGTAATATACAGCCTATAATGCGCACAAAGAGCACTCCCTCTTATAATCACTAAAAGCTGTCACTCACTTCAGTTCATTGCGATCTCACGACGTTCCGTTAATAAGCTCTCTGCATTGCACAATCAATCTCTTATTTACATCGTATCTACACTTTGTTATAATGAGAGGATTCGAGAGCTTGCAGAACTCAGCAAACTCAGCGTTTTGAGTGGTGAGTGGATTTAAACTTTTCCCATGGTCTTCTCATGAATTGGTTACTTTGTTCTGTCTTGTAAGTGTGGCGGACTAGCATGTGTCCAAAAATAATCACAAAAGTGATTATTCAGTGTGTTTACCTCAATATTTTTTTTATCATAAGACCATGTTTGAAGGCCATGTGGCCTAGAAGAGCAACTTAGTATCAATACAGATGCCAACCACAAGCAACTTAAGCTAAAATCTCATTCTTTCCCGTGTGACTTCCTTCACAGTCATGTAGGACATAAGGCCTTCGAAAAACATCTGGTGTTTATTAGGGTTGGGTACCGAAACCCGGTACCATTATGGCACCAGTACCTATGTAACCGGTATGTACTAGAACCGAATCAGAACGCAGATTTCGGTGCCTCATTTCGGTGCCATGCCTGAGCGATCGATTAAAATATTTGTCATTTTTTTCTCCGAAACGCACGTAAGAAGCATCACAGGCTATAACTACAAATATTTCAGCAAAATGTATATTTTAGTCAGCGTTATTGCGGTCCTATTTCATTGCGCGCCGTCTGTTTGGCGCGCATGCGCACGGCGGCGCTCATTCTAAATGAAGTCTGTGAAGTTTAGCAGAGAATCGCAAAGCAAAAGCTCACCCACTTCTGACAGCAAAATGGAAATATTTCCATGGCTTTCTAACATTTACAGATGGAGAATATACCTGTGAATTGTAAGTTATGCATTACGGAAAACAGCAAACACATTAAACAGCGCGAGAAGCATCTCTGTCAGCGGCACACACAGCCTTTCTGTCAGAGCATCTGAGAGGTAGAGCGCGAGCCGCTTTAAACTGAAACTATAAACTGTAGGCTACTGTATCTTACGAGTTTTTTTTTTATAGCCCTTCATATAAAGCTTGTCACATGTTTAGAACAAATTGTATTATGCACTTTCTCCGCAGTTCAGTCTGTGTCCTCCCTAGATATTTTATCAGATGCGCTCGTATCAAACTACTGTATATCAATATTAACTGTAATGCTTCATAATAACGTATCGATTATAAAGAATATATCGATATATCGTACAACCTCTATATACCGCCCAGCCCTAGCTTTAATTAAAATGCCTAAAGCTAAAATTCTCTTGTATTCGCGTTTTTAAACCTGTTTAAACAAAATAGAACATTATTACCTTTTTAGTCCACAACACCAGTTAAATGCTTCTTTTGTGATCTGATAGCTTCTTGTCACAGAATGAGGCGGAAAATATGTTCCATAGGCTACTAATGCATTGATTAGCAATCAATGGATTTTAAATATACTTAATTATTATGAAAATACCAGAGATGGCTTGAATAACACAGACAAACTATATATTGTCGTAGTCGAGTGTTTAATGTATTTGTTTTATCATTCAAAACGTTTATATCCTCTGTTTACTCAGTTACAGGAATAGCAATGCCTTTGTCCATATTAGGGATTTCCTGGAGCTTCATTAGTTCCATATACAGTATGTGTGTGTGTGTGAGAGAGAGAGTGTGTATATATATATATATATATATATATAACAAGTATCGGTTCAGGCACCGGCACCGTTTTAAAAGTATCGATTTGGCACCGGTATCGAAAAAAAACCAAACGATACCCAACCCTAGTGTTTATAATAATCCAACTATTTCTACAATTGTTTTCTGTGGGATACATAAAATATTTCATCATTCCCCCCTTTGGGACTTTATCAAGTCCCACGCTTATTGCCCTTAGTGCAATCCCACAAGTACTCCTCTCTCATCCTTCCATCTGTGGACCAAGATTGGTCCTTTTTTCTCTAACAAATGACAGCCTAAGCAAATTTCAGGTATGGGGCCCCAACACAATAACTGTGTGCTCTTTTACGCCTAACCCTTATTTTGCTCTCGCTCTCATAGCTTATTTATCCCTTCACAACCAGTAATTAGTCAACCTGATGCTGTTCTAAAGCCATTTTAGGCTACCTTTTTTTTCGAATTACAAAAGAAGATAAAAAAAAATGCTTGCACTTGTCCATTTAATAAATTTTAAACTTTTTCAATCTTTTTACAAACATGAAATTATCCCATGCAACTCATTCCATAGTCCAAGTGTTCTGAAGGCATACGGTAGGGTTTGCTGAGAAACAAAACGAAAATGTAATCTATTATTAAGCAAAAATCTCCAGTCATCGCATTCGTGCATTTATACAAGTGCATTTTATGAGTGCACGGCAGTTTGTGCTGGTGCGCCAGGGATAAGCACACAAGAGAGTCATTTTGAAACATCAAGACAAATAAAATTATGACTTGAAACACAATATTTTCTTTACTGAGGTGAATATCTCTGTTCTGAGACAGACAGTAATATACAGCCTACAATGCGCACAAAGAGCACTCCCTCTTATAATCACTAAAAGCTGTCACTCACTTCAGTTCATTGCGATCTCAAGACGTTCCGTTAATAAGCTCTCTGCATTGCACAATCAATCTCTTATTTACATCGTATCTACACTTTGTTGTAATGAGAGGATTCGAGAGCTTGCAGAACTCAGCAAACTCAGCGTTTTGAGTGGTGAGTGGATTTAAACTTAAACACTTCTGGTCATTGTGTTCAAGAAATGAAACTATATGTCTGTGATTGGCTACATTGTTCAATGCTGCAAATATGTTTCTGCAATATCAGATGGGGCCCCCTACTCCTCGGGCCCTAAGCGGCCACTTACCTCTCTTATTGGTTAAGTTCACCCCTGGCCTATCAGTGCACACCGGAGGAGGATCTTTCCTCACAATTGACCAGAGGAAAGTAAAAGACTCCACCTCTATAAACTAAACATTCTTGGGGTAAACAATTAAGTCAAAACCAAATCAACAATTTGTGTTAAAGCATGTTCATGGAATATTTCTGCATTGCACATGGTTATTATGGTTATGAAGAATATATCAGTGATTAGACTTACTCCAGTAAATATAAAAATAACAAATTCAGTAGGTAATAATAATACACTGGGGTCCGTTCTTCGTACCTCGCTTAATACATCTGAGATGATGTGAAAGATGCCAGATCTTCTAATCCTGATAACTGATCTCTGGCTAATTTGGTTCTTCAAACGAATTTGCGTATTAGATTAAAATATCTGGATTAAGTTGTCTAAGATTACGGCGCGTTCTCGTGTTCCCCAAAAAGGGCAGATGTATCGATACTCGAAACCACGATCAACAATGCAGCGATTGGCTGGCGGCAAGACAGCAACGTAATGACATCATATCATTAAAGAAGACACCTGACGAAAGAGTTGACACATTTCTGGACTTTTATAAGGAAACAGCCAAGTGGACAAAACTACATAAATGTTATAATAGATAAATGAAATGTTTTTAATTTATTTGTAATTTTTTTTTACATGGTTCCCAATTATTTATATTCACGATTTCTAGCATTTGTGTTGGCTTTACATTTTTACTTCAGTGTTGTAATTAGCAATTCATTTAATTTTATCTTTGAAACAGATTCGTTACGTGACAGCATTAATTACAGTTTCTTAAAGATCATGTTATCTGCATCTCCTCCTGCGCTCCATCAAGCCACATCCCATAATATCTGTCATTACTCAAATTAATGCACGGCTCAGATTAACTGTATAGCATGTGTGTAAGACTCCAATACAATTATAACGTAATTATTTAATCACTAAGAAATCTTTCAATGAGAAAAACTGACTACACAACATTATCTTATTTTCTTTTTTTTTTTTTTTCCCGGCCTGTCAGTAACACAGATAACACATGACAGTACGTATGTGTAGCTATATTATCATCATTCACAGCCTTTTTTTTTTTTTTAATTAATTTAATTTTATATACCCTTTTATTTAACCACACTATGACAGACAAGCCCGGGGGACAGAGAAAACAAGAGAGAGAAAGAAAAAAGAGAGAAAAAAGAGAAAAAAAAGACAAAAACAAAAAAAACCAGACAATTTGCTTCGATACCTGCTGACAAAAAGAGAAAACAACAGAAGACACAACATCATAGAGACTGCAGCAACAACCAACATCTGTATGAATCACAATAAATTCTAAATGTTAAATGTTATTGAGCAGCACACATAACTAATATTACAAAATAAGTTTTGAAGCAACAGCAGATCAAGACAAAGCGTGTTTGTGAGCACCTGTTTTTACACCAATGTGACTGCTTGAGTGTACACCTGTGTGTGTGAGCGCGCTTGTGTTCATAAGGTTCCTCCATGTAAATGTTTAATAGTGTGTGTGGGGCACAACAGTCCCATCCCGCAAGGCATGAAGCAGGCGCGGAAAAGACTCGGGCCCCAAACATCCGGGGGCCCCCCAGGGCACGGCACTCCCAGGAGAACCACCGCAGGGATAACCGCCGCCTCCACCCAGAAAAGGGCAGAGGAGAGCCCGAAGGCGGCACCTCCGACAGTCACATTGCAGACGCCCCAGGGTGCCGTGGCGGCAAGCCCGCAGGCTCCACCGGTAGCCGACCACACCAGGGCAGACCGGGCCCTGGACCCGGAGATCCAAAGGCCCCCCACCCCCCAATCGGGGCCCAGCAAGGCCAGCAGGGCCAGGCCCCGCCAAGCGACCGCCGAAAGCGGGCCGGCGCCCACCCGAGCATCCTGCCCCGGCGCGAGAAACCACCAACGCACCGGCGACATCCTCCACCGGCAGTGCATGGTGGTGGGGTAGGGGTCGGCTGAGATGATGAGTGAGGCGGAGTCTAATGCCCGACCTGACACATAGACGTAGACGAACAAGCACACATATACACAAGCATACGTTCCCACCCTCATGCACGCAAACGAATATTCACACCCTCGCCCCACATGTAGACACACAAAAATGGACAAGGTACCCACACTCACACTCCCCATATGCACTCTATACTCCTAGATCCAGGCACCACCACCCCCAGAGGGGAAGCCAGCGCCCGATCCCGGAGCTGAACCCCCTTCGCTCCGGCGTGGGGACAGGAGGACCACCCCGGTCCCCGCAGCAGCAGAGAAAACCAACAGCCCAGACCCCGACCGGGCGGCCAGCTCATCCTCACAGCCCCCAGCCCCAGACAGAGAACAGAGAGCAGGGGTGTGAAAAAATACAATACAATTATAACGTAATTATTTAATCACTAAGAAATCTTTCAATGAGAAAAACTGACTACACAACATTATCTTATTTTCAAATAATTTTTATTTTAAATTATTGTCCCTGGACCAGCAGGGTACTCTTATAATAAAGTAGCAGTGGCTGTGACAGATTTTAAGTATCAATTCTGCTTAAAAAGATGCAATCTAATCCTGTTTACATGAAATAAGCTGCTCTCGAGCAGGTTTAAGCTTATGGACCTGTTGCTATGACAGCAAGTCCAGGATGAGCTTCGAAGAACCAAATGATCCAAGATCAAGCGAAATCGGCAACAATCAAATCCAGCTAACGGAGTTAGCGACGTACGAAGAACGGACCCCTGGTCTGTCCCACGGTGCCAGAGGAACTCGCAAACATAGTCTGGACTGCTTTCTGGTGTTGGGGTAGATGCTGGGCGCCAGTTGAGTTTACCCATGCTGGTAAGCACTGAGATGCTCGTCAATCCAGGCTTCTTCATTTATGTAGCACAGTCTCTAGTCTTCCAGTGGCATTTTCCAGTGTTAAGAATGAGTACGTATCATATATATTATAAATTTGTAAAATGGTTAAGTTAGACATGTAGTTGCAAATGAATGAGAATTAACTGACATGGAGTTGCAAAGTTACTTATAGTTAGTAGAATTTCTAAAGTGGACTATCAAAATAAAGTGTAACCAAATATGCTTACTCGGTAGTCAATAAGTAGTGTTTTTTTTTTTTATTAAAACACTAGTATGTAATCAAAAATAAAATATTTATTTTTCTTTGCCCTTTAATTTCTATTTGGATCATCTCGTGGCACGGACAATGACCTGCTTTAAACCTTCACCATCTCCTTACATTCCATTAATCTTTACATTTTACACTTTGATTACCGTACTTCTTAAATAATATATGAATGACTTCAGGAAGAGGCTTGTGCCAAAATAGTAAACATAACACCCTCTAACTTCCTGCCTACTGGACGAAAGAAATTTGTCCAGTTCATCAATCCAGCCCAGGACCTATTGGGTATACATTGGTGCAACCAACATCAACTCCAGATCGTCTCACACAGACACATTGATCATCTGTTTGGCTGCTGCATTGGCCAGCACTGATCTAAGGAAAGGCTCAACACAACAGAACAACACAATAACAACAAATACTACAGCTATTATTATTGTTGTATCTGATTATTACTGCGTAAAGAATAGTGAGAATAGTCTTACGAGAACCAAGTTTCTCTTCTTGGCTTACATCAGAATCCTCTAACATTTTTCTTTACAAATCCTTATTTCTAATTCGTGACTGTTGTTTTGTTTTGCTCTTTCTGTGCTTCTGCATTCATCAATTCACTCTAGAGCCTACGTCGTCTGCTGAAACGCCACTCTCTCGTGAACGTGCATGACAGTTAGGAGAAGATAGAGATTATGGTTTAAAGTTTTAAATATGGATATTTTCTCACAAAAATGCACCGATTCTCTTCTGGAGGCCTTTATTAACCATTCACTGCCATTATAAAGTGTGGAAGAACCAGGACATTTTTTATATTACTCCGATTGTATTCATCTTACAGAAGAAAGTCATATACACCTAGGATGGCTTGACGGTGAGTAAATCATGGGGTAATTTTCATTTTTGGGTGAACTGCACTCTTAAAAATAAACGTGCTTCACGATGCCATAGAAGAACCTTTTTGTCTAAATGGTTCCATAAAGAACCTTTAACATCTGAAGAACCTTTGTTTCACGAAAGAGATGGTTCTTTAAAGAACCTTTGACTGAATGGTTCTTTGTGGAACCAAAAATGGTTCTTCTATGGCATCGCTGAGAAGAACCTTTTAAGCACCTTTATTTTTAAGACTGTATCCTTTTAAACCTTATCCGTGTGATAGGGTAAAATCACTTTGATGAAGCAAAGATGCCTACATATAATAACAACATACAGTTAATACGGTAATATGTAATGTTTTGTTTGTTACTGAGCCAGGAAGCGGGCACCTGACAAAAGATACAGACTGCATAGCTTCAGCTGACTGAACAACTCAGACCCCAGGACTCGAGAGATGAACTGTGCTGTGTTTCCCAAAATCATCGTAAGCTTATGTTGATCGTAGCTCGTAGATAGAGGGAGGAAAAAAAGGGAGAGAGGGCAGAGCCCCAAGAAGAGAGCGGCAGCAAAGAAAAGAGACAGAGCAACAGTTACAATCTTCTTTTATCCCTTCCTTGACCATGTGACTAAAAAGCAAATGTGAGACATTCAAACTGACCTATCAGCAGATTACAGCTTCACCCACTGTGCAAAAGGTGTGACAATTAGTAGACCCCCGATGTATACACATGTTGGCCTACAGGCCTTGAATGATATCAGCCAGGAATGCCAAATGGCCCTTTTGTTACTCAAGATATGTTTGGGACAGGAAAGCAGAAGTCTTTGATTATTTTCAACCTAACACTAACTTTGCAAAAACCACCTGTTGAAGCTGTAACAGCTGAGTGAATGAAGTATCCGGCATTCCACACTTCGTTTTTCAGTTATTTATGTGCATCATCTGGGTATTCAAAGTTCACTATTTCTTGTTGGAATTTTCATTGTGAACACATTACTCACACTATTTAAGCTACAAAACGTCATAGAATAGTGCATACAGTAATACACAAATGGCGACACACCTGTGTATTTCTATCCAATGACACTGTTTTTGTTATGTAATGATGTCCCTGCTCAAAATCATTTAGCAACTTTTAGCAACAAATCAACCTGACCCAACTTTGCTAACATTAGCGGCCATTTGTAAATTTAATAGGTCTGGCTTCCAGTGTGATCCACTTCCAGCTATTTTTAGCTAGTTTTGCTGCTTGATATTGCAAACTGATGTTTCTTGCCATCTTATTTTAATGTACTGTCTTATTTATAAACACACGGGTCTGTAGCTCAAACAGTTTTATCATTTTCTGCACTTTGTTATTCTTCTAGTTATTAACTTTCGCACATTCACAGAAAACACCTTCCACATTTAAAAACCAACCAGAAATTTGCATAGCATCCGCATAGGTCACTCAAGAGGACTTCCTAATGATTTTCCTTTTTTTTTTTTTTACTTTTAGTGTCACTTTCAATAAAAATAAAAGGGCCATTCCACCGAACGGGTGCCATTTGTGTCCCCAGGACATTATAGGTACAAACATGCATAAAAATTAACTATAAAATACATTTTATTATTAAGCAAAGTGACCTGCACATTAATCTAACTGCAAATTTAAAATATATAATTAAACAAATTATTAAAAACTACCTAAAACACTGAAAATATAGCATTTGTGCATGTCCCCAGTGTCTAACACTACATTTTAACATTAAATATAATGTTTAAAATCCTTCAGAAATCATTTTTATTTTGTATTTTTGTGTACCTCCATATCCCATCTGTGCTTTAAATACATTTATTTCAAAATAAATGTATACTATTTTGGATAAAATACACATTTTAGTCGTGTCCCCAGGTTTTCACTCAGTCCTGTTACCCTAACACATTCTCCCCTCTAAAAAACTGAGAAAATTCCACAAGACACATTTTCAACATAATATTGCAACATCTGGATCTTCTGAAGGCAATGAAATGATCGGAAGCATGTGGTCTTATTTTCTTTTCTGTATATTTGATGATATTGTAACGGTGGCTGGGTGCGTCATTATAAATATACTGTCCTGTTACCTAAATTATTTCTTAGATGTTACTTGTTTATTTTAAAAATACAAATCTGTGGTGAATCACTATAATTTGCTGAGTATTCTCATAATATTAGCATGTACTCCATGTGGCTAGATTATATGTATTTGCTAATTTTATCCTAAAATCTCAATCCTGTTACTTTCAGTCCTGTTACTCATACACTCATATATCCTACACTTATATATAGAAACTGAGTAATAGTAACAGGAATGAGTAGTGTCATCTGATTTATTAATGTAAATATTAGGCTACATCCATACTAACATATACATTTGAAAATGCATCTTTTTCTCAAAGTTTTGGCCTTCTATCCACACTGAGACAATGCTTTTGCCCAGAGAAAACCTATGGTTGTTCCTGCATTATTGTTTTATATTGCATTCCTGCAAGTATGACAGAAAATGTACTTGAAATTTCTGTCCTGTGGCAATTATGTATTAGACTCATTTATGGAATGGCATTTGTGGGCTGCGCTATAAGAAAACAATATTCAAAGAAAATCTAAAAATATATTACATTTACATTTACATTTAGTCATTTTGCAGACGCTTTTATCCAAAGCGACTTACAATTGGGGAGTACATAAAGCGATTCATCATGAAGAGGCAATCAGACAGAGGAAGTGCTCGTAACACCAAGTCTCAGTCATTGTTCAAATAAGTACAAGCTAGCAAGGGAAAGAGAGAAAGATAAAGGGAAAGTTTTTTTTTTTTTTTTTTTTTTTTTTTTTTTTTTTTTTAAAGTTTAGGATGAAGTCAAGTAGTACCGAAAGAGATGAGTCTTCAGTTGTTGCTTGAAGATTGACAGGGATCCAGCATTCCGGATAGGGGTGGGAAGATTATTCCACCATCCAGGAATGGTGAATGAGAATGTTCTGGAGAGTGATTTTGAGCCTCTCTGTGATGGTACCACAAGGCGTCGCTCACTAGCAGATCTCAGACTTCTGGAGGGGATGTAGATTTGTAATAGTGCGTGGAAGTAGGAGGGTGCTGAGCCTGTGGTCGTTCTGTATGCAAGCATCAGTGTCTTGAACTTGATGCGAGCTGCCACTGGTAGCCAGTGCAGTGAGATGAAGAGAGGTGTAACATGGGTTCTTTTGGGCTCCTTGAAGACCAGTCGTGCCGCTGCATTCTGAATCATTTGTAGAGGTTTGATTGTGTTTGATGGAAGACCAGCCAGAAGGGCATTGCAGTAGTCCAGCCTAGAAACGACAAGGGCCTGGACAAGAAGTTGCGCAGCATGCTCTGTCAGGAAGGGCCTGATTTTTCTGATGTTGTGTAGCGCAAACCTGCAAGATCGAGCAGTCTTTGCAATGTGCTCTTTGAAGGTCAGCTGGTCATCAAAGATTACGCCAAGATTTCTGACCGAACTTGATGGGGTAATTATTGATGTGCCTAATTGAATCGAGAAGTCATGCTGTAGAGTCGGAGTGGCAGGGACGACAAGTAGCTCAGTCTTTGCCAGGTTGAGCTGTAGGTGATGTTCTTTCATCCATGCCGAGATGTCCGCCAGGCAGCCTGAGATCCGTGCAGCTACCGTTGTATCATCTGGTTGAAAAGAGAGATAGAGCTGTGTGTCATCGGCGTAGCAATGGTAGGAGAAGCCATGTGCCTGTATGATGGGTCCCAGTGATGTAGTGTATGTTGAGAAGAGGAGGGGTCCAAGAACCGATCCCTGAGGAACCCCAGTGACCAGTTGATGTGCTTTGGATACCTCCCCACCCCAGGCCACCCTGAAGGACCTACCGGTGAGATAGGATTCAAACCAGCGAAGTGGAATCCCAGTGATGCCCAGCGATGAGAGGGTGGACAGGAGGATCTGATGATTGACAGTGTCAAAAGCAGCAGAAAGATCGAGCAGAATGAGGACTGATGATTTGGAATCGGCCTTTGCGACTCGTAGGGCTTCAGTGACTGAGAGTAGCGCAGTCTCTGTTGAATGGCCACTCCTGAAACCTGACTGTTTATCATCCAGTTTGTTGTACTGTGAAAGGAACAGTGAGAGCTGGTTGAAGACAACTCGTTCGAGTGTTTTCGCTACGAATGGAAGGAGAGAGACAGGTCTGTAGTTTTCTAAAAGAGAAGTGTTTAATGTAGGTTTTTTGAGCAGTGGGGTTACCCGGGCCTGCTTGTACGCTGTGGGGAAGATGCCTGTGAGGAGAGATGTGTTGATAATGTGTGTGAGTGCCGGTAAGAGTGTGGGAGAGATTGCTTGGAGAAGGTGAGAGGGGATTGGGTCAAGAGGACATGTTGTAGGATGGCAGGAGAGGAGAGATTAAATAATAAGTTTAAATAAACTTATTATTTAAGTTTATTATTTTTAATATCAATTTTTATTTAATATTTATAATTTTTTTTCATTATTTATATCTTATCTTATAACCCGTCCTCTACCCCTAAACATAACCCTAACAAAAACCTCTGCAGACCACTAGATTTAAATAGAAACATGATTTGGCCTTTTTTAGCAGTGAGGTCAGCTCACAAGTCAATGTTCAACACTTTCACTATATCGGTGCGGGCATTAATACCTCATATGTGTAGTCAAACCTGTATACTAATATAATGGATACTCACTCCTGTTACCCATTTCATTCCTGTTACTAAATAGTTTTTTCTTTAAAAAATAAAGTTAAACCATTATTTTTTTAATTAAGTTTGATCCATAATTTATCCCATTATTTAATAAATTGCATCACAGAAAATTGATAAGCTTGAGGTTTGAGTCGCCATTAAAATGAAAAAATGAGTTTGTGTACTTCAGAAAAATACACCTTGTGTAGATAAATAGTGATTTTTATGATAAAAAATAATATTTTTTGACCATGAAACCAACAATTTCTTTAAAATAAACACCTGCCTGAGGGGAAAATGAAGGAATTTGTTGATATATTTATAAACATGCTTTTTAAAAGACATTAGAGTTTTGGTAACAGGACTGAGAAAAATACATCCATCTTCCACTTAAAAATTGTGTAAAAAATTAAATAAAGTTACCTGAGATGGACCAATATAGATTTTGAATAGTTAAATATGTGTATTACTAGATTCAGTCTTTAAAAAAGGTAGAAAATGATTTTTTTTTTTAAGAGTTTTAGAAGCAAATGGCACCCATTCGGTGGAATGGCCCAAAAGTAATTTAAAACCTGTTAACATGCACCAGGACGCCAGCGCACTGAAAGCTCTTTGTTTGCACGTCATTGTTTTCAAATAGATAAAATGAAACGGGACAAAATTAATCTTGACAAACTATATATCATTTTGAAGGTCTAAGCCTCAAGCATCGACGACAGATCGCTGTTTTTCGATAGAAAGCTTATAAAGGAATGTATTTGCTAAATTTGTGTAAGCAGTACACATCAAAACATGTAGAAAAAACCGCAGTACATACCAGATTCATCCTGATAACGACTCTCAAACGTATCCACTGCTGTAAATCCTGGTTTAGTTTCAGAGATAAGGGTCCACGGAACAATTCTGGCGCTCCCTCGTGAGGACGCGTGACGCACGCTGTGACGCACCTGTCATCTGATAGGGCGTAACTTAATGATCGCCTTTTTGCACAAATAATCCTTTTTTTTTTAACATTTTTCATATATGTTTGCGTGTTTTGTGGGGAATTGCCTGTATCTGTATGATTAACATCTGTATGGCTGCTAATCAGCATGTAATTACTGACTGTTCACAGATATCAGTGTGAATGCAGTCTATATAAAAGGCCATTATAATGTGATTATTGACTATATTGGGCGGCCATCTGTATGATTAGCATCTGTATGAATGATCGTCAATATGTGATTACTAATGTATGAGCAGGAGCATCTGTATGTCAGGAAATCAGAGTATGTACTTAAGTTATTTTTTTATTATTATTATTGTTTTTTTTTCATCACTCAAAAATTATTCTTATTGTATTTTTCTAGTGCTCAAATAAATCACTTATATGCAGATGTGTCAAGTAACGAAGTACAAGTACTTACCTAAATTTTGGGTATCTATACTTTACTGGAGTAATTATTTTTCAGCCGACTTTTTACTTCTACTTCTTACATTTTCACGCAAATATCTGTACTTTCTACTCCTTACATTTTAAAAATAGCCTCATTACTCCTATTTCATTCAGGCTTGTTTTCATTCCGGCTTGTCATCGTTAAAAAAAACAAAAAAAAAAAAAAAACTATCCAGTATCCAGATAAATCGAATTTGATTGTGGTTGGATGAGAAGAATAAACACCATTCCGACACTCTATTGGTTTGTACGCGATCCATCGCACCTGCACATGACACAAATCACGTCACACTCCAGCAAGGACATAGCCAGTGTTGGGGTCGTTACTCAAAATAGATTATTTCTTAAAAGTTATTATTTCTCCACTACTGGCTCATTTATCAAACGGGTGCTTTCTCTTCGTCCTCCGCAAATTAAGCTACAGTAGTTCGGTAGAGAGACGTTTGAATAAATTAGCGTTTGCGATTGACAATGTTGTGATAAGTAGGCTATACTAACTTTGTAACTCGTTACCCCCAACACTGGACATAGCAGACGTATGTAGACAAGTACGAAGATGTCCGTGGCAGAGACTCAACTCGAGCGAAATGTCCCAACCAGGATTATGAGTTATTTTTTATTTTTATTTTTTGATTAATCACTTGGATTAATCATTCATTTTGTCAGCACTAATGTTTATTGTATATAGACAACCATACAAGGGTAATTGTTACTAAGCCTGCCCTGGGTACACCAATTTTCTTGTCCGTTGCCCTCACAGATTCCTGCAGCTAAGCTTGGATGTACATTTACATTCCAATAAAGGTTATTGATGACATGCCTCTGAAGTTTGACTTTTTGCACCATTACAATACTTATAGGCAACTAGTCATCATATCTTCCAATCCATGAAACATGTTAATGCTCAGTAGTACGTGTTTTTTTAATGTATTTGCATTGTACTAAAATGTGTTCATTTTCAATGGGCATATATGCGGCTGAAACAGGTAGCCTAGTGCATCCCAAAAACATTTTAATATAACATTATAGTCATTATGGCCTTCAGAAAAATGTTTTTTTGAGGAGGTGGGGTAGTGCACAATAGGCCTCTGTGGCGCGGCATAAGCTTTTGTCCTTAATGGCATTTTTTTCCTTACATTACTTTTACTTTTATACTTTAAGTAGTTTTGAAACCAGTACTTTTACACTTTTACTTGAGTAAAAAGCTTGAGTTGATACTTCAACTTCTACAGAAGTCTTTTTAAACCCTAGTATCTATACTTCTACCTGAGTAATGAATGTGAATACTTTTGACACCAGTGCTTATACGATGTCTAAGATTCTGTCTACTGTTTTATAATTGAAAAACTGCAGTGGCATGTATACATGTACTAAATAGTTTGTAGTAGAACCCTTCAATAATTTGGTAAATATTTTTCCTCAAACAGAGGGGGGGGGACTAGAAAAATGGCTGCAGGTATCTCATTTTTCATGGTATCTTCTTCAGATTTGAAATATAAACTCATGAGACATGAGACTTTCAACCCATTACTTTTCTGGATTGCTTCAGGACTGATTTCATGTATTTTTATATGAAATAAAAAAAAAATCAGTGTGGTACAATGTTTATCAAGGCACTTCAGTGTCTATAACTTTTTATATTTTTGAGCATTATCAACTCTGGATAACTCATAATTTCATTATGATGATGTTTCTTTGTGCTTCAGGTTCACCGGACATTCGTGTCTTTGCGATGGAAGCTCCTGATGATCAACACAAGCAGATTCTAACCTGTGTGGCCACTGGTTTCTACCCAAGAAATATTGAGATGAGCATCAGATTGAATCAAACTGTTCTTAAAGATCAAATATATACTGAAATCAGACCAGATGATGATGGAACCTTTCAGATGAGTACCAGTGTGGAGATCGTCAGAAACCACAAAAGATCTTATGACTGTCTGGTCAATCACAGCAGTCTGGCAGAACCAGTTTTAGCAAAATGGGGTAAAGGCCCAATTCATTTTTGAGTGAATATGTGCAGAATGGACTTTATACGTAACACTGCTTTTGCATGTATAACATATGAACATTAATACAAGTCAATGCTGTTAATATTGCTTGCCACAACAATTACAGTTAAAGTGCCTCAATTCACTTGAACAGGTTAAATGCATTTATGATGTTCTTTTTTATCATTCAGCAGATGGGGCATATTTTGACAGTGAAACAGAATCTCAATGGCCTGTTATAGTAGGAGTAGCAGCAGTTGTGGTTGCAGGTCTAGGGTTATTGCGTTGGTTTTGTTTAAAATTTCAAAAGGTGAGTTCTAATTCAACATCCTTGTTTAAAATAATTTTTAAAATGTATGAAACAGGGATGGACAGAGTGACAGTACTATATGAAAGTAGAAATATCTGAATTTTAATATGCTTTACCTTCTGTTTTTCTAGGCTTTCATTCATAATGCTATAGCATCATTGTCTTCAGTTCCTAATCCTGACACTGAACAAGCTGTGAATAGTCTGTTCAAGTATGAGAGCGGAGTCACACTACTGATGGGGATCTGAAACTCTCAGACGTTACATCCACAGACTATTGGCTGAACTTCTGATGCATTCACATTTTGAAGAAAAGTTCTGTTTGTCATGTTTCTAACAGGACCATGTGTACTGCAAAGTTTCAGGAGTGAACGGAGTTTTCAGTTCAATTTATTTATTTATTTATTCAATTATTCATTCAATTTCTGCATTGATTGAAAGCAGTCTGAGGCAGATCTATATTCAATTTAAAGTCTAATATGCAAAATGGCAACGCAATATGTAAAATGGCAATGTATTTCTGTATTTAAAAATACATTTCCCATATATGTTCAATGTTTGATTCATAATGAAAATGAAAATTCAATTATATCATTTATATTTGCCATTTCCTACACTAGTTTTAATATGTAAATTAAATACATTTTTAATGCTTTATAAGATGCTAAATTAAAATGTCCAAGCAGAAACTGTAGCACAAGAATAATTTAAATCCTATTTTTCCTGAATGCACTTAGACTTGGGATTGCACTTTCATCATAATACCGCATGATAATTGTTCTAAAAAGCAGTGTGAATTTCAAAATGCATTCTGAGTCAAAGATGTAGAGTTGAAATATTTCAGAGGATCAGGGATGTGGATGTTGGGGATTGTGTGATTGTGTATTATGACAGGTATTAATGGCAGTGGAACGTTTAAGTTTTTATGAAACAGTTAGGCTACAGGACTATAAAAAATGACTTCCTGAACACACACTTTGGTCTTTGGTTGTGAAAGATCATGTAAGATATATTTATGAAATTATGTTTTGTTGAAACTGTTTATGGTTTTGTTTCATTATCAGATTGAATTACATTGTGACAGTGCCTCTGCCATCTGTCTGTAAATGTGTGAACAAAATAGGACAGTTTTCATTAGGAAGTGAATGGTGAAAGTTCCGTCAATAGAATTTGCGTCTATAATTGCTCTTGGGAAACGCAGCGCTGGTCTGATATTTACGGTGACAATTAGGTTAAACAGATCTTCTAAATTTTAGATGTTGTCATTGAGGAATTGAGGTTTAGAATTATATGTACACCGATGGAATACACGGCTGAAAACGAAAGTGTAATTTGATCAGCAGCCAGTGAGGGGCATCAATGCGCTGAATAACACCTGGAAGAGAAGAAATAAACTTCACTTTAATGCAGATCTGTTCAGAGCGCGCGTCTGAAATAAAAAGGACAAAAATAGTTGATGCGCTGTCGTTTAAAAAGCTTTCTGTGTAGACAAGAATGTTTTGGCTAATTGTATTTCTTTTTCTTTTTGTTTCTCCTCAAAGCAGTGCGAAACAAGGTAAGCACAAAGTTTTCTGGTAAAATTTGGGACTTACACAGTTACCTAATAATTATAGGCGACGTACTGGTTGGGATAAAATATAAGATTGACTGAACTACATCAATAGCCTGAGCTCTTGTTTTACCTGACAGACTTATTTATGTTGACAACTACAATGCTGACATTTACATATTAAGAGAGAGAACATTATGTGAATAAATTACTTTATCTCTCTTTAACGAGAACCCGAGCTAATCAGCGCTCATCTGCTTGCATAGCAAAATCAATCATTTAAAAAATAACCTGCAGATAAATAGGCCTTATCAGTATTTATTTGTTGATCCCTATTTAATCCAAATGCATTTGAATTTGAATTGCATATGAATGTTATTTGCAGATTTAAACCCCGATAATGTTGTGCAGTGTTTCCGGTGTGTAGTTTGATTCTGCGGTTGTTCTGCTCATCCTCGGTAGATGATGTGAACGCTGTACGGACGCAGCTTATGTTACACAAACCTGAACGCGGAAAGTCTAGTTTACCCCACTGTCGGGGTAGGCTGTAACACGCTGGGGTAAATTGTAACAATTAGACAAAAGAAACAAAAACAGCGGCCACATCCTGCAATATGCTTCCAATATGGTTTATTGGAACAATCTAGAAGGACAAGACAACAGTCTCACTTTCTGTGATTGACCACAGCTCAATTTCTGTTTGACTCAGGAGTGTGCGTGTAAATTAGTCTACTATTTATGCTTAATGAGCACTTAATAAAAGTAGGCTACACTGTGTAACGAACTTGTATATATAACAAAAACAGTTTTTTTCAATGTTTGTGTATGATATCAGTGTGTGAATCTTCTCAATCATAGTCACAATGGTGTCAAATCATTGTTTTTAACCGAGTACAGGCTTGGTGGGCCCAGAGACTACACAGGGCACATCTAACCCACACTTCCTTTGGTTTTGAGCTGCCATATAGACAACATACATTTTTTCATCATCTGAGGTTTCATCATTCTCACCACTGGCTTACAACTAATTTCTCTGCAACCGATCTGAGTAACACGTCCTTCTCTGAAACCTCATGAAACCCTTTGGTTGTTGTTCACTATTGTACACTCTCAGAATAAAAGGTACAAAAGCAGTCACTGGCTCGGTACTCTTTTAAAAGTTACCAAATTGGGTTTTTAGGTACTAATATGCACCTTTAGAGACAAATAAGGTGTAGTTTTTGAAAAGGTAAGGCCCCAGTGACAGCATTTGTACCTTTTTTTCTGAGTGTAGCTAGCTATAACGAATGGTGCAGCTGAATAAAGTACAAACTTATTTTCAAACTAACCTAGTTACTCTAGTGCGGATTTTATGTTTCAGTTTAAGAAAGAACTTACAAATGGCTGGTGCGACCTACATTACTTTTACATGCTATCTGGCAGGAGAAAAGCTTTCAGCTTCCTTTCATTGTGGTTTGTGCTTTTTATCTTTCTCAGAGAAACACTTCCTCCGCTACATGTATACAGTCCTGACTAAAGCAGACACACTGCCAGTGTTCAGCGCTGTGGGTGAGTCTGATGACAGACAGATCACTCACTTCAGTATTAAAGAACAAGTCTGGATAAGAGAGAATCTGACTGTAGACGACTGGAATGAAGCTCCGGAGCCTCCAGGAACTAGAGACTGGTTCTTAAATTATCAGTCAAAGTGCAAAAACCATGCTGAGTGTTCTGGTGAGTAAGTGTTTTTTTCTCTTATCAACATCTAATCAACTTTTGAGCTCAGAAATGAAAACAAAGGTGTAATTTCATCAAGTAGCCACTTTGAGCATCCCTATACTGTACCCACTCAAAACTCACCCGTTCTCAAGGGTACACACAAGCATAATTATTTACTTATTCATGTTGTTCTGTGAATGTAGAGCTCCATGTACTCCAGAGAATAAGTGGCTGTGAGCTGGTAACACTTTCTAATGGAACAGTGAAGAGTCTGAAGGCCTTTGATGAGACTGCATACGATGGAGAAGACTTCATTACCTGTAAGTATGACCACCATCCGTGGCTGGATAAAGTCATAGAAACCAAAATGGATCATCAAACTGGACCAATGGATTTCCTCATAAACTGCACTAAGTGGATCTCCACATTTAACAACACATATAAGAGTAAGTTCTGATCACATTATTTTGATTAGCTCTTGTGTGTTTGTGTTTTTCACTCTTTCTAATTTTGTCTTGGTGGAGAGGTTGTTTATCATCATTATCATCACCACTGAAGACACTTTTAGCAAGGTGTAAATATTCAAACCTGTATGAATTTCACTGTAAAAAAATAATTAAAGAATCCACCTCAGCTTAAAAACTACAGGGCATTTGTTGCCTAAATGTTTAAGTTTTATCAAATTGTCTGTTACTTGTCAGTTCTCAGCTCATTTGTAAAATGTATCTACTTCAATCTCATAAACCTTAAAAATGAAATTGAAATTGGTTAAATTATTGATGAGTTAGGTTGCATGAGTTGTTGATTGTGATTTTGTTTTATGAATGTGATTTTGTTTTAAGGGAATGAACAGTACCATTTTTGACAGTAATTACATAAAGTGTAATGTTTGTTTGTTAATTGCATTGATATTTTCTGCTCCAGGTCGACCAGAAGTTTACGTATTTGCGAGAAAAGTTCCTGAAGATCAAAGCAAGCTGAATCTGACCTGCCTGACCACTGGTTTCTACCCCAAAAATATTGAGATGAACATTAGATTGGACAGAACTGTCCTTGGAAAACAAATATTTTCTGAAATCAGACCAAATGCTGATGAAACCTTTCAGATCAGATCCAGTGTGAAGATTGACAGAAACCATAAAGGATCTTATGACTGTTTTGTCATTCACAGCAGTCTGACAGAACCAGTTTCAGTAGAATGGGGTAAATATCACCAGAAATACAGTCACTCACATATTTGTAAATTGTAGCAGGAGAACATGATAATACTGAAATAGATTGTTGCTTGCCACAAACAATTACGTTTAAAGTGCCTTAATTCATTTCAATAGTTTATAATGTTTATTAAAAAACAGTTTTTATAAAATTTGCTTTTATTATTTTTATTTTCATTCTGCAGATGGAAACTGTTCTGACTGTGAAACAGAATCTTCGCGGTCTGTTACAACAGGAGTAGCAGTAGCGGTATTTCTAGTTCTTCTCATTGTGATTGTTTGCTGCATCTACAAAATGAGAAGATCAAATGGTTAGTTATAAATATTTAGCATGATCATTGTTGCATTAAACCTCTAAATATCCTTGTATTAAGGACATTTTAATATGTATGAAGAAGGGATGCACAGATTTACAGTATATACTGTATGACAGAACAAATAGAGATTTCAATAATGATGACTTTCATTTTTTGAATTGTATTTGATGGACATTAGATTATAAGAAATTAATGAGAAGTGTGGCATCAGTGCAGCTTGACATAACATTTATGAGAGCATGCTGTCTGTATGTGTTAGAGATGAAGTTTTGATAATATGCTGTATCTTTTCTAGGTCTATGAAGTTACCAGTGGGATATATAAGATGAGTAGTTATGATTTCACATTTACAGTTAGTCTTTTATCCAAAGCTGCTTACAAAAGAGCAACAATATGTAAGTGGTGTGAATAAGTCCCGGTCAGTCTAATGCAGTATGTAGTATTTTTTTATAATAAAAAGAAAACAAGTAGCCTAGATAGAATACAAAAAGAACAGAGAGTGCTAGTGTTAGAGGGTAATATTTTTATTAGAAAAGATACTTTTTTTTTCAACATTTGAGAGTTTCTTGAAACATTTCAAAGGATGAACAATACATAAAATGTGTAACATGACATGTAGTTCTCTATTCTATGAATTTATTAAGCTGCTTTTTCAAATCAAATGATGAAGAAATTCACACTTGGCCACTTGTCAGTTATTTTAGTTGTAATTCCTGCAGCACTGCAAAAATAATGCCTTTGAAACTTGTTCCTGAGCACTCCCCTTTCTGTCATTGGTTGGACAAATACCTGTAGTCCCGCCCCCAAACTCATGCCATTGGTTGAGTTACAGGTTGACTCAAACAGAGCAATGTCTGTTACAAAGTTAAACTACCAGTGACTTCTAGTGTACTGCATATTAAGATACGTGAAATTATCACTAATATTAAACTATTTTTATTTTGTCATTGCTACTTGAGTGATAGTCAATTTTTTCCTCCTCGGGTCCATTTCAGTTCATGAAATAATTGCATCTCATTGCTCAGGAAAATTGTTCAGAGCTCCTAATTATTTGCTCATATATTTGTTTTACCAAAAAAATTATAAAAGTAACCACACACCAAGATGTCGAGGTGCAAGTTATAGAAAAAATATATAAAAACAACGACTTAGAAGGATTTTTATACTTTAATTTCATAAAATCAGTTCCGTTTTATTTGTATATTTTGATATATATCTCTGTATACATATAAAACACATAGGTAAAACATTTAATCTATGACTCATTTCTAATTAAAGCTTGATGACGACTCAATCTTAAATTACATTAAAATACAGTATTTACTGTACAGACTTCTTAACTGAAATTACCGACACTGAAATCATATTAACTACTATTTGTAATCATATTAGTCATATAAAAATCATATTTGTCATATAAAAAGCATATGCAGTAGACCAAAAGCTTGTAATAGAAATTGAGAATTCAGGAATATTTCTACTGCAGATGTTACAGTGCAAAATGTAACCTGTAACTCTTGATTGGAGTTGTAAATGAAAAAGGGAGAGACAGTCAAAACCACAAAATACAAAGACAAACATATGTATATACATATTACAATATTACCAAATTTTCAGAGCAAATTAAGAAAATTATTTATCAACTGACACATTTTGCAGACTTCCTGCCTTGCAGGATTCCAATATGAAGAATTATAAAACCAAAAGATTGTATTTATCTCGTGAATGAAAAAAAAACAAATAGAGAATTAAGCACAAATATTGCTGATTATCGCAGTATTAAGCTAAAATGCAATTCATGACATACATCTGTTACCAGGTAGTAGGTACATTTACAATTATATTTTATGATAAATTCAATCAAGAAAACCCATGTTAGATAAATGTTTTCTTATAGAGAGAGATTTGACAGGGTGAAGATGGGCAGCCTTTGTAATAGTGTTTCAAGCTTCACAGCAGCCATGATTAAGGATATGTGATATATAAAAAAAAAAAAAAAAAAGAAAAAAGAAAAACAAAAGGGGCAGCCGTGGCCTAATGGTTAGAGAGTCGGTTCTGTAACCCAAAGGTTGCAGGTTTGAGTCCCAGGTCCGGCAGGGATTGTTGGTGGGGGGAGTGAATGTCCAGCGCTCTCTCCACCCTCAATACCACGAGTGGTCCATGACTGAGGTGAGACCCTTGAGCAAGGCACCAAAACCCCAACTGCTCCCCGGGCGCCGTAACATGGCTGCCCACTGCTCCAGGTGTATGTTCACTGCTGTTTGTGTGCACTTGGATGGGTTAAATACAGAGCACAATTTCCTAGTATGGGTCACTATACTTGGCCACAAGTCGCCTCCTTCCTTTATAGCCTATTAAATATATCTATATGTTTTTAAATCCTATCTGAGACTTAATTCTTTTTATCTTTTGAGTCTGTGAAACCACGTTGTCTTGGGTTTTGGCAGATAATTTGTCTTTGTAATTTATGATGTTGCATTGTTTATATGTGTATCTATAATATTCCTGTAGCAGCTAGTCATGGATATGATTTCCAGAGAAAACATGTACTGATCAAATGTATAAGCTTGAATGCATTGTGAGTCTCTTTGAGAAGTTTCAGACAAATGCATAAATGTGCCTGTTTGAACAATGTGTTGTGTTCAGTGTGCAATATCAGAAATAAATGTTTTGTGTGTGAATGTGTTTATGTACTGAACATGGAACAACATGATATACATGGTAGAAAGATCTTCACAGATTCCCAACTCATGAATGCACTGAAAACATCTATAAACAAAAATCAAAACAATCTAATGTACAATTAGAAACTGAAAACAAATCATCACAAAGAAGCTGTGCTGAGTTTTGTATTCTGTATTGTTGTTCATGTTCTTAAATAAAGCATGATTTCACCAAACAGGACTGTCTGCAAGTGTTACAATCTTCAGGAATTCAAGCCATGACTTCTTGTTGACTGATTTTACAAGAATGTGTATAATACTAAAAAATAGATTTGTAGCTTTTGTCACTGGTATTTGAATGAAATGTTTCTGATAAATCAGCTTCTCTTCAGGTCTATTTCAGTTCATGACATACAGTAATGCATTTCATGTGTTCTAGCTCGTACTATAGAGTATTATAGAGTAGACAGTGTTTGAAACTTTGTTATATGCACTTCTCATGTTTATTGAATTTAAATGGACTACATTTTTATGATTTCACTTTTCCCATAATGTGTCACAGACAAAGGTAGACACAATTCTATACAGAGCGCCTAAGGAAAGAAAATGAGATGAGAGAAAATTAGGGGTGAAGTCAATTTTTGGTAAACTGTGTATTAAATACAAATAAATCTATTCTAACAAATTCTCAAAGTCTCTTGTATCTCCCACTATGTTTTTTAAAGGAATATGGTTGTTACTTTAAACATGCAGAGATTAAAACATATTAAGTGCCCTTTTTTTCTTCAGGCCTCTTGGTAAAAATCCTCTCTTTCGTTTGGGCCCTTAGAATCATCCTACACAACAGTAGTTATTTCATAATAATTTTTCTTGAACCTTAACTAGTAGATAATTAATAGTAGTTTCTTCAGGAGATATGAAAGAATACATTAGTTATTGATTAGCTAACTGTTACACTGTAAAAAAAAAAAATCCGTAAAAAAACCTGTAAAAACGAAATACGGAAAATTACTTCAAATTATTACAGTATATTGTACTGTATTTTTACAGACTTTTTTACAGTGTACTTAACACAATCATAAAATTGTATTACATACTGATTAGTTAACACATCTTCCTTAGTAGTTAACAGTAGTGTTGCTTTCGTCAACGAAAACTATGACGAAATATCGTCGTCAACGAACCTTTATCACGTGACGAAAACGAGACGAGACGCAACGTAAATGCTGGTCATGTGACGATGACGATAATTAAATGTATAATGCAATATCGTTGACGAATAAAAACGAGACTAAATGTGGTTTACAAAATAAAAACTATGCTAAAATGTCTCTTCATTTTCGTTGACCAAAACGAGACGAAACGAAATGTTATAACGTTATTTCGTCTCGTTTAGTCGCGTTATTATTTTGCAGTATTTCTGTTTCATGTGACTTAACGTTACTTCAGGGGCTGTCAGGGTTGCCAGGTTTTCGCAACAAAACCCGCCCAATTGCTACTCAAAACTAGCCCAATCGCATTTCGAGGGGTTTTTCCCGGTAAAGTTCCAGGGTCTAAATATTTGGGGACTTGGCAACACTCTGCACAGACGCAGGCGACGTCACTTCCTCAAGCTCCACTCGCGGCATTATTTAGAAGACGACAACAAACAAAGTTAAGTCTGACACAGAGAAAGGGACCGATGACCGGCTTCAGTTTACAATCAATACAAGTAACAGACACATTTTATTTGCACTTTTTAGTATGTTATTGTAGCTCGAGCATTCAAGCACCTTGTTTCTCTTTGTTAAACTTGAATGTAACGTTATATATTTTTTTCTGGCATTGTCATGTGATGCTATTTTATTTTATTTATTGTTTTTATTTATTTAAATGTATGTGTGTGTACTTCTAATATGTTTGGTTGGTAAAATAAATGTTGTAAATTCAAATCAGAGTGTCTTTGGATGTATTCTTAAGTCTATAAGGTAACAATAATATAATAAGATAACCTTGTTTGAAATGGGTTTGGCTAAAAGAACATTTTGGTTTCGTCTGTAGTTACTTATACTATATTGACTGGGTTAAATAGAATTGCATTACTAAAAAGAGACTAAAATACAATTTTCATTGACTAAAACTAGACGAAAATAGTCATGGATAATTCTGACTAAAATAAGACTAAAATGCTCAGACTTTTAGTTGACTGAAACTTGACTAGACTAAAAAGAGTATGAACGTGACTAAAACTAATAAAAACTAAAATGACAGCTTCACACAAAGACTAGACTAAAACTAAAATTAAAACAGGCCGCCAAAAACAACACTAGTTGTGTTAGTTCTTCAATAATTCCTTATTAGTTATGTAGTAAGTAAGAAACAGTATTCTAAAGTGATACCATGTTTTGTTGTATGTTCACAGTTTATGCTGTAAAACTATTGTGTGAAAACTGTGTTTGAAGAGAGTTTAAAAATGATAATACGACAAATTTAAATAGTTTCACGGCTGTTCTTTTCCTCAAGGAGCTCAGAAATGAAAATTAAAGTGTGAATTCATAAATCCACCAGTGAGGGGGTGGTAATGCGCTCAATACAACCCGGAAGAGACGAAATACACTTTCACTTTAATGTAGATCCGTTCAGAGCGCTTTTCTAAAATGTAAATTAAAAAAAAGTATTTGATAGGCTCTAGTTTTTAAACATTTTCTTTGTAGAATGTTTTTGTATTTTGTGTTTATTATTTTATTGTTTCAGTCATTTCTTGGTGATGCGCTGCAAGGTAAGAACACAGTTATTGTAGTTTTCAGTTGACCGGGAAAAAATGGCGACCTACAAACTGCAGTCACTAACAAACATACTATGCATAGTTTTATGCTATTATAAAATTGCATATAAAATACAATTTTACAGTATTCCTTATAGTAAAGTTTGAGTTGAGGTTTTAAATCAGTTTTATCCACATGTTGTCAAGTTCGTCATTGCACGTGTTTTATACTCTGTTCCTCAGAGAAACATTACCTCCACTTCAAGTTTAAAGTCCTTTCTAAAGCAAACACACTCCCAGAGTTCAGTGCTGAGGCTGTTGCTGACGGCAGACGGATATTTCACTACAATAATAAAGATCAATCCTGGGTAAGATCGAGTCTAACTGAAGATGACTGGACCAAATCTCCTGCAGAGCCACCTGATTCTAGAGACTGGTTCATTCATCAGATGAAGACTCTGTCAAACTGCTCAGACTCACAGTGTTCTGGTGAGTTTCATGCTTTATTAATCAATTATCAGACATGTTGTGAAACTGCATATTCCTGCGTAAAACATTCATTCATTCATTTATTTCATACTTTTGCACAGTACTGTATACAGTGTATATTGTCATGAGTGTTGTTCTGTGATTGTAGAGCTCCATGTGCTCCAGAGAAAAATTGGCTGTGAACTGGAGAAATTTCCTAACGGGACAAAGAATCTGACTGTCTTTGATGAATATGGATTTGATGGAGAGGATTTTATAGCCTTTAATTCTGACACTATGCAGTGGATTGATAAAAACCCAAAGCTAAAGAAATCAAAATCAAATGGGATCAGCAAACAGAACGCAATGAACTCCTTTACTATTACCTCAAGACCTGCATGAACTGGATCTCCACATTTAACAACATGAAAAATAGTAAGTTCTGATCAAATCACTTTAATGAGCTGTAACTCTTTGTGAGCATGAAATAAGTTCAGGAGGTTGTGTCTAATTCTCTCATTGTACAGAGATGTAGATTTATCACCATTTATTAAAAAATAAATACTGATCAGTTCAAAATGTTAAAATATCCTTGAATGAGTGTTTGATTTAACTTTCTGGGGTTTGTCTGAAATGATACACTGCACTATTAATTTAGTAATTTAAATCTTTCATAGGTGTAATTGTGATAATTTATTCACAAAAAGTGTCTGTATTATTATTATTTTATTTATTTCTATTTATTTATGTATTTATTTATTTTGCACAGAACCAAATTCTTTGTAAATGTTTGTTTGTTAATTGCATTATTATTTTCTGCTCAGCTCCACCAGATGTTCATGTGTTTGTGAGGAAAGCTCCCGATGATCAAAATAAGCAGGTTCTGACCTGTCTGGCCACTGGTTTCTACCCCAGAGATATTAAGATGAACATCAGATTGTACAGAATTATAATTAAGAACCAGATATCATCTGGAATCAGACCAAATGGTGATGGATCCTTTCAGATGAGAACCAGTGTGGAGATCGACAGAAACCACAAAGAGTTTTATGACTGCTCTGTCATTCACAGCAGTCTGACAGAACCAACTGTAGTAGAATGGGGTAAATATCACCATAAATTCATCTTTGATTGAAAGCATGAAGAATGGCTTTTATACACTAATGGTGCTTCTGCGTGAATAACAGATGAAACTCAATACAACTCACTCAGTATGTAGAAAGAGAACATAATGTTGATGTTGCTGGTCACAAACAATTACAGTTAAAGTGTCTTGACTCAGTTCAACATTTTACACACGTGTCTTACAGAGCAGAGACTGATGTGCATCTCTCTGTTGATCCTTTTAGATTTAGATTTCACTTATTTATTATAAGTTCAAGGATCTGAAAAGCAACATTTACAAAAGAAAAAAACTTAATGTGGACTACATTTTATGGCGTAGTAATGCAGGATTGACAGACGCAATCACTAATGTTTTGTTGTATGTTCACAGTTTATGCTCTAAAACTATTGTATGAAAACTGTTTGAAGAGAGTTTAAAAATGATAATACTGTTAATGACGGATTTTAATAATTTTACTGGACCTTTCCTCAAGGACTTTAGAAATTAATGCGAAAATGTAATTTCATAAAGCCGCCAGTGAGGGGCAGCAATGCGCTCAATACAATGAAATTGCATGTAAAATACAATTTTACAGTATTCCTTTTTGTAGAGTTTGTTTTCAGATTAGTTTGATCAAAGTCCCTTTAAAGGAACACTCCACTTTTGTTGATAATAGGCTCATTGTCCAACTTCCCTAGAGTTGAGTTTTACTGTAGTTGAATCCATTCAGCCGATCTCCGGGTCTGGCGGTAGCACTTTCAGCGCAGCTTAGCATAGATCATTGAATCTGATTAGACCGTTAGCATTTTGCTCAAAAATGACCAAAGAGTTTTGATAATTTTCCTATTTAAAACTTGACTCTTCTGTAGTTACATCGTGTACTAAGACCAACGGAAAATTAAAAGTTGCGATTTTCTAGGCCGATATGGCTAGGACCTATACTCTCATTCCGGCGTAATAATCAAGGAACTTTGCTGCCGTACCATCTGTACAGCAAGCGCAATGATATTATGCAGCACCTGAAAATAGGCTACTTCCGTCAACATAACCAACGTGACCACCTGCTTGCACAGGGAGTGTGCCTTGCAACCATGGAGACATTTGTGAGAGACGATTCAGAAGATATTTACTTTGGTGCAGATCCAGAACCGTATCTATTTGAACCGGAATACACTGAAGATGAGCTTTTTTTTGGAAGTTACCTAGCTGGGGACTATTTTCAGGCGCTGCGTAATATCATTGCACCTGCTGCACCCATGGTACGGCAGCAAAGTTCCTTGATTATTACGCCGGAATGAGAGTAAACTCAACTGTTTAAATCTGGGAGTTGGAAATTGAGCCTATTTTCAAAAAAGTGGAGTGTTCCTTTAAGGCAAGTCATGTCACTCGGCGGCCATCTTTGAAACGCCTCTCAGGCATGCAAATGCAGCTCCTATCACTTTGAATGGGGAAACATCAAATTCTCCAGTATTGTTCACAAGCGTACGATTAAATTTCATAATTGAGATCACAAATGAATTCTAACAACAATAAATGTTGTTTCTTTTGCTCAAAGAGTATTAATTTATTTTTTAAAAAAAGAGTATTTTTTCAGGCTAGATCAGCCAGTGTGCATGCGCAGTCCCTAAACTCATGTCTCCAGAACGCTGACTGTTTCTATAGCAACCGGGACTTCTAACGGTATCTGCTGTGACTCGCTGACTTTACCGATTAGGGATTGGCTCTTTTACTCAGAAGACGGGGCTTTCTTCAATAGAGCGGCCATATTGAGCATTGCATTTCTCCCCATTCAAAACTAGACGAGTGACACGCCTTGGGTATTCTATAGTCTTTGATTTTATCCACATTTTGTCAGTTTTGTCATTGCATGTGTTTTATACTGTTTGTTCCTCAGAGAAACATTACCTCCACTTCAAGTTTACAGTCCTTTCTAAAGCAAACACATTCCCAGAGTTCAGTGCTGAGGCTGTTGCTGATGGCAGACGGATATTTCACTACAATAATATAAATAAATCCTGGGTAAGATCGAGTCTAACTGAAGGTGACTGGACCAAATCTCCTGCAAAACCACCTGAGTCTAAAGACTGGTTCATTCATCAGATGAAGACTCTGTCAAACTGCACAGACTCACAGTGTTCTGGTGAGTTTCATGCTTTTCTCATCAATTATCAGACATGTTGTGAAACTGCATATTCCTGCTTAAAACTTTATTATTATTATTTTTTTCTTTATTTTTTTTTGTTGAGACTTTTACACAGTGCTTTATACAATATGTATGTCATGAGTGTTGTTCTGCGATTGTAGAGCTCCATGTGCTCCAGAGAAAATCTGGTTGTGAACTGAAGAAATTTAATGGAACAGTGAAGAGTTTGGGAGCATTTGATGAATATGGATTTGATGGAGAGGATTTTATAGCCTTTAATTATGACCCTCTGCAGTGGATTGATAAAAACCCCAAAGCCAAAGAAACCAAAATCAAATGGGATCAGCAAACAGAATGCAATGAACTCTTTTACTATTACCTCAAGACCTGCATGAACTGGATCTCCACATTTAACAACACAAAAAAGAGTAAGTTTGATCTGATCACTTTAATGAGCTGTAACTCTTTGTGAGCATGAAATAAGTTCAGGAGGTTGTGTCCATAGACTGTAAAAAAAGATGGACGACACACCTTCACTCTCTTCCATTGAAGAAAAGTGAAGCTGACACGTTCCAATAGGTAGTGGACATATTGTGCTGATTTGGGACCGGAGTCTGTGCAGTAGTGAGTGAAGTGGAGCTGTGTCCCGCCCACAGAGTCAATCGCAAGCACATGCCCCTGACCCTTTTTGAATTAGCCTGACAAATTGCTCCAATTTTTTTCTGCTGATTGCCGTACAAGAGGCTTGTGTTAAAATAAGGTAAATACAATTCCAATCTCCTCCGGAAGATCCCAAAAGAGTCTGTTGGTGCCTCAGTTCACTCAGAGAAGCTGTCAATCTCAGCTGTCAATCATGACGTCACTCTTGTTTTTATAGCATCGCATAACTTACTAAAACAAAACTTATTTAAAAAATCAAACACTTGAATTTACATTTAATTATTTAGTTTGTCTCACGTCCCACACTGTAAAAAAAAAAAGTTGAGCCAACTTAAAATTTTAAGGCAACCAGCTTCAGCAGATTTTTGAGTTTTCTCAACTTGTTGTTTTAAGTTTATACAACAAAAAGTTGAGAATCTCCTACAAAAATTAGTTGAGAGAACTCAAAAATCTGCTGAAGCTGGTTGCCTTAAAAGTTGGTTCAATTATTATTATTTTTTTTTACAGTGCATTAGATTACATGGAGAGGGTGGTGTTTATGACCTATACTGGGACCAGAGACCAGGGGGGCGATCGAAACGTTCTGGCTTCGCTTTTCAAGACTTGTGTGGCACACTTGGTTTGTGTCTAATTCTCTCATTGTACAGAGATGTAGATTTAGCACAATTTAGTAAAAAAAAAAAAAAAAAACCTTTAAAAAATGTTAAAACATCTGATGTTTTTTGTATCTGAAATGATACACTAACTCTATTAATTTAAACTAAATGATAAAACTTTAGGAAAATCTTTCAAGGTTGTGTTTACTTATTTTACTCACAAATGGGATTGTGTGTGTTCCTGGTAATCCCTACGTTATGGGGACAAAATGTCCCCACAAAGATGACAATCCCCATGAGGAAAAAAGCTTATAAATCATACAGAGTGAATAATATATATAAAAATGCACAAAGTTTCCTAAAAGGGGTAGGTTTAGGTCTAGGGCAATAGAACAGGCTATACAGTTTGTATAGTATAAAAACCATTATGCCTATGGAATGCCCCCGTAAAACATGGAAACCCTGTGTGTGTGCGTGCGTGCGTGTGTGTGTGTATTTATTTACTTTGCACACAGAATCAAATTATTTGTTAATGTTTGTAATTGCATTTTTATTTTCTGCTCAGATTCACCAGATGTTCATGTGTTTGTGAGGAAAGACCCTGATGATCACAGTAAGCTGAATCTGACCTGTCTGGTCACTGGTTTCTACCCCAGAGATATTGAGATGAACATCAGGTTGTACAGAAATATAATTAAGGACCAAACATTTACTGAAATCAGACCAAATGGTGATGGATCCTTTCAGATGAGAACCAGTGTGGAGATCGACACAAACCACAAAGAGTTTTATGACTGTCTGGTCATTCACAGCAGCCTGACAGAACCAACTGTAGTAGAATGGGGTAAATATCATCTTTAATAATAAATAAATTCATAAATAAATTCATCTTTGATTGAAAGCGTGAAGAATGGCTTTTTTACACTTAATGGTGCTTCTCCGTGAATAACAGATGAAACTTGATATGAGAACATAACATTGATGTTGCTGGTCACACAATTACAGTTAAAGTGCCTTGATTCAGTTCAACAGCTGAAATGCAATTTCAATATTTGTATTTTTATTTATCTATTTTTTGCAGCTGGAAATGGTGCTGATTGTGAAACAGAATCTCAGTGGGCTTTAACAGCAGTATTAATAACCGTTTCAATTCTAGTTCTCTTTGTGATCTGTTACTGCATCTACCGAAGGAGAAGATTAAATGGTGAGTTATAAATATTCAACACTTTTGCTTTTTAATGTTTTGTTTTTAAATAGCATTGGTTTAAATACCTTTTTAAAAAAGTATGATGTTTGACAGTATATATGACGTTACAAATATTTTATTTGATGATCACAAATTACAAGGAACACCGCAAATGAGAAATGCAAAATTGCTGAATATATTCAAGCTAAAGCTTTTATATAATCTACTATGAATTTTTTCTAGGTCAGATGAGCGGTTATGGTGATCAAACTGGAAGTGAGATGAGAACCGAGCATCGTCCTTCACACAAAGGTAGGGCTGCCCCCTTAATAGCTGACTAAACATGAGTTGACGAGAAGAGGCTAGACTAAAGACTAGTCGACTAAAATTTAATTACAGAAGAAAGGCAGCAGCTATATGCATTGAGTGAAAATAGCCTTATTGGGACAATAAAGCCCTCCCTACACCTACCCATAAACCTACCCAGTAAACACCTTTGAGGCACTTTATTTGAAACTTTTCAATTCTTTGCCTTTTCTATGTGATATGTAATGTGAAAAGGGTGAAGAATGTCTGTGATGAACAGATCAATCCAAACGCTCGCCTGTCATTCATCCACCTCAAATATGACTTAATCTGTGAAACATATTTAAAGGGATAGTTCACCTAAAAATGAAAATTATGTCATTAATTACTGTCGTTCCAAACCCGTAAGACCTTCGATCATCTTCAGAACACAAATTAAGATATTTTTGATGGAATCTGAGAGCTCTTTGACCCTCCATAGACAGCAAGCGTCCTTACATGATCAAGGTCCAGAAACGTAGCAAGGACATCATTAAAAAAATCCATGTGATCCAAGTGGTTCAACCGTAATTTTACGAAGCTAGAAGAATACTTTTTGTGTGTAAAGAAAACAAAGCAGTGTCAGAAAGCTTTTTTTTTTAATTTCATCAAAAATATTTTTATTTGTGTTCCGAAGATGAACAAAGGTCTTACCATATCAACCCTATACAGAGAGAAAATTGTGCCAAAATTAAAAAATCTTTTGAAGATATCACTGAACAATTAACCCTACAAAAGTACATTTATGGCTAAAGTAAATTTTTTAGTTATATAGCAGTTTAGATAGTTCTTTAATGTTTTGCAGAAGACACTAACTGGTTTTAAATTTCAGTTGCACAGATGGGGAACATCGTAACACTGTGCCCCTCTACTAGTAGCCCTGTCCTATTCAGTGACATTAGCGATGCAATTTGCATAAATTATTTCAATTAATTTTAATGAGAAGCCATGAGAAATGGGTGAATAAAGACAGTCAATGTTTAATGTTCAGAAATTATTATTTCAAGAAATGTAGTATTTTGTCTCCTGTTGTGTGTTTTTCTGAATGTCTGAATGCGTTTCTTCATTAAGTTTTATATTATCTGCTGTATTTTTTCTAGGTCAGATGAGCAGTTATGACGATGACAATGGAGTGAAGATGACACTTCACTCTGATAGAGGAGAGACATCCAGTCCTGAAAGTAAAAGAAGAGAATGGTATAATAAGAACGGATCATCTCCACACACAGATATCTCCATATCACAGTCTGGACTGAGATGTGAACAGCTTGTGTTTTGTAGGTCCTGATTAGAAATTATGTTTGGCACATAAAATGTTCTATTTATGTAACAGTATTGTTCTATGTGGTAGTTTCAGGGAAATGAAAATGAGTCAAACTGAGTACTGTAAAATTACACACTGAGGTTTATATGAAGTATTTGCATTGACATCATTAGTGGACCATTTTTACATTTCACAAATGTATTTTCATTTGCTCCAGCAGCAAAAATGACTTTCCTAATTAAAACAAACAAATAAGGAGAAATTGATTACTTCTGTCAGAAGAGAAATATGTCAAATGTACATCATTTTCTCAGCCGTTGCATTAGATCACCTCATTATAAAACAGTGTGTATTATGGTGTACATTGGATTTTTAAAAATGTGCATTTAAAAAACTGTTTAGTGTTTAATGTTTACAGTGTTACTAACCATGAAAAACAAATCTTCATAGTTTGTGAAAAGGAGTTGTGAAAACAATAATTGCACTGTATTTTGTGTTGCTGCTTATGTTTATAAATTGTGTTATTTCACCAATATAAATTTATTTTAGAATAGATAGTTTTGTTATTGTTGCGTAAATGAAATGTGTTTCCAATAAATCACCTTCTCTTCAGGTCCATATCTGTTCATAGCATGCAGTAATGGATTTCATGTGTGCTACAGAAGTAACTACTATTTTTTTTTTAGTTAATATCCTTTATCCATTTATGAGACATGGTTAAACAGTATGCAGGAAATATCAGGCTAGAAAATGCTTGTTTTCTGTATGAGAATTCTGCCAAAAATAGATATAACTCTTAGCCACGTTTAAAATGTTTTCCCCCCCAAAATTGCAAACCAGATATTTTTCCCATGTAATTTTAGAACACTTTGTAAAAAAAAAAATATATATATATATATATATATTATTATTATTATTATTATATAATGTACAGGTGCATCTCAGTAAATTAGAATGTCATAAAAAAGTATTCATTACATGTATTCAAAAATATTCATTACATGCAAAGTAAAACATTTCAAAAGTTTTTTTGTTTTAATTTTGATGATTAGAGCTTACAGCTCATGAAAGTCAAAAATCAGTATCTCAAAATATTAGAATATTTACATTTGAGTTTCAATTAATGACCATCCCTACAGTATAAATTCTGGGTATCTCTTGTTCTTTGAAACCACAATAATGGAGAAGACTGCTGACTTGGCAATGATCCAGAAGACGAACATTGATGCCCTCCACAAAGAGGGTAAGTCACAGAGGGTCATTACTGAAAGGTGTGGCTGTTTACAGAGTGCTGTATCAAAGCATATTAAATGCAAATTTGACTGGAAGGAAGAATTTGGGTAGGAAAAGGTGCACAAGCAACAGGGATGACTGCAAGCTTGAGAATACAGTCAAGCTAAGCTGATTCAAACACTTGTGAGAGCTTCACAAGGAGTGGACTGAAGCTGGAGTCAGTGCATCAAGAGTCACCACGCTCAGACGTCTTCAGGAAAATGGCTACCAAGCCACTTCTGAACCAGAGACAACGTCAGAAGCGTCTTACCTGGGCTGTGGAGAAAAATAACTCAGTGGTCCAAAGTCCTCTTTTCAGATGAAAGTAAATTTTGCATTTCATTTGGAAATCAAGGTCCCAGAGTCTGGAGGAAGAGTGGAGAGGCACAGAATCCATGTTGCTTGAAGTCCAGTGTGAAGTTTCCACAGTCAGTGATGATTTGGGCTGCCATGTCATCTACTGGTGTTGGTCCACTGTGTTTTCTGAAGTCCACAGTCAACGCAGCCATCTACCAGGAAATTTTAGAGCACTTCATGCTTCCTTCTGCTGACAAGCTTTATGGAGATGTTGATTTCATTTTCCAGCAGGACTTGGCACCTGCCCACACTGCCAAAGGTACCAAAAGCTGGTTCAATGACCATGGTGTTACTGTGCTTGATTGGCCAGCAAACTCGCCTGACCTGAACCCCATAGAGAATCTATGGGGTATTGTCAAGAGGAAGATGAGCGACACCAGACCCAACAATGCAGATGAGCTGAAGGCCACTGTCAAAGAAACCTGGGCTTCCATACCACCTCAGCAGTGCCACAAACTGATCACCTCCATGCCACGCTGAATTGAGGCAGTAATTAAAGCAAAAGGAGCCCCTACCAAGTATTGAGTACATATACAGTAAATTAACATACTTTCCAGAAGGCCAACAATTCACTAAAAATGTTTTTTTTATTGGTCTTATGAAGTATTCTAATTTGTTGAGATAGTGAATTGGTGGGTTTTTGTTAAATGTGAGCCTAAATCATCACAATTAAAAGAACCAAAAGACTTAAACTACTTCAGTCTGTGTGCATTGAATTTATTTAATACACGAGTTTCACAATTTGAGTTGAATTACTGAAATAAATTAACTTTTCCACGACATTCTAATTTATTGAGATGCACCTGTATACTGCACTCAACTGCCATGCATTACATAGGGATTTGAGAATCCCACTGTAGAGCTATTCAGAATCAAGGAATCGACTCTTGTGGAGTCGAGTCTCCCCATCACTACTTTCAGCCATTTTGCCGTTTAATAATTCTCATACTCAAATCACAGTGGCAAAAGTGACCTCTAATAATACCCGCAGGGGAGAAAATAAATAAATTACAAAATGTAGTCCACCCGCCAGAAAAAAAATCATACATTAATACACATTGAATGACTGACTTACCGCAATAAACGCAGCTGATGTATGCAAACTGTGCGATGAGAGAGAACGTAAACTCCATTTCGGGTTTACAGGAAACTGCGATGAACACGCATAAAAAACAAAACACATGGACATCAAAAGCTACAAAAAAGAGTGCTCAGAGGCACTTGGTTGTTCTTCTTCTTCTTCTATTTTTACGGCGGTTGGCATCCAACGTTTTGGTGCAGTACCGCCACATTGTGCTCCGGAGTGTGGATCAGAAAATAGGTTTACAGACTCACTCACCCGCTCTCCCCCTTCCCCTCCCCCTGAGCTACTGAACATGCGCACATCAATACAGCCTCATTTTTGTCTCATTGTACAACAATATTTTTTTTGCATTATTGTAAGGGGTAGGTTTAGGGTTGGGGTAGGTGTAGACGTTAATAAAACAGTCTAATAGGTAGAAAGTTAAATTTCATTGATAGTTTCCGGTCGGAGCTGTATCTCTTCTAACCACAATACAGCTACAGCCACCTATTGCTTTCAGATCATTTATAATTGCATATTATACATTAAACTGTGCTGAGGCATTCTTTAGTACTGTCACATTTTCTGTTCAAAAGATTTTCTGTTAGTTGAATTCGTTCTCTTTCGTATGCTACACAATTTAATAGCACATGTCCCACAGTCTCTGCTTAATTCCAATGACTTGAGTACTAAATGATTAAGAGCTTTATGACCAATATGAAGCCTTGATATTATTGTGTCCTCCTTCCTACTTCCAAAGTTTTTCCTTCCATTTCCAACATGTTTTTGAATGTTGTATAGATGATGACCTTTAACCTCCCCATCCCACATCTCTTGCCATTTCCTAATCATAATGAGTAAACATATAATATCTGAACATGCTTTGTAGAATATCATATAATATGTCTTGTCTAGATGTAGACTTACCACTTAATAAACTTGTTAAAACAGAATATGAGTCTGAGTAAATGACTGTTCTTAATGGCTGAATTTCCTCCACCTAATGAAGAGCCATTAGGATGGCTATCATTACTGCTGAGTAAACTGAAACATGGTTACTTGTCCTTTTAGCAACGACACAGCGCTTTCCCTCACTTTCACCAGCAGAGGTCCAAAGTATCCATATCTGACTGAAAAGAAAATAAGTGGTAGGCCTATATCGCCCATACCTCTTTGCTGTGACCTTTTTCACAGTCACATCTGGCTTCGTCAGTGGGCTGTAGCAGAAGTGTCACTAGGCCCTTTTTATGGAGGCTTCAATAGATATGTAAGAAGCATGTAATGTTACATAAATCTTTTATTGACATTTGCTTTTGAACATTATTGTAAAAATGCAGGTTATAGAAAAGACGTGTGTGGTTTCTATAGCAACAGACTGTAAATATATTGCTTTGAATCTCTGTCTTTTTTAACATTAAGTCTTATATTCAGAGCATATCTATATTTACATTCGCAGATTACAACAACACCCCAAAAGATTAGTCTTCTCAGTGGCTTTCTGTGCTCCTGATGACAACGGCAGGTCAGATCAGTTTACTCCATACTGAAAATAATCTGTTCACTTTTACAGCACAAGACCAGCTGAAATCCACCAGAACCCTCAAAATAACTCACTGAACTCAGTGAATCTCACAAAAACTGTCCAAGAAAAGGTATATATTCACATAAATAGAATTCATACATTTTCACATAAAATATTTTGTCACACTATGACATCACTGTCATGACAGTTAATCAAAAAAACTTAAAAATACAAAAAAATTATAATTATTAGAATTGTTAATCGTTAATGTTAATTTAACATTGTATGTCATGATACTATTTGTGGTATGTAATTTTGTAAAAAAAAAAAAAAAAAAAAGAATAAAGAAAAAATATAACTATAGATAAATAAAAAAAAGATCTAGCTCATATTTCACCCCAAATAAATAAATAAAACTAAATAATAAAATTATTAATAATAATAAAATTTATAAAAAAAATATTTAAATTGTGATCCTTACATCATGGTTGTATTTGCTGTACTGAATTTAATTTTACAAAAAAAATCAAAAAATGAAAAAAATTGAATAAAATCAAAATTAGTAAAAAGTATTTCCATTGTAAACCATACATGTAGTAGTACTGAATTAAATTTTATAAAATAGAATTAATAAATAAAATAAAAATAAAATTTTTTGTGGATGGACATTTTCATTACTTATTTACTTTCTTACTTCTTGGGGTAAAGTGTGTGACCCAAACATTTGTTGTACTGAATTTAATTTTAGAAAATAAAATAACAATAAAAGGGGGAAATTAAAAAGTTTTAAAAAAGAAAGGAAAGAAAGAAAGAAAGAATAATTGTATCGGGTACAGGATGTTTTTCATTATTTGGTGACCCAGACATTTGTTGTACTGTACCTAATTTCCTAAAATATAATAATAAAAAAGAAAATAAAAATAAACAAATTGTGCTGGGACAGAACGTTTCTCATCATTTATTTACTTATTACTCTTTTGGGTGAAATGTGTGACCCAGACATGTTTTTGTGAGATTCACCAAAGCATCAGACAGCTAAACTTTGACCCCCGTCTCTATCTGTGAACGGCACACAGTCTGTCACTAAATAACACAAGTGCTATAGATATAGATATATACAGGTGCTGGTCATATAATTAGAATATCATCAAAAAGTTGATTTATTTCACTAATTCCATTCAAAAAGTGAAACTTGTATAATGTATACATTCATTCCACACAGACTGATATATTTCAAGTGTTTATTTCTTTTAATTTTGATGATTATAACTGACAACTAATGAAAACCCCAAATTCAGTATCTCAGAAAATTAGAATATTACTTAAGACCAATACAAAGAAAGGATTTTTAGAAATCTTGGCCAACTGAAAAGTATGAACATGAAAAGTATGAGCATGTACAGCACTCAATACTTAGTTGGGGCTCCTTTTGCCTGAATTACTGCAGCAATGCGGCGTGGCATGGAGTCGATCAGTCTGTGGCACTGCTCAGGTGTTATGAGAGCCCAGGTTGCTCTGATAGTGGCCTTCAGCTCTTCTGCATTGTTGGGTCTGGCATATCGCATCTTCCTCTTCACAATACCCCATAGATTTTCTATGTGGTTAAGGTCAGGCGAGTTTGCTGGCCAATTAAGAACAGGGATACCATGGTCCTTAAACCAGGTACTGGTAGCTTTGGCACGGTGTGCAGGTGCCAAGTCCTGTTGGAAAATGAAATCTGCATCTCCATAAAGTTGGTCAGCAGCAGGAAGCATGAAGTGCTCTAAAACTTCCTGGTATACGGCTGTGTTGACCTTGGACCTCAGAAAACACAGTGGACCAACACCAGCAGATGACATGGCACCCCAAACCATCACTGACTGTGGAAACTTTACACTGGACCTCAAGCAACGTGGATTCTGTGCCTCTCCTCTCTTCCTCCAGACTCTGGGACCCTGATTTCCAAAGGAAATGCAAAATTTACTTTCATCAGAGAACATTACTTTGGACCACTCAGCAGCAGTCCAGTCCTTTTTGTCTTTAGCCCAGGCGAGACGCTTCTGACGCTGTCTGTTGTTCAAGAGTGGCTTGACATGGACCCTGAAACCCATGTCTTGCATACGTCTGTGCGTAGTGGTTCTTGAAGCACTGACTCCAGCTGCAGTCCACTCTTTGTGAATCTCCCCCACATTTTTGAATGGGTTTTGTTTCACAATCCTCTCCAGGGTGCGGTTACCCCTATTGCTTGTACACTTTTTTCTACCACATCTTTTCCTTCCCTTCGCCTCTCTATTAATGTGCTTGGACACAGAGCTCTGTGAACAGCCAGCCTCTTTTGCAATGACCTTTTGTGTCTTGCTCTCCTTGTGCAAGGTGTCAATGGTCGTCTTTTGGACAACTGTCAAGTCAGCAGTCTTCCCCATTATTGTGTAGCCTACAGAACTAGACTGAGAGACCATTTAAAGGCCTTTGCAGGTGTTTTGAGTTAATTAGCTGATTAGAGTGTGGCACCAGGTGTCTTTCAATAGTGAACCTTTTCACAATATTCTAATTTTCTGAGATACTGAATTTGGGGTTTTCATTAGTTGTCACTTATAATCATCAAAATTAAAAGAAATAAACACTTGAAATATATCAGTCTGTGTGGAATGAATGTATACATTATACAAGTTTCACTTTTTGAATGGCATTAGTTAAATAAATCAACTTTTTGATGATATTCTAATTATATGACCAGCACCTGTATATATAATAAAAGCAGTGTGTGTTCAGTCACAGCACAGTCTGTGTCTCTGAATGAAGGTGGCAGTGGAGAAACTGATGAAGTTCAGTATTTCTCAAATACTGTCAAATCCTGCGACCTAAAACTCACGCTTTCCTGAGCTGATCGTTTACAAACCCATAATTCCCATTAAATCAGGAATCAGAACGAATGTAATCAACTCAGATCCCATGGGTTCATAGCTGCAGATAAAGGCTTTTAGAAAACATTGAACAATATTAAAATCTCCTCGTATTGCATTGCTCTCCCAGAATAGTGCTTGGCACAGAAACCCACATTTCTTTACAGATAGAAACGTATCTACATTCTTACACGATAATGTACAAACAGAGATGTAAGTGCAAATACAGTATGCATGCATGAGCTTCAGCGCTGCAAAAACTCCACGAAACGAACATCTTCAAGAGGAAATAATACTGATCACGTCACTGCATGTCACTGTCTGGAGGAGCTCCAATATCAAACATCAAAGAAAATCACTCCGAGAGGACTTGGCTCTATATGACATCATCAGCATGACCTTTGACACCGGTGTGTTTGTTCGTTCACTGTCAGTTCATACTGTAGGACCGGGCGATATATATATTCTGTTTACAAAATATCATACATTTATAAAATGAAGCAACATTGTGATGTTATTTCACCTTTAAGTTTGTATTTTAAACTAACACATAAGTTTGATTCATTTCCATCAGTTCAAACTTTCAGCTTCAGTGAATTGATTCAAATGATTCAGTGATTTGGTTGCATGTTAAATTCGTTTATGTGTTTACAAAATATCATATATTCATAAACCGAAGCAAAACTGCAATGGTTTTATTTGGCCTTTAAGCTTATTTGAACTTCAGCAGCAGTGAAAAGCAAATAAGTTTGATTCATTTCAATGAATCAGTTCAAACTGTCCAAACTGTTCAAATAATTCAATGATTCTTTTGCATGTTTTATTTGCTCTTGTGTTTATAAAATATCGTAAACTGAAGTCAAGATAACTATGACTTTATTTGGCCATTAAGTTTATGATTTGAATTTCATTAGTAGTAAAATGCAATTAAGTTTGATTCATTTCCATGAATCAGTTCAAACTGTCCGTATCAATTAATCGATTCAGATGATTCAATGATTCGTTTGCATGTTATATTTGCTCTTGTGTTTATAAAATTCTTTAGAAGTAAAACGCAGTCAAGTTTGATTCATTTCAATGAATCATTTCAAACTGTCTACATCAATGAATCGATTCAGATGATTCAGTGATTTGTTTGTGTGTGTTATATTTGCTCTTGTTTACAAAATGTTATATATTTAAAGACTGAAGCAATGTTGTGATGATTTTATTTTGGCCACTATGTTTCTGATTTGAACTTTGGTTGTTCAAACCATCTGTTACAATGAATCGATTCAAGGATTTTTTGCGTGTTATATTTGTTTTTGTGTTTACAAAATATCATATATTCATAAACTGAAACAACAGTGTGACGATATTATTTGGCCATTAAGTCTCTGATTTGAACTTCAGACCTCAAAAAGCAAGTCTGATTCATTTTCATGAATCAGTTCAATGAATCAATTCAAATGATTCGATGATTTTTTTTTTGTATGTTAATATTGCTGTTTATGTTTTGTTATATAAGTTCTTGTGTTCACATATTTTCAATATTGCATTATACATTTCTAATCAAGTTGGTTGAGAATACAGATCCTCTGACTAAAATAAATCAGCCTTTAAATCCAAATATATAAATATTAATATACACTAAACATGGTCAAAAGGCTGAAAAAATTAAATATTAAAATTGTATATATTTTTAAAAATTAAAATATTAATTTTAATATATTATTTTATGATCATATCGCCCAGCCCTAACAATCTGAAGTACTAAATTCATATATAAATATGGTCCAGAGTGCTGGTAGAAGTTAAATAACATTGACAACTGCATTTCAACAAAACAATGCTGAAAAAGTTCACATTTTTCCCGCGGACAGGAAAACGCTTTCATCGACCACCAGTGAAGAAACAAGAGTTTGATGGACTGATTCACTCAGCTCTGAGAGAGTCACTGATTCAGTCTGAATCTGTTCAGCAGGTGGTGTCTCAGACTCGGGGCTCCAGTCTGTGCGAGAGCTCGAACAGCGTCTGCTGATTGTCGATGATGTGAAGGTAATGAACGCTGGAGCGCACCTCAGGACTGTCACACGGAGAAAGCTCGTTCCCTGAGAAGACCAGAAATCAATGCAGTTTATAGATTGATTCACCGCAGATCTAATGTACTGCTACACTTCACATAGAGCTGACCTGAGATATTCATTACAGACTAATTAACATCAATACACCAAGACTGACATTTCAGCTCATAGCTGATAATTAGCAGTGTTTGCTAAGTCAAGCATCATTTTAATCATTTATAGCTAATCATTTTTAAAGATACCTGAAGATTCATTTTTTTGAGTCTATTTTTATTATTATTTTTTATTTTTTTATATTTAATATTCTTAAATACTTAATTTTAAAATGTAATTAAGTAAATGTACAATTTTTATGGCTGGTAACCAAGATGTTAACAGATACTGTACATTTTATGTATTTTTTCTTAATAATATAATCAGACTGATAATGATATGTGACCCTGGACCACAAAACCAGTCATAAGGCTAAAAAATGTTTTTTTTAAATTGAGATTTATACATCCTCTGAAAGCTGAATAAATAATCTTTCCATTGATGTATGGTTTGTTTGTTGAAAATCTGGAATCTGAAGGTGCAAAAAAATCAAAATATTAAGAAAATCACCTTTAAAGTTGTTCAAATGATGTCCTAAGTTTTGATATATTTACAGTAGGAAATTTACAACATATCTTCATGGAACATGATCTTTACTTAATATCCAAATGATTTTTGGCATAAAAGAAAAATCGATAATTTTGACCCATACAGTATTGTGCTACTTATGACTGCTTTTGTGCTCCAGGGTCACATATACAAAACACTAATATTGGGCAATACTATTAAAATGACTCGTATATATTTATTAATGTATATTGTATAAAAAAATATATATTAATAAATCAACAAAAATTATTTAGTATATGTATATGGTATATAAAATGGTAGTATTATAGTATTTAGTATATAAAAACATATTATAACATCATAATATTATTTATTATATTTTTTTAATTTTTAGCCAAACACCCATTTTTTCATAAAGATTTTTCATAATTACTAAGAATTACACCAAGAGAGTGAGGTAACATTGATTCTGTCCCCAAAAGTCTCTGCAAAACATCTGCATAAAAATACAATCTCTGCTCAGAATAAAGCTAAATAATTTTGATTTTGGTCAAAAGAATGATGATTCTGTTTCTGAATGTGTGATTGGAGCAGAGTCTGACCTGTCTGATCCGTCTGACAGTGGCGAATGAGTCGGACCGTATCAGCGATCATGTGCTGAGAACAGAGATAAACATCAGTAACACGAGTGATGAGTGACAGCTGTCAATCACTGACACACACAACACTCACCAGCTTCTCAAAGTTCACCAGATTATCATGAAAAGTTTTGTTCCCCTCGTGGATGAAGGTGATATCTGAAAACCATCACAGATCACAACATTACAACTCTCAGAAACTAATCATCAGGTGACAGGAAGTGGGCGTTTACCTTTACGCAATATGTAATATAAAATACTGTATTATTACAATTTAATAATAAAATATCAACTAAAATAATAACAAATATTACATATATTTGTAATTTGTTAATATTTTATTAAACAAAAATAATGTCATAAAAAACAGTATTATATTATAATAATAAAAAAATTAAATTAAACTAAAATAATAAGATACAATTTTTAATATATTAATTTATTAAACATGAGAATAACCCTTTATCAGTCATAAAAAGCAGCATTAGTATATAACAAAATGTAAATAAATAATTAAAAATAAGCATCTTACAAAACAACAGCATTATATTTTAATAATAAAATATCAACTAAAATAATAAAATTAAACTATAATTTTCATAAATATCAACTAAAATAATAAAAATAAAACACTGTAATATATCAGTATTATTTTAATAAACAGAAGAACCAGTATCATAAAAATCAGTATTCAGTAATCAGTAAAATATAAAACAGTATGTCATAAAACAGTCATTCTATATTTTAATATAAAACAAACTAAAATAATAAAATGTTATAGTTTTAATAAATATAAACTAAAGTAGTAAAAAAAATATATATCAATATTATTTTAATAAACAGAAGAAGAATCAGTACCTATCATAAAAAGCAGTATTATTGTATTTTACTAATAAAACATAAACAAAAATAAATATATAATATTTTATATTTTATTATCTCACTATTAAATGCTAATACATGTTAATAAACATGTTATTAATCAGTATCGGTCATAAAAGCAGTAATTAAAAATATATTTGAATGAAGTGGGTGTTCACCTTTGAGCAGCAGAGGCATGAAGGGGATTTTGGGCGGCTTCATCTTCTTGAAAGAGTCTCTGTAGGCTTTGTGATTCATGGACGGATCCTGAGGAAGAAATCAGATGAATCTCTTTACGTTACTGATGTGATATGAAATCAAAATCAACTCTATTTGTATTAGAGCTCTTTTATGTTGTCTCTACACACAGGGTTTGACTTACAGTCAACAGCTCCAGCTCAGAGAAAAGCTTCTTGAACTTTCCAGGAACTTTCTGCAGGAGCGAGACAGAAACTGTGAGAGATCTGGTGAGCACAGACTATAAACCAGCAGGTGTAGAGTGAGTAGAGCGCTTTACCTCCCAGGTCTGGTTGAGACGACTGACAGAGGCTGTGTTTAAACCCATGATGATGGCAAACGAGGAGTTGAGGTTCCTCTGCGCTTTACAGCTGAAACACACACACCGAGTAAATCATCATGACTCACAGTCTGTTCAGATCGTCTCAGACGGGACGCCTACAGTCCCTTCACTGAACGTCTGAGGAGTTAAATCTGTGCTAAATACTCAAACACCTCCTCATTCAGAGAGCAGCTTTTAATTAACAACAGTTCAGTCTCCAGAGAGAAACTATTAGACATTAATACAATTAGACAGTCTTCAAAATCATTTACAACCATTCAGACTGCAAAACAACTTCCAAAAATAACAGCTACAATAATAATAATATAAAAGGTTACACTTTATTTTAAGGTGTCCTTGTTACAGTGTAATTATACATTTAAATACTGCGTAATATTAATTAACTGCATGTACTTATACTATATGGTTAGGGTTAGGATGATGGTTTGTTTTAGGGTTACTTGCATGTAATTATGCATAATTTATTATTATAATAGTAAGTACATGTAACGTATAACAAGGACACCTTAAAATAAAGTGTTACCATATAAAATATTCTATTATTACAATTTAATAAATAATGAAAAATAATGGCAAATATTATACATGTATAATATATTGTTACTGTATCAAACATAAATAATCAGTATCTGTCATAAAAGCAGTTGTATTATATATAATAAAATATAAACTAGTATGAATAACTAGTATGTTAAAAAGTAGTATTATGTTTTAACAATAAACTAAAATTATTAAATATATTTAATATATCAATATTATTGTACTAAACAAAAACAATAAGTATCAGTTCATAAAATGCATTATTAAAAATAATAGAAAAAAATATTTTAATATATTCCAGTTAATATATAAAATATTATACTTGATTTTTTATTTATATCTGTGAAAGA